>OY986435.1:18464680-19064680 GCA_963920525.1 Dichetophora obliterata | reverse complement strand
AAATTTAGTCGGCCTTTGTAATCGAGTGGAGAGAGGCGAGACTATCAACCCAGAGGTTCCTGGTTCGAATCCGGGCTCGGGCATGGTTCTTTTCACTTTCTTTGTTCTTTCCTACATTTAAGAATTATGGAAATCTAAAAATCCACAACTAAGTGGAAATCCACAAGAAAATGTGGAATTAAAGGACTGGAACAACTAAGGGCTAGAAATGCTTGTCGAGGTTAAGGCATAACACTAGCCTCAGTTAAAAGCAATTCAAATAGCCTTTCACGGTTGTTTCGACTAATCAAATAATTCACGTATAATTCCAATCAATTCCTTTAAATAAATATATCCCTTTCCTTTCAGGTCAAAGACCCTTTTTTGTATAAGGCACATGCCTTGGTTCTTTAATCTTTCTGAAAAAAAAAAAACTTTTATAAATGAAATTTTATGTTTTAAATATTTTTAAAGTAATACATTTAGCTGATCAATGCGTCTTCATTAGAGTGAAGTCTTTCATTAGAGAGTTTTTAAAGTTTCAATCGCGATTGCCTTCACCACAAAACAAATTAATTTCCTAAGTAAGAATATCGGACAATTTTTAAATACATAGCTGAGTTCCTGATGTTGCAGGTTCTTCTAGAACTTTGTAAAGTCTTTGCTCCAGTAATTCACACTCATCGTCCTTACAATCTTTTTCAGCCTCAATAAAAGGTTTTTCTAATTCTATATTCATATAGAAACTTAAATTGAAATGGTTGAATTTACATGACTATTTGTAATAGAAATTTATTTGAAAATCCCGGGATCCCGGAAAGAAAAACCCGACATTTAAAGGAGCTTAAATTATCCGGGATCTCAAAATCCGGGTTTCCGGAAAGAAAAACCCGGCATTTAAAGGTGCTTAAATTATCCGGGATCTCGAAATCCGGGATCCCGGGACTGACTTCCCTAGTGCTTACGTAATTCTTGAATGGCCCCTTAGCGAAAAAATTTGTTTATATGGCAATAACTTAAAACTGCGATTATATCAAAAATAAACCGCTATTTTTTATTACAGACTATTATTCGGTATTGCTTGAGGGTTGAAAAAAATTACAAAATGTTATGTTTGGGCAATTCTCTTGACATTTATTAATTAAAAAACCATGTAAAAATGTTAGTATTTTTTACTTTTTATATAAGGCATTGAGCACCATTTGCCTTAGATGTACATTTTTTAACACAATTGGAAAGAAAATGTCAATAAACACATCTTTATCAAAATTTTAGAATACAAGTCAATTTAAGCAGATTTTTAAGTACTTCTAAAAATATTTCTAGGTGAAGCGTGTTTTTTTTTTTTGGTACGGTGTTTATATGAAATCAATTCTAAAGTAGTAAAATCAAAAAAAATTTGGTATAATTGGGCGTAAGAAATTTAATATAAAAAATGGTATAAGCATGTGACATACAAATTATAAATTGCTATAAAAGCTTTGTTACAAAATTTTGATAAAATTGTTGGTACAAAAATGCAAAAGAATATAGCAATATAAACAAAATTTATTGTTTTTCTGAAACATTCTTTGAAAGTTTTTCGTAATGTGCTGGCGTAAGTGCCGGTGCACGTAAGCGTCGAAGCACGTAAGGGTGCGTTTATAGTGCCAGCTGGTTGCTGGACCGGACCGAGCTGGAAACGCGTCCTGCTTAAAGCAGCTGGAAGTGCGTATAGTGCGCGCTTGTCGCTGGTGACTTGTTTCAGCTGGTTTTTGACTATTTTGGGTTTGTTTGTATATATTAGTTTTTTTTTTCTTTATTTTTGCAACCGAAGCATCAAAAAAGCCACATGATTTCGTTCATTCAGTTTGCTTTCCTCAAATCAACAAGTACAGAGACGTAAATGCGAAAAACGCTGCTGAAACGCGCTTCCTGCAACTGCAAGTCGTTTCAAGTCACTTGAAGTACCAGCTCGTTTCGACTTTTTTCGCAAGTGTTTTCTGCTGGTTTTTGTTGCCTTCTTGTTTTGTTTTTATTTCAAATTTTTTTTTGACAAAAAAGAAGATCGTAGAAAGAACGCACATTAAAAAAACGTACATCAGCTGCTGGCTCAAGATTTTTTGATGCTATGACTCAGCTAAAACGCACTTCAAGCCGCATGAAGCCACTTAATCATCCAACTGGTTTTAGGTTTTTTTTAACTTTTTTCTTTAGGTTTTGTTTTTGTTGCATTATTTTTGATACTGCAACAAAGCAATACAAAACTAATCTAAACAAAGTTGTTATATCTTATTGCTGCTATTTTTGTTTGTTTACTTTTGTGCTTAAAATCAAATGGAAAGAAAGAGCGCACATAAGAAAATTTGATAATCTTCGATTCTCTGTTTTAGATGAAACCATGGCAGAATTAGAGAAGGTATATGCATTTCTCATAGCCAGAATTGTCAAACTCGAGCATTTTGCTATTCTTGCCTATTTTCGCTTTCTTATCGCATTCTCATCGTTTTCAGATTTTGTATGAGCTGTCAACTTCGTTTTGACAGTTGCGGCAGTCTCCCTCTCCAAAATGCATATACCTTCTCTAATTCTGCCATGGATGAAACGCACTTGCAGCCGCTAATCGACGAATTGCTTCACCGGCTGGTTTAGCTTTTTTCACTATTTCTCTTTTTGTTTTCTGTGTGCAACAGTTGATAGAAATTTATCTTCGTTGCTTCTTTAAAGTACTGTTTCTGTGTGTATTTTTTGCGGTCAAGAAAATACAGCATAACAACTGAGCGCAATTTCGTGTTCTTGTATGCTTATTACTTTTCTTGTTGGTCTTCTTTGTTGCTATCGTGTGGTTCTTTGTTTTTTTGAATGAATGAATTCAAGGAAACACAGAATCGATCGCGACGCTGGCAGTCAAGTGTGCTGCAAATTGTTGTTTTTTCGTATATCAATATTTTTCCGAGGAATTTAGTTTGCTGCCGCCAACGTTGCCAACTTTGTGGGAAAAATCCCTTTATGGTATTTTTTAATTGCTGTGGGAAAAGGGATTCCCATGGTATTTTTTAATTCAGCGTGGTATTTCTTACCTCGTGTGGGATTCTTTCCCACATTATTGAAACAATTTTTTGTTTTGTGTGTTTTCAATATATATTTTTTGTGGGCTATTTTTTATTACTGTGGAATTTTTGTGGTATTTTTTAATTGCTGTGGTATTTTCATGGTATTTATTGCTTCCTGTGGTATTTTTCTCATGGGAATTATTGTGGGAATTTTAATATTCAAGTGTGGGAGAAAGGGAATTTTTGTGGTAATTTTGGTTGGCAGCTATGGCTGCCGCACATTTGAGTCATATTATATTGCTATTCTTTTCCGCGCTTAATTAATCGGGACCGCTTGTAGCTGAAGTGTGATTTATACATTGTTTCCTGTACTTCTTGCGTGCTAAAAAAAGACAGAGGGCATTTGTGGTTCATCCTATTAACAAAAACAGGCATTTGTTTGGGGAATTTCACCATTTGTATCCAGAACTAAGAAAAGACCCAAGCAAATTTCATGGATATACTAGGATGACAATGGATTCCTTTGATCTCGTAATACAAAAAATTACGTGTTAGTCCTGGTTTACACTCGTCAAGTCTTATGTTTCAGGGCGATCGACGCATGTGGAAAGGGGAAAGAACAAACTTGAACGCACCGTCAATTCTTGGGCAATTCGTTTTGTGTTCGTTCGTTGACCAGTTATTTTTTATTTTATTTCGACGGCAAACTTCAGAAGAAAAAGGGAGAAGTGAAAGAAACAAATGACCGTCAACTCTTGACGAGTGTAAATTGAATCGTCAAGTTTAAAAGGGAATATGCAAAACTTGACCGTCAAGTCTTGGCGAGTGTAAACCAGGACTTGGCCCGCAAATGATAATAAACACATAAGATCTTCTGTAATAAGTTATCAGAAGAATACTACAGAAAAATGTTTGTTTTTTCTGTAATTCCATTGATTCGTTTGATCATTTTACACACTTGCTTTTGTGCACAAGAAAAACATACAAAAGACGAAGAAAAGGAGCCACAGCAAAAAAAATTGTTTTCCTTGTTTCTTTTTTCATTTCATGTTATTTAACGAAAGTAATGAGCAAGCAACGTGTAAAATGAATCAAAAGACAAGCAAACCGTGCGAGCGAGGGAGAAAGCAACAATCGGGAAGATGGAAACCATCGCACAAGTCACTTGAAGTTGCCAGCTCGGCTGGCACTATACGTACTTTGAGCTTGTTTCATATGATTGTATGTGCAGCGTTTTCCAGCTTTCCTTCTCGGTTCGGTCCGGTCCAGCAACAAGTCGCCACTATAAACGCGCCCTAAGTCACACCAAGATAAATTGTTCATGATTTAAGAAAAATTAGTTATTCTCTCTTTCGCTCTCTATTAGTTTTAAGAGTGAAAAATCACGTATTTATTTAACAAAATCATTACATAACTAATAAACGATAAAATAATTCATAAAGACCAAATAACATCAATTTTATATTCTTCAAATTTGACAAATATCACGTCTGTCAATAGCCTTTATACATTTTTTTTTCTTGCCATATTAGCACAGATTTTATCGCCAACGAACGACCTTAACCAATGAGCAAGAACAGCAAAAAATGCAAAACTACGGCAATCAGATGAACAGTAACAACAATAGCAACAACAATGGAAATGACAAAGACATAAAAATTCAAATTACCATCAGCAGCAGCAGCAGCAGCTGACAAATACCAACCACATCCACTTGGCCCCAAACCAAACCAACACAGCCGATACAACCAACACTAGAGAAAAATATACCAAACAAGAGAGAAGCATAAACAAACAAAAAGAAAGAAAAAAGAACCAAAAACTCGCTTCAACAACACTTGGAGCGGTTTCAGGCTTAATACCAACAGCAGCCAGCCCAAGCCACAGAAACCGGTTACACAAAATTCCAACAGCTCATGACACAAGTGTGGATACATCGCACTACTAATGACAGCACCGTATGCGCTGGACCAAAGAATAAATCTAAGAAAAAAAAAACAACCTCATAGAACAACGAAAACATTTAGCATGAAAGCAAAAATATTATGAATACGTTGTGAAGGAACAGGAAAATAAACAAGGTCAGCATATAGCCAAAGATATTGTTATTTGGTGGAAGAATAACAACAACAACAATAGATAGATTGGCCCATTTAAATTATCAGATCCGATCAAATGAGCAGTCAAACCCCAAAGAAAATAACAAAAATGTCGAATGAAAAATATTACTTAATTCGGTGACACATAATTGAATGGGTTTTTGCGAGCATGACGCAATTCCAATGACACCCTAGAAAAGTTGACAACAAACAAAATGACGACAAGATGTCGTCTTTCAATCTTGTACTGAATGGATATGTAGGCAATTTCTTGCATGACTACTGCACAGTGAAAAAACTTGTAGCCATGCTCTCATTACTTAAAGTTCAAGGTTCAATTGCTAATACCCCCAAGCGTGCTGCCACAGAATATTAACTTTGTCACTACATTTGTAAAGCCCAGAAGAAGGCATGGCATGTATAAAAAAGTGGTTCAATCGAGGGACCTCCGTCAAGAACGAAGTTTAATCTAGTCGGCTCAACGAATTTTGCTCAAACTAGGTATACATACTAAGTGCGTCCCAACTTAAAATGTTACATACTTAGGCCGCGTTCATAGTGGACGCTTTGGCTGAAGCTGATGCATAAAGCTGTTTTGTCAAGCTTTTTTTGATCATAGTGAACGCTTTTCAACGCTGCATAAAGCAGCTTATTGAGCTTATTGGTGTTCATAGTGCGCGCTTTATGCTTGTGGCTGATATGCTTTGCTTTCATTTGTCTCTTTGGAAAATAATGCCCTAAATTGCGTTTTGCAAAGTAAATGAAGGATTTTTTGTTAAATGAGTATGTAGATTCGCGATGATCACCAATGAAAGATTAAACCAATAACAAACAAAAGTTCAAAGGAACTTGAAAACACAAAGCATAACAACGGTGGAAAGTTCAGCACAAAAAATACCCAAGAAGTAAGCAAGAAAAACGAAAACTATGTAAACAAACGAGATAGAATGCACAAGTGCCTTACAACTGAAAAGCACCACAAAACGAAACAAGAACGCAACAACAACAGTTTAAACTTTAGCACAAAAAAATCCAACAAATAAAACAAAATCAACGAAAATATTGTTAACAGACAAAATAAATAAACAAGTGCCGAATAGCATTTTAAAAATGCTCTACAACAAAACATAAAAAACAAAATCATTTTTCTGTGTGAGCAAGCGAGATGGATATATAAGCGCTGAAAAGCATTTGAAAATAAGCTTTATGCTAGCTTTATGCTGGCACTATGAACACTGAGCTTTTTCCATACGATTATACACAAAGCGTTTTTCAGCTAAACCTCTCGGCTAAGCTAAAAGCGTTTACTATGAACGCAGCCTTAGGTTTTGCCACGCCCCCTCTGAAATTTTTCAACTAACGGTAATTTTGTTATTATAACACTTTTTACAATCGGTGATTTTTGTATATTTAATTTTAAAATTTTTTTGTTATTTTGACATCAAAAACACCGACATATTTTCAAAATTGGAGAAATTTTCAGTACAACGACTTTTTCATAAAACATCGTTACCTTATAATGAGGAAAAAACGACATGAAAAATCAAAGTTTGGTCTTTTGATGCAAATATCTCCGCTGTCCATTAATACATTTTATTCAAATTGTTTTCATTCAAAAGTTAAATAAAATCACTTCACAAAAATATGTTGAACTGTACCGTTAAGTCAGTGTATATATGTTTTATGATTATGTCAAAAAAGGTCCAAAATATTGACTTTTTACTCAAAAAATGACTCAAAAATTGTTGTTGTTGTAAAAATGAAATCAATTAAAAATTGCACATCTGGCTCCCTTTTATATGACATAGCATTTATTTGCAAAAATTCTTCCAGCTAAGCGCAAAAATTATTTTACTGTTTTTGTCATCAAAACAACACGGGTACCACCCCCTTTGATTTTTTTCGCGAAATTTATTTTTTCCAAAATGTTGTTTTTATATTTTTTACAAAAAATTCAAGTCTCAAAAATAATTTATGTGAAAAAAATACCCCAATATCTCTTTCCAATCAAAAGTTATGGCTAAAAATCTATTTTTCCATACAATTAACTATCTATAGTAATAAAACTCATTTTCTGTTTGTTTGTTTGTTTATTTGTTTGTTTGGCCTTTATACAAATCTAAATGGCTCAACGGATTTCGCTCAAACTAGGTACACATATTAAGTTTACCCCAACTTAAAATGTTACATACTTAGTTTTTGCCACGCCCCCTCTGAAATTTTTCAACTAACGATAATTTTGTTATTATAAAACTTTTTATGATCGGAGATTTTTGTATATTTAATTTTAAAATTTTTTTGTTATTTTGACATCAAAAACACTCACATATCTTCAAGATTGGAGAAATTTTCAGTACAACGACTTTTTCATAAAACATCGTTACCTAAGAATGAGAAAAAAACGACATCAATATCAAAGTTTGGTCATTCGATGCAAATATCTCCGCTGTCCATTAATATATTTCATTCAAATTTTTTTTGTTCAAAACTTAGTAATCTACTTAGTTTTTGCCTCCCCACTCACCTCCTGTTAAATTTGTTTTTTTGTGAAGGCTCTATTTTTTCTCCCTATTGTGTCACCGTTGTCACTCAGTTCTTTATCAATGATACTTTAAATGTTGTATATATATCACCACTTCATCGAAAAGATGACTGTGAATAAGATTGCTGTAAAAAGTAATTTTTTCATGTTTAATGTGTTATATGAACAATATTGTTGAAAGTCAAATTTCCACGCCAACTAAATGTACCGACATATAAAAGACAGCGAAGTTTTGACATTTTAACTCTCTAATCATGGTTGTAAGCTTAGCTGCATTGGACACATTTTTAGGTTCAGTAACGTACTAACCGAAGGTATGCTGAAAAGAGTGCTTTATAATGTTATATATTAGAAGTAAGCACTGCATTACCAACACGATTTCAATATTTTAGAAATGTCGGTAACTGTTACTCTACTGTTTACGTCGATAATACTGTAACAAGTTGCTGTATGTACTATAATTGGAAATTAAAAAGCATCTGCTTTCTTAACTTACACCTTTTTGCTAATTTACATTAGGTGCATTATTCTGTATCACGAACAAGCACACCAACGATGAGAAAGACACGAGAAGCAATACAATTTTGTATGGAAGAAAGTATTGCTTCTCGTGTCTTTTTCATCGTTGGTGTGCTTCTTCGTGATACAGAATAATGCAGTAAAGCTGCTTCTAGACGACGCTACAATGTCTTAAGACAAATTTTCAAGTGACTGTCAAATTTTGTCCGATGTGAAAAGAATTTTCCAATTTGCTTCCACACGAACGATTTCTCTGTGAGACAAAAATGTAAACAATAACAGCTGTTTATGCCAAAAAGAACATTTAAAAAATGGATTCAGAGACAACCGTCTTAGAAATTTATAGCGTAATTGTATTAATTAATGCTATTAAAAAGAGAAACAAATGGGAAAAGAGAATAGATACAGAGCATTGTGGAGCCGTGCATGGCTTTTGGCAAAAAATAGCCCTATGATCTTAAGAACTAATGCCTTAGGCCATTCAAACTGAAATAAAACATGGTATGTTTTTACATTTATGTATATTATATAAGCATTTTATTATAAAACTTACTTTTATGCAGTTTTTCGCCATATTTAAAACCAATATTTTATGCAATGAAACGTTTAATTCATATAAAAACAAACCGCACATGTGGTTTTTCCTTGAAATCAACCCTGTGTCGCATAGAAAGTCATAAGAAAATAGAAACAATTTTAAAAATTAATGTGTCTCTGAAAGTCGCAAGACATTGTCACAAGACTCTGTTTTTGAGCTTCCACACGATGTGACATTAAATTTGAGACGACTTTTTGGGCATGTCTTAAGACAATGTCATATCGTCTAGAGGCAGCTTAAGAAACGACTGTGCAATTTTTCGCATATAAAAAGGAATTCTGAAGATTTAAGAAATTGCATCAACTATCAGACTCAGTTTATTTTATTTTTTATTTTAGACACAAACCAATTGTCATTTTCCAACTGGAAAAACTACAAAAAAATTTAGAAAGATTGGTGTCCATTTTCTTTTTTTTTTACAAATTTGATTTTCATAAGCGAAGTGCAAGTAACATGTTTGCCAGTAACCTGAAAATTCAGTTTAGAACTAAAAAACAGTTTTTGATTGTGAAAAAACAGTGATAAAATTATTCCGTTGTTAAAAAAGCACGGTAAATTTTTTAACTAATATTTTTATAGTGGTCTCAAACTTAAATTCAACAGGTTTTTACAAAATTCCAAAATTTTAAAAAAACATTAACCCTTCAATTCCCATGCTTCTGTCTGATGGCAGAATATTATTTTTTTGTGTTAATTGACGTGTTTAGATATTTAAAACATGAAAAATAAGAAAAAAAATGTACCCCCTTATTTTTTTGTAAGGGGGGTGTCACCTACAGGTGACACTGGGCGTAATTTATACTTATAACTTAATATGGTAATAAGAAGAAAACGAATTATTTCTACTACAAGTACATTTCTATTACAAGTTACATTCAATAACAACAATTTGCAAAAACAAGCATTACAGTACTTACCCTTTTGGCATTTTTATAACAAAAAAAAGTTTCAAAACCACTTCGACGCACAAAAATTTCAAAACTGTTTGAGACAAATTAATAATTTGATAGATGATGTATGTATCAGGGTTGCCAAAAAAAAAATATAAATACTACCGTGTGTTTACTTTATAGTAGTAGTAAATTTTTTTCAAATTTTTTTTGTTTTATAGGATAAATAAATTTTTCAATCTCTGTATCCTACAGGTGACACTGGGAATTGACGAGTTAAATGGAGAAGTGTATATTAAAATGTTTATATAAATTACTCTCGAGTAACACCGGGTATTTCAGCTAGTATACAAAATAAAACTGTAAAAAAAAATCTCTACATTGAATATTTTTTCAGAATTCTTTTTGCACTGAACATTTTGAAGGATGCAGATTCCCAAAATTTAATTTTTACAAATATTTTCTGTCTGTCTGGACTCTCTTAAAAAGTACTCTCTTCAAAAGAACGAGTCTTTTGTAAAAAATGGAAACTAAAAACACTGAAAAGTGATATCTATTCCATCTTCACCGACAGCATTCGATTTAATCTTAAAGATACACCTTACAACATCAGATTCATCAACTGCAGTGAACTCAAACTTCTGAAACATATTAGCGGTATTCGAACAAATAGACGGATAAGAGATTTGGCCATCGGGGCTGGCTGCAAAGAACGAATTTCGAGCATCTGGATCTAATTGACACCCTGCAATTTTGTTCTTATATCCTATTCCGATCGCCTTTAGGTTGTTCCAGAGTTTCTTTGCAGGTTGTAACGAACTTAGCCTTGATGAAAAGAATCGTTTTTTGGACAGTTTCACTGCCGTTGAAGTTTCGTTTCTTGCTCTTCTAAAGTCCTACCTGTTTGTATCTGTAGGATTTTTTTTCCAAATATTATAGGCCTTATGCCGTTTTTTCAAAGCCTGTTTAACAGAGTTTGTGAACCACGTGGGCAGGATCTATTCGTGATTCGGGATGAACGTAAAGGCACGTGACTATCATATAAGCTAGTTACTTTGTTAATGTAGCAGTTTAATTTATCGTCAACTGTACTTAAAAGCCAACAGTCTAACCAATTTTCGCGAGATAAATTAGAAAATAAAGATTCAGAGTCAATCAAGATTTATAGTCACGATACGTAAAAGTGTTGACCACAACAACGGGCGTGAGATGTATATCCAACGTGCAAAAAATAAGGTCATGCTCAGAGATAAAGGACTTCTGATCAAATAGTAAAACCGATGATATGTATATCAGATACAACAAAAAAATCCAGCAGACTAGGAGTTACATTGCTACCGAAGCGAGTTGGTTCCTCCGAATTCACAATAAAAAGTCCTACTTCAGAGAGATCATCTCTGAAATTTCGTGGTTGAGCTATCATTGCAGAGCAGATTTATATTGAAGTCACCACATAATATAAAGTGGTCATAATCAATAAGACAACCAGATATGGAAGAGAGCAACAGCTCGAGGCTATACATGAGAGAAAAACATTAACTCTGCTATCATGTATTTTAATGTTTAAAAACTCAACTTCGGTTTCATTAGACTTACTCAAGAATTTTACATTTAGGTTTGTTTTGCAATATATTGCAATGCCTCCTGCCCTTCTATTTAGCATATCGTGACGATCTTCAAAAACTGTCAACTACAAAATTACACAAAAATTAAACAAAATGCATCTACAGTACAATCTTTTCGAAATTTCACACGCTTTGTGTAATAACACAGAAAGTGGCAACACTGCTCACAGCTCTGTTGAAGTGTTCTGAGTCACTCTCTTCTCTCTCGTGTATGCTACAGCAACGATGTTCAACAGAGCAGTGTTGCTATTGGTTTGCACTATCCTATTGGGAAAAAGGTTTTTACATTTGCTTAGTTTTACCTATCTTAATGACAACTTATTCGAATAAAATTATATTCTGCAAATGTACTCGAAAATACCTTTCAAACGATGTAAGATTTATGTGAATATGCTCACGTTATCACAGGTAAAATGGTACGACAATTTTTTTTTTTGCGTAATAATATATAGATTTATACGAACTACCAAGTAACACTGGTTGTATCAGCTTTTTTGAAATAAAAGCTGCATATTTTTGTATTTGTAGCAAAATCGAGCAAAAATTACAAAATTATCTATATAAAATTATTTTTTCAACTTAAAAGTTGAGAGTAGATATAAAAACAGACACTGAACTTAAAAGTTGAGAGTAGATATAAAAAAAGACACTGAACCAAATGTGTGAAAATTAGCTCCATGTTAAATTGTCTGAATTTTTTATCTATATACAATATATAAAATAGGATGTGTGTATGTATGTAACGTATGGACTCCAAAACGGCTGGGCCGATTTTGATGAAATTTTCAGGTAATGTTCATCTTGGTACGGTGGGTAACATAGGCTATATTTGGACCCGATAGGTGGCGCTGGGGTGGACTTATATCGAAAATTTGAATTTATGGACCAATTTAACTGAAATTCAGAATGTATGTTTGTTTGATCATAAGAAAATAATTTGTGTATAAATGGACACGATAGGTGGCGCTGGGGTGGACTTATTTCGAAAATTCGATGGCGTGAAAAATATATAAATACTTTTAATTTTATTTTATAACGAGGGGAGTAGCGAAGCACACCGGGTTCAGCTAGTACAATATAGTTCTGATCATTCTGAATAATATAGTATCTATGAGTAAAGAGAAAAAATTACGTGCAGGTAAATTCGTAAATCTGACTTAACAAAGACTCAAACCCATATTTCTTATCCGCAAAAAGTTGATTTTCAAAAAGTACGAATTTAGCTTTTGGTAATATTTCATAGATAACAACTAGATAGCAATAAAGAATACTGATACTTAGTTAAAGTTATTATTTTAACAGTGTAGTCATGTATTGTGTTGGATGCATATCTGCTATCCATCTAATATTGGCACAAAAGAATACGAAAATAAAAGCAGAGAAAAGTTTTTCAGAAGGTCACTACTTGGTTAAGTAAGCCCGCAGTAACAATGCGGGCAACAGCGGTAACAGCAGCATGCGATTCATTTAGCTGACCTTTTATAATTTATGATGTGGGCTGTTTTAGATGGTCCAATATTTATATTGCAGCCAAATGTTACAAAAACAAACAATATTTATTTTGCTTGGAGAAAAACATATACTTTTTTTTAAAAAACTTGTACGGAATGAAAAAATTTCTGTTTAATTTGGCAAAGGAAGTTATAACAGCTTTGCGTATTTTTGTTAGTGCAAATGTGTAGGGGAAAAAAGGGAGAGAAAAAAGGGTTGACTAATATATCCATTTTATGGCAACATAGAAAAAACGTGCTGATGGTTTCTAAAAGTGCTGAAATTTTAGGAGTAGTCGTCAATAAATCATGATAATGATGATCAATTAGTTGTATTTTATATGGTATGTATCAATAACTAAATATACCGATATGTAACAAGCAGGCGTTATTCGAGTTTTAAGTATCTAAAAACGCTGTTAATCCGTTTAAGCTCATTTTTGACAAATATTCTATATACAGTTTTAAAGAATTTTCCCTCAAGACCTCAATTTGAACCTTATAAAATTAATCTTTAGCTCACTTTCTCAATGAGTGGCATTTATTAATGTAGAAAAATGCAAGTTATTTAATTATTCTCCCTAACAACTAATTTTGAACTCCTACACAAATGTGATAAACTTTCCTTAGTTATGGTAAGCTCACAATTTGTAACTTATTCATGATGGTTGGGAAAGGACGTAAAAGTGTTGGAGTGCGGTGTGGTCACAGGAAGAGCACGCAGTCAACCTAAGAAGCTGCCACATAGTAGAAACTCTTGGTAGAACTTTAACGAGCTGATTAAGAAGTTTGTTTGCTTGCGCAATATTCATAAAATCAATACTGATGCTGAACTGTGGGCATTTTAGCTCAAAATAAAAATTAAATTTGGTGCTATGATACTTTTTTCCTTAACCCTACAGTATTCTCTAATGAGAGTAGATAGCAAGCAAATTTTAATAGAAATAAAACGAAGAATATTAATAAAACGCAAGACTGTCCCTGGCGTTATATTAATATGTCACATCCGTAGCATAAACAAAAAATGACATAAATATATCCCAAATATTTTAACGCCCGTTACCTAGTCTCTGACTTCTTTTATGATAAGATCACGGGCTGGAAAGTGCTTCAGGAGCACTCCTTTTCTTATCATAGCAGTGTTCCCAACTTAGAGGTTTTCCCCTAAATTTAGGGGAAAAGTGGAATGGAATTTTTAGGGGTTTTATATTTTAAGGGGTTTTTCTTAGGGACTTTTTGATATTCTTAAGCATTGGATAATCCAATTTACTACGAAGTTTTTGAATTTATTTCGATCTTAATGTGCATTTATTCTTCAATTTTTTCCCTTTTTCATTCCCTGCTCGTTATCATGGTGTTAAAAACAAGGTGAACGTGACGTCTAAATATTTTGATAAAGCTGTAAAACTTGTGAATGAGTGAAAAATACAGCAAAGCTGATTTTTTATAGTTTGACAACACAAGTGTCTGATTTTTACAACATAAATATAAAATCGCGTTCACCTTGTTTTGAATAAAAACCGAAGAAACCGATTTTTTTTTGTAAATATTAAATCATTTATAACAAAAGATTACAACAAAATGTTAATTGATCTTTTTTTTTTTGGGGGGGATTTCCAAGTAATTGTAGCGATTTTAGTGGTTTTTGACTAAAGCTTTGGGGATAAATATTTTTGGGAGTTGGTAACACTGTATCTAGGTATATAACATCCCTATCGGAAATTTTAAAGTGCTTTATTAAAAAGCAAGTAAAAAGGTCTTTACTCTGCCTATGAATAGTGCTTTTGAAAAGTGCTTTGCTCTCGCTACAAATTCAGCTTAAAAAAAGCTGTTTGCTTTCGAGATTCTTCGTTCTTTTTCGTTATATACTCTGATGACTAATCGTACTCTCACCACTAACATCGCTTGTTGTTTTCTCTTCATTATTCATCACTAGTATACGCAAAAAGTTTAATTCGTCAAAAAGTGTTGCAGCAAAATAGTGAAAAAATAAGCTTAAATCGTTTATAAAGTGTTAAATTGTAATTTTTTCATAAAAAAGATAATAAAATTAGTGGCAAGTGGTTTGAATATTCAAAACGTAAATGTAAAATATTCCATCGAGCAAAAGTATACGCCATCGAAAATGAAGTCGCGAATGCAGGTGCGAACAAAGAAGGCGCTCTTTCCGAAGGGAGAGCAAAGCGCTTTTTTCAATCATTTTTCAAAGCGAGAACAAAGGTCTTCTTTCTAATGACATGACAATGTTAAATAAAGCTCTATTTAAAGCGAGAATAAAGCGCTATTGTGGTTGTGTAAAGTGCTTTCAAAGTGGTTTCGAAGCACTTTGTTTCCTAAAGGGATTCGAACCTATGTGAAGTTGGCAACCCACTTAACGGAAGGGGATTTATTTTTTTAATTCGATTGTATTCGGTGTGTACCTGATTGTACCACCTTCATTTTCGTTTGTACCTTAAGGGGAGAAAAATATAGGGGTAAGAAAAATAGGTCCGCAAATCATTTTGAGATAAATTATTTTTGTGAAGGGAATCGTTTGTACCCGTTTGTACCGATTTTTTTTTTTAGAAATTTTTTTAAATCGTTAAAACGAACGGGTACAAACGATTTCTCAGTGGTACAAACAATTACTCGTTGGTACAAACGATTACTCGTTGGTACAAACGGGTACAAAAGATTTCTCTGTGGTACGAACAGGTACAAATGATAAAATCATCGATATGAGCGGGTATAAACGATATAATCGTCGATTCTATCGACAATGTACAATCGATTATGTATATCGTTTGTATCCGCTCGTATCGATGATTATATCATTTGTTATACCACCGAAAAATCTTTTGTACCCGTTTGTACTAACGAATAATCGTTTGTACCCGCTCGTATTAATGATTATATCATTTATACCTATTCGTACCACCGAGAAATCTTTTGTACCCGTTTGTATCAACAAGTAATCGTTTATAGTTCTAACGATTATATCGTTTGTACCCATTTGTACCACGGACAAATCCTTTGTACCCGTTTGTACCACCGAGAAATCGTTTGTATCCGCTCGTATTAATGATTATATCATTTATACCTATTCGTACCACCGAGAAATCTTTTGTACCCGTTTGTATCAACGAGTAATCGTTTATAGTTCTAACGATTATATCGTTTGTACCCATTTGTACCATGGACAAATCCTTTGTACCCGTTTGTACCAAACGAGTAATCGTTAGTACTCGGTCGCTGCAACGATTATATCGTTTGAACCTATTTGTACCAGCGAGAAATCGTTTCTACCCGCTCGTATCGATGATTATATCATTTGTACCTATTCGTACCACCGAGAAATCTTTTGTACCCGTTTGTATCAACGAGTAATCGTTTGTAGTTCTAACGATTATATCGTTTGTACCCATTTGTATCACCGAGAAATCGTTTGTACCCGTTTGTACCAAACGAGTAATCGTTTGTACTCGGTCGCTGTAACGATTATATCGTATAAACCTATTTGTACCACCGAGTAATCGTTTGTACCCGCTAGTATCGATGATTATATCATTTGTACCTGTTCGCACCGTGGCGACCGTAGCCTAGTGGGTAGAGTGTGTGTCCCCTAAGCTAAAGAACCGCGGTAGCCCGGGTTCAATTCCAGCACAGACAGAAAGTTTTTGAATTAATTTTTCTGTTCGGTCGTCACCTCTCTGCAGACAATGGCAAACCTCAGAGAGTAAAAATTGCCATGTAAAGCTTCTTGAGAACATAAGCCGTTCGGAGTCGGCATAAAACACGTAGATCCAGTTCTCGGTCATTTGTAATCAAACATTTAATAATAACACGCACAACACAATTGATCAATAGAAGCTAGGTCAAAGTCCTTCAAAAGGCTGTAATGGCCAGTTTATTTATTTATTTTTTTTTACCTGTTCGCACCACCGAGAAATCGTTTGTACACGTTCGTACCACCTATAAATCATCTGTAAGCTTTGTACTTATGTATTTGTATCATCGTTCGTGCTCGTTAAGAAAAAAAATAAAAAAAAATTTAAATCTAAAAAAATTAAAAAAGAAAAAGAAACATCGGTACAAACGGGTACCAACGATTCCCTTCACAATAGCGTTGGCAAAAAAATTTATCTCAACATGAGTTGCGGACTAATTTTTCTAACCCTTATATTTTTTCCCCCTTAAGCTTAGTATGCTGTAGGAACGAAAATTTTTAGGCATTTAATTCTACACGCGAAATTTTGGTGTAGACTCAACACTAACACATACTAACCATAACGTGTTCGTTGAATGTGTTAGTTGAACATTATTGTTGAATGTCAAATTTCCACGCCAACTAGATGCACGGACATATCCCAACTTTCTGGTTGTGAACTTTGCTGCATTAAACAAATTTTTGGGTTCAACAGCGTACCAACCAACGAAAAAAAAACTTCGCTACCTTTTCGCTGTCAAAAATTCAATGCATTTCTTACGGAAGATTTCTTTTCGCTTCTACAGCATACTAAGCTTTAAGGTACAAACGAAAATTAAGGTGGTACAATTAGGTGCACACCGAGTACAATCGAATGCAAAAAAAAATAAATCCCCTTTCGTTTAGTGGGTTGCCAACTTCACATAGGTGTAATAGGGCACACCTTTAATTTCGTCTGGCCAGACGACATAGTAAATTTACTATCTATGGGATCATTATCCATCCGAGGGTTAATCATTGAAGATGATTTTTCTACAAAATTTGGACCCTCTTCCAACTGTCCAATTTTGTGGTTTTAGAGCTTTACTTCTTAAGTACAGCCCAAATCATTCTTACGGCAAAATTCGCCAAGTTGAGGTCGGAGAAAGGTCAACTCCTTGTGCACGACGAGAAATTCGGTTTCGAGAAAAAGGTTTCGGTTTTCATAATTCACACTTTCAGCGACAGCAGAGATATTCTCGCTAGACCGCATCTTTGAACGTCGTACAGAGACGATCAGCAACCGAACTGCTTTTGACAAATTTCGAAACACGGCGCATTGCTGCCACAGAAGAAGTATTTTAATATTAATAAGTAAATATTAACACAGTGAAGAAGTTCTGTTAAGTACATTTTTCTTCTTTCGAACTACTTCACTGTGCTAATATTAAGAGTGCTGTAACTTCGTTTTCGACCGATCGATTTCGTTTAAATTATGCAAAGTAGGGTTTTATGAGCCGAGGAATTTTTTTGTTTGCCATCAGACCGAACAAAAAACCAAACCATTAGGGGGCTCCAGTACAAAAATATTGGAAAGTGACAAAAAAGAGAAAATAAGGGGTACTTTTTTTCAAAGAGAAAAATATATCCCCAAGGATCCTTTTTCAGGAAAAAATTGTTCAAACATAATTTCATTAAATAGGCCCACCCTACTGTGCAACCATAACTAATTCCAAGTCTATTCGATATGGCAGATATTGGTTGTATGGGTGGAACCACGCCCCCTTGTACAACTCCCATAAAATGTTATCAGTGAACAGCACGTGTAAATTGTGGTCGAATACCGAATTCCGAGGATGTGCAACCTATAATTCTAAAGCGTTTCGATAACGGTAATTTTGGTTGTACGGGAGGTGCCACGACCGCTTGTCCAACGCTCATTGTGCCTATGTTATTTCTGCAATCGGAGTTTTCTCGCAATCGGATAAATAGTACTGCAGCGCATAAAAGACGAACAAACATAAGTTTTATATACTAACCAGTGGTCCAGTGGTTTTTCGCACACAAAATTAATATCAAAAACATATGTTGTTCATAAAAATTTGCCATCACTTTTGCTTTCCTTATGAATTAGCCACCAGTTCTCTCGCTGAGAAGAGAGAGCAATGTGAGCGGCAAACTGGAAATAGAAATAGACTCGTTTTTTTGCCTATTTTCTCATGTGCATTATCTTAGAAATGAAAACTCCCTTTTCCAATTCTTCGGGAAAATTATTCAGAATCGGGCTGATAGATTCAATTTCAACACGTTGTTATATGGCCTAGCAGTTCATGCTAAAATGCTGACTTTGAAAGAACACAAGTGTCAAAGAATGTCAGCGTTACCACCTGAAAAGACAAAGCAATATGCTGTAGAATTTCAAACATATCTAATGAAAATCCTTTTATAAGGAACAGCTTTTGGGCCAGAGATTAGTATTTTTAATTAAAATACTTTTTCAACTTTAATGGTCTCTAAAAGCACTTTTGAAGAACAGGCCAAGTATGAAGTTGTGATAGTGTTCATTTCATCATTTCATGAACTGTAAGGGCGCATTTATAGTGGCAAATTGTTGCTTTGCCGAGTCGAGCTGAAAGCGCGTCAAGCTAAAAGCGGTTAGTAGTGCGTATAGTGCGCGCTTACAGCCACTGACTTATTACAGATGGTTTTTTGTTTATTTTTCCAATCGAAGCATCAAAAAAGTCACGTTATTTCGTGTGTGCTTTCTCTTTCCTCAAAACAGCGGACAACAAGTGAAAATACGAAAATGCAAATAAACGATGCTAAAACGCACTTTAAGCCACTGTAAGTTGCTTTTAGTCACTAACTTGTTGCAGCTGGTTTTAACTATTTTGAGTTTGTTTGTACATATTACGTTTTTTCTGTTGTTTATTTTTGCAATCGAAACATCAAATAAGTCACGTGATCTCGTGTGTGCTTCTTGCTTTCCTCAAATCAGCGGACAGCAAGTGAAAAGACGAAAATGCGAAAAACTATGCTGAAACGCACTTTAAGCCACTGTAAGTTGCTTTAAGTCACTTTAAGTCGCTGACTTGTTGCAGCCGGTTTTTGACTATTTTGAGTTTATTTGTACATATTACGTTTTTTTTTTTGTTTACTTTTGCAATCGAACATCGAACAAGTCACGTGATCTCGTGTGTGCTTCTTGCTTTCCTCAAATCAGCGGACAGCAAGTAAAAAGACGAAAATTCGAAAAACTATGCTGAAACGCACTTTTAGCCACTGTAAGTTGCTTTAAGTCACTTTAAGTCGCGGACTTGTTGCAGCTGGTTTTTGACTATTTTGAGTTTGTTTCTACATATTACGTTTTTTTTTGTTTTTTTTTTGCAATCGAATCATAAAACAAGTCAAGTTATATCGTGTGTGCTTCTTGCTTTTCTCAAACCAGCGGACAACATTCCAAGAGACGAAAATGCGAAAAACTATGCTGAAATGCACTTTAAGCCACTGTAAGTTGCTTTAAGTCTCTTTAAGTCGCTGACTTGTTGCAGCTGGTTTTTGACTATTTTGAGTTTGTACATATTACGTTTTTTTTGTTTGTTTTTTGCAGTCAAAGCATTAAACAAGTCACGTTATCTCGTGTGTGCTTCTTGCTTTTCTCAAACCAGAGGTTAATATGCCAAGAGAAGCAAATGCGAAAAACTATGCTGAAACGCACTTTAAGCCACTGTAAGTAGCTTTAAGTCAGTTGCTGTTACAGCTTGTTTCGACTTTTTTTCTGTTTTTAGTGACTTTGTTGCTTCGTTTTTATTTCGAATTGTTTTTTTAGCAGAGCAGAAAAAATTACAACATATAAAAGAGTGGAAAAAAGTCAATCGACTGCTAAGCGACTTACTAAACATTTGCCCGAATGCGGAATTTACACGGTCAATCATCATTGGACATAAATCATTTATATGTGTTAGTAAATATTTGTTTGTATGCATTACACAGACTCGTTCATGCCCAGCGGCTAAAAATAGCGCTGAAACACTAATGATGTGATGCGCTGTTTTTTAAGCAAGTGGCGCATCTTTTTTGATGCAGCTTACTCTCCTTTTTTATTCTACGTGTCCGCAAAAGTAGGCGCATTTTTACTGCATCTTCGGTAGGCTTTGAGGATGCAGTTAACTTCGAAAACGACATTAAAGTTAAATAAAAATATTGCTTTGCATAACTCGGACTGCGTAGCTTAGAGTCGAATGTCTTAACACTATGCTATTTTCTTGCTTGATTCTGTATGAAAAAAATGTAGATAAAAATATGCGCTCAATAACTCTGAAGTCTGAAGAGCGCGTCCTTAAAGCGTACCAAAACTGCGCATAAAATGCGGTGTTTCTACGAGCGCTTTTTATTTTCCGCTGGGTGGCTTCATTGACCAACATCTAATTATTTTGATATTTTGCATACACATAAAACAGATTGATGTCAAATGATTGATTTCTGCACAACAAATTTAGAATAAATCAAAAGCTGCTGAGCTCTCATTTTGATTTTTTCACCTACTTGCATTTCACCTACACCACAAAAAATGAAGAAAAAACACCTAACAGCAAAAATAAAAAATTAAAAATATGTATTTATTTATTGGAGTTTTCCATGTTGCTCTGCCTTTTTTATGTTATTTAATGAAAATAATAAGAAAACATCATGTAAAATAAAACTTAGCACATGCAAACCGTGCGAGCGAGCGAGAAAGCAACAATCGGCACTCTGAAAACCAGCGCACAAGTCGCTTTAAGCTGCTTGTTCGGCTGGCACTATACGCACTTTGAGCTTATTTCATGTGATTGTATGTGCAGCGTTTTTCAGCTTTCTCTCTCGGTTCGGCTCGGCAAAGCAACAAGTCGCCACTATAAACGCGCCCTAACTGTATATTTTTTACCAATATTAAAGCCATAACTTCTTGACTAGCTTTCCCCTGTATATAGTATACGCATTATAGCAAGCGTCTTGGATTATGCCAATTTACTGGCTTATATTCCAATGATACCGAGGGACCAGCTTTAATATAAGTTATGCAAAAACTACAAATAAAAATTAATAAGAAAAAAAAGCAAGAAATAAAGAAAGGAAGACAGTAGGGAGGAAAGAAACTTTTCCCAAAGTTGACAGCGGCACCATTGATGATGAATGCGCTGATGAATGCGGCAGCAAACTAACTAACTAACTAACTACAAAAAAGTTTGTTGGTTCGTCAACAGTAGCGTGCGATGGTGATGAGATCAAACAACTTTAATGTTAACATTTTTAATTATGCACAGAGCTCTGCCACTTAATGCCTTTTTTCTTTATAACTACTTTGGAAGTCCACCAACTGGAGCTTGTGGATTATCCTTAAGAGAGTTTATTATTATGATGACGATGACGATGATGACGATGACGATGATGATGGTTGCTGCCCTGCCGAAACATTCAAAGCAGCTTAATCATGCAAGAGCTTTATTAGAGAAACTTTCTCAACACAGACACAGCGAGCAAGATGAATAGAACCTTAAAAATAATGCAAAAAGTATAAAAGAAATGTATTTAACTATGTGTAGTAACGATCAAAAGAGATTCCATCAGCCAAAGAACGTTGGCAGCTTTATGACAGCCAGCCATGTAGCCAGCACTTGCAGCTTGGCTATGACGATACCGACGGCAACGTCGACTTCAACATTAGTGATGACGGTGATTCGCATGCTGCCAACAATCTGTGAATAGCCATAATGTTTAAGTGGAAGCAGAACAAGCAGTTCTACTCCCAAAAGGGGCAAATAATAAATAGTTCCGTGTTGTTGTTGCTACTACAACCTCGTTGTCTTGGTTATGCTTCTATTCGATGTTCTGATTTTGTTGTCGAAACCAGTGTTGCCAGATGTTGGTGAAATAAACTCCCAATTTTGGCAAACAAAATAATTGTTTACCGCATTTTGAACTCTTAGTTTACCTTTTTTAAAGCATTTTTAATTGTGTAAAAACTCTAAGCAAGCTTTTATATATTAATTTTTCTGAATATACATGCATTTTGCAAAGAAAGTACCGAGAATTTATGAAACTACTAAACAAGATTTTCAAAACGAATGGCGATAACATTTTCTATAGTAAAATTTTCCGTAGAATCCGAATATCATAATGATTTTTTTTTGACTGGCCCCAATTTTTTATATAAATGGTAAAATTAAAAAAAAATCCTCTTTTGAGAGCAATACTTTACATAAAAGCTTGAAAAACGAAAATTTTAATTTGGTATTTTATACCAAAATTTTATATATTTTGTGCCAATAGTGCCTTTCACTAGTAAAAAAAAATGTAGTTTTTCCTTTTTTTTAAAACAAATTTCAAGTTTCAAGTCAGATCTCAAAATAATTTTATAGATAATAAAAAGTTAGCCCTCCTATCTGATAGCAAATTTAATTACGAAAAGTCTATTTTTAAAATTGTAGCATTTTTTAACATCAAAGCAAAAACTAATTTTGTTAAAAAAATAATTTTATTGTAGTCAAATAAATAAAATGCATACATGTTAGTGTCTACCGATTTATATAGGAAAAATCTGACCCTCAATTCCGGTACCAAAATTAAATAGTATATAAAAATCCATTCCATTGGTATACTTTTTTTGGCCTGAATTAATTTTCGCGTCCCCTGAATTGCATTTTTGTGCATTTCTCAGCAACTTTTGTACTGAAGACCCACTATTAGTTGATTTCTTCTATCAATCAATTCTTTGGCTATAAAAACATTGAACTGCCCATTTGAAAAATGTTTTAACGAGATTTAGAACCTAAAGCCGACTTTATTATCTTTCCAAAACTCAAAGTACCATCTCAAGGCACTTGTTTTTAGTCGAAGGAAGACATACAATTGAACTCGAAGCTAAAACTAAAGTTGATACCTAGAAATTCATTTAAAAAAAAACAAACTAAACAACAGATCGCACTTAAACTTAGCGTTAATAGTGAAGACAGTTGTGATAACTTAGCGACAAAAAGAATTTTGACAATCCCTGTAAGCTGTCTTTTTGAACTGATCAATTCCCAGTACTTTCTTGACAGAATTTATAAAAAAAAAAACAAGATATAAAGAGCATATACTTAAAAGAATTGCAGGTTCTTAACCCGCCGTCAATGAACATATTTTTTGTCACACCACCAATGAACTGTGTGTTACACAAAATAATTTTTTTTAATGTTTCTTATTAAGTCAATAATATATTAATTTGAAAATGAAAAATAATTCATATTGTGTTCTTTATAAATATTTTTTTTTTTTTTTGTTATTTAAAGTAGAGATAAAAAAATGAATGCAAAATTTATTGAAACCCGGGTGCAACACACCCATGTTTATTGACGACGGGTTAACGGAGAAGAGAATTATTGCCACGTGCAGTATTATTACTAAGGCACACGATTCGTGTGACACGAACATGTAAACTTTGACACCAATTTACTGTGGCATTAATTAACATAGCTATGTGCATTATTGCCTCGCAAAATTGGTGGCAATATTTCGCGTGACATTAATTCACATGGGCTCTGTGATAATTTTTTATGACAATAATGCGCGTGGTGTTTACTCACAACTCAAGTGTGCCACAAATTGGCCGAAGACAATAATGCGCATTTTCTCCCTTCATGCACCTTTTTATCTTCAAATTCTACATTTACACCTTTAAAAGCAACTTTTTATAAAACAAACTCGAATTGTTTCAAATGCTTCAAAATGTTTTTTTTTAATTTTTTCCCAACAGTAAAAAATTTAAGATGTAGTGTAAAAAGTAGGATTTGATTTGTTGATACACTTTGTAGTCAAAGTAAAAAAAAAATATAAAAAAAGACGGTTTATTAATTATACAATAAACATCCCGATCCAGATTTTGATTTACTAAAAATGTGACATAAAGATACCAAGGTTACTACAAGTTTGAAGTTAAGTACATGTATAAAGAAACTATAAAATACAGCCAACTTTTTATCAATTTTTGAACAAAATATTAGAAATTACCTTAAAAATGTTAGATTATATTTAAAAAACCTATTTAAATTTTATTAATAACTTTTTGCACATCTTTAAAGATGTTTTTTGTCACTAAACGAGCAAGGCAAAAAAATAAAACTTTTTATAATTAATTAATACGCATTAATACGTAAAGGGTATATTAATTTTGTCACTCCATTTGTAACGCCGAAAAGTAGGCGTGGCAGGCATAGCAAAAGTATATATATTATAGACCAGCACCACCTCCTGAGTCGATTTTGTCATGTCCGTCCGTCTCTCTGTCTAACAATAACGAGCTGAACACGATAAACAGCCTTAATTTTGAAGATATTGTAACAAAATTCAATACAAAATAGTATTGTCAAATATTCGAACAAATGTAAAAACTAGTTTCTCGAATAACTCGAAATGACAATTTTTCAAAAACCGGTTTTTCGAATATTTAAATAAAAATAACCGGTCTAAGCCGGTTAACCGGTTTTCTTCAAAACCATTTTGATTATATAAATATGTATTTTTAAATTAAAGGCATCGTATGTTTTTTTTATGTATAGTCCATTTACATAAAGATTTTCTTAAACGTATTTAATAATAAAGTAAGACAAAAATAATACTATTAATATTAAATCCATATACATGAAAAAAGAGCTAGCACATTTTATAATTTTCTTTTGCACATTTACGTATTAGACAAGTCCGTCCATTCGTGAACAATGATATATTGTCGGCCTTTGTAGTCTAGTGGAGAGAGAGTGCGCTAAACTATAAACCCAGAGGTACATGGTTCGAATCCGGGCTCGGGCATGGTTCTTTTCACTTTCTTTGTTCTTTTCTATATTTAGAATTATGGAAAACTAAAAATCCACAAATAAATTGTGTAAAATGTGAAATGTGTGTGGACAGGAACACAACTAAGGCCTAGAAATGCTTGCCGAAGTTAAGGCATAACACTAGCCTCGGCTAAAAGCAATTCAAATTGTCTTTCATGGCTGTTTCGCCTAATCAATAATTCACGTATGGTTCCTATGGCACCTTGTTTGTATAAGGCGCATGCCTTGGTTCTTTGATCTTAAAAAAACGACCATTGTTTACTTTTACTTGTTTGAAAAGTTCGATGAACTCATCCACCACGAAGATTTTTCCATAAATAATCGTTTATTTTATAAATATATTTACACGCTAAAAATTTACAGCAAAAATTTAAAAAAAATTAAAAACTTTGTGTATTCGAAAATGTCGACTAAACCGACCAGAAAAACCCGGTTTTTCGAATAATCCGAAATCGTTAATTAAAAAAAAACCCGAAACCGGAAAAACCAAAACATCCATAAACATCCGGTTTCTCGAATAGTCCGAAACCGGGAACGACAACACTAATACATAAGCTTATATATAAAAACAACGCCTACCTCCCATACAAAGAGACTATACACCAAAACGGTTAAATGTCTTTAAATTCCGCAAAAACTAATCTCATTATTTCGATTTTTGCACAATAACCGCAAATATGGACTGAGTATGAAATTTGCAAAAATTCGAATGGAAACCAATCCCACCTCCCACACAAAGTGACATTATGAAAACTGTAAAATCTCCTTTAATTCCACAAAAATTAGTACAATGGCTTAAAATTTTTAATTTAGAAAGAATTTGAATTTGGTGAAAAAAACTGAAAACTCCGTCTAACTCCCATACAAAGTGACATCGTCATAATAGCGAAACCTTCATAAATTCCAAAAAATAATAGTTTGAGCTTGATATTTTACACTTCAGCTTTGATAATTCTGTGTCAATAAGCAGTAATAGCTTTAATCGACTTAAGATAGAACTTGAGTTGATATACATTTACTTATTGGTCTTGTGTGTTCCACGCATATAGCACTATAAAAACACTAAATCTGGAGCTTCTAGCATGAGCTTAGTCAAAGTTATAACACAAAAACAAAAAAACTCTTTCAATTAGTTTCGAAACTTTTAAACCAGAGTTAAGCTGCTATTGCCAAAGCTAGGTTATAATGTTTCATTTTGAAATTAATTAAAACTCAATTCCAATTCCTTGGAATAAGGAATTCTTAATTACATTACAGAAATTGTAATCGGTAATTAAACATCTCAACTCCTCAGGAATGGAATTGGAAAAAATCGTCAATTCCATTACAGGAATTGTCATTGGTAATTGAACACCTCAATTTCTCGGAATGAAATTTTTAAAAAGGTAATACCGAATACCTGTAATGGAATTGACGATTTTTTTCCAATTCCATTTCTGAGGAATTGAAGTGTTCATTTATCAATTACTATTTCTGTAATGGAATTGACAATTTCCGAGGAATTAAGGTGTGCAATAATTACCAATTACAATGTCTGTAATGGAATTGACAATTTTTTCCAATTCAATTCCGAGGAATTGAAGTGTTTAATTATCAATTACAATACCTGTAATGGAACTGACAATTTTCTCCAATTACATTCCTGAGGAATTGAGAGGACCAATTACCAATTCCTAATGTAACGAGTACTTTTCAACCCAGCGCTGAGTTTAAAATTTGAAATTTTTGTATAGAAACCACCCACTGTAAAAGTGACGTCATTAAAAATAATACAATATTGAAAAGTTCATAGACTAAAATATGGTTATTTTAACATCGGACCAATCGAAGATAAATTTTTCCTATTTTTTTAAAAAAATTGTATACCTGAAATGGTAATAATGGTATATAATACTCTCTAAAATAACTTCTCTTTAGATTCATTCATAGATGTGGGAAAAAAGTGTCCAATGGAATTTATCCAATTTTTTCCATGCAGCTTTCTTAGATTCTTTAAAAGTAAAAATTTTTAAGACTTCCTTTAAGCCAATCCTATTAAAATTCATTGGTATGATATATTTGGGTTAAAAAAGGTTTAAGGAACATGTTAACTAGTTTTGTCGAAATTTTAATGTCTGGCAAAAAAAATGGTACAGCAAAAATGGGTCGCTGAATACGAATCCATGGTCAGAATTCCAAAACTATAAAGTTTTGAAATAATAGGGTTGCCACCTAATAATAAGTATTTTTAAGAATTTTAAACATTATTTAACAGTGTTAAGGGGTCACTGATTTCGAATCTGAAGTCAGAATTTTAAAATTCAAAATGGTGGATAGGGTTGCCACCTTAATTTTTTGTATTTTAATGAATTCGGGGCTGGCAAAAAAATGGTATGCCAAAAATGGGTCGCTGAGTCCGAATCCGTGGTCAGAATTTAAAAATGATAAAATTTTATAATAATGGGGCTGCCACCTAATAATATGTATTTTCAAAAGTAAAAGCAACCCTATTATTTCAAAACTTTATAATTTTGAAAATCTGACCATGAATTTGTATTCAGCGACCCAGTTTTGCTGTACCATTTTTTTGCCAGCCCCGAATTCATAAAAATACAAAAAATTAAGGTGGCAACCCTATCCACCATTTTGAATTTTAAAATTCTGACTTCAGATTCGAAATCAGTGAATCCCTAATACTATTAAATTATGTTTAAAATTCTAAAAAATACATATTATTAGGTGGCAGCCCTATTATTTCAAAACTTTATCATTTTGAAATTCTGGCCACGGATTCGGATTCAGCCACCCATTTTTGGTGTACCATTTTTTTGGCAGCCCCGAATTCGTAAAAATGTAGAATATTAAGGTGGCAACCTTATCCACCATCTTGAATTTAAAAATTTTGAGTTCAGATTCGAAATCAGTAATCTCCCAATACTGTTCCCTCATGTTTAAAATTCTTAAAATAAAACATTTTTAGGTGGCAACCCTATGTGTTTAAAAATTTTCGAATTTTGAAATTCTGACAACGGATTCGGATTCAGCGACCCATTTTTACCCTTTAGTTCGCGCCAGCCCCGAATTTGTAAAAATAAAAAATTAAGGTGACAACCTTATCCAAATTTTAAAATTCTGACACCAGATTCGAAATCAGTAACCCCCAATACTGTTTCCCTGTGTTTAAAAATCTGTATTTTCAATATTTTGACGCCAAGTAAATAAAAAATATTAAAATGAGAGTGATGAGAGCGAGTTAAAAATCTTAACTCACCAATTTTCACGAGTTAAATATTTCTGGGGTTAAGCTATCTCGCCACCATTTTTATCTCCAGCTTGAAGAGTTAAATGCTTAACTCACTGTGAACAAATGAAAAACTGGAAAAATCATGGAATTAACTCGGGGATAAATTTATCTTTCTGTGAACAAAATGGCCCTTAGTAAGTCCTTTACATTAGGTTTAAACTCCCACTAAATTTTTTCTTTTTTTGTTTCAGATAAGCCAAATTCGAGATATCCTGCATACCGTTTTTTTTTTATTTTTTTACGTGTGACTCGGAAGTGACGTCAGGAAATTTTTTTTTTTTGTTAATTTTAATACTTATGTAAAACAACAAAAAATATTTACTCAAATATCTCTAACCGTTTTTTCACAATGCTCACTTATAGAACTCTTCAAATTTCGACAAAATTAGGTACAATGTCCCTTAAAATTAAAAATTTTTAAATTAGCTTTTTACTTCAGTAGCTCTCATTTTTCCCCATTATGATCACTGTTTTTACTAACATCCCATTTAAGCCAAAAAATCCCGAACAAATCGAAAAATCCCGCCAACTGGCAGCTCTGATTAAAAACTATTTAATGAAAGCGCACAAGCTGCGAAGGAGCAGCATAAAGTAGGTATTTATGCTGAATCACAGGAATTTGTTTCTTGTATTTCTTGGCGGCTTGGTTTGGTCTCTGGTTACGGCTTGGCTTCGACTTGTCAGCTTTTATGTTCCAAACGAGTAAAGTTATCGAAGTAAGCATATTGTTCGCTTTTGAGCTGGAATGGGAATGGAAATGGGAATGAGGGACCACACCACAATGACTATGACGACAAGGGAAGGCGTTATTGTGGTAGCTGCTAACCACCAATTGATATTAGTTAGTGGTTTCGACGAAAAGCAGTTACAAGTTTTCTAATTAGTTGCCGTTGAAAAATGTTTTACAATCAGCAAGGATTGGACCATTGTGTTAAGTTAAAGGGGCCAATATTGGCTTGGATTATTCCAAACGATTGACTTGAACGCAATCTTTGAGTTAAATTTGCCGACGGGAATTGACTGTAATGCAGGCAATAATTGAGTGTATTTTCTTTCACTGAAACATAACACGGTTTATGTTATTATCTACCCTTTTATTTGCTTTGTATGGTTGTAGTTAAAGCCCCATTGATTTATTGCTCCTTATGAAGTGTCATGTGATCATAACAAGACTTCCTTGTCTTTCTTAAGTAGGTTGAAAGCGTCGTAATGCAAATCACAGTCACTAATCCATGGTGAGTAAATAATTTAGAAGCTTATTGTTCCAATCGAGATATTCGATACTTGTACAATTTCAGTACATTTTCTAATTTTGACAGGTCTCGGAAACAAGAAGGTAAGGTTAAATTGGGTTAGTATGGTTGAAGCGACTTCATGCCTCGCGCACTTAAGCCACAATAAAGATTTATATATCATGTAATCTCAAATTAATCTGGTGTTAAAGAATTCCTTTTTCTAATAATACTAATCTATGAATTTGATGAATCTGTTGATTTGATTTGGATCTGTTTTCGAGATCGAAGCAAGGAAGGATTGTCTAAGTGTAGCTAATCTCCTTCTACTAAGGGCAGAGCAGTGGCAGAGGAATTACTGTATGGCAGAGCTGTAAAGAAATACATTCAATTTGAATCTATTTATAAAAAACAATTCCATTTTATACGTTCCAGCCTTACGGAATGACCATATCCGATAAATTTTAAAATGGTGTTCTTGGAACTCTACTTCGAAATCAATAACCTTACCGCAAGGCACCACCAAAATTTCTCAAGATTATTTTTAATTTAATGTCCGTTTAGTTACCTTTCAGATATGGTATGGTCAAGGGGCATGTTACATGAATTGTACTTAAAATAAGTTCAAATTGAGGCACCGCTCTTGAATGATACATCGAATGATACGTCAAAATCAAAGAATCCTTTTTTTTGATTCCTTTTCGAACTTTGCTAAACTTTTAATATTTTTCCATACAAAATTTACCAATTCGAATAAAACTCAATTTTATAAACTTTTACAACTTTCTTATTTATGAAAAGGTGCAGAAAATTTGTTAGAAATCAAAAGTTGATACTTGAAATAAAATATCAAAAAATTTTCGTCAAAATCCAAGAATTAATTTTTTGTTAGAACTTATGAAAATTCGCAAATTTTTGAGTTTTTAGGTGTTTTTTTTTAGGTAAATTTTTTTTTAAATAGTAGTTACATGAATTAAATACAATTTAAAATAATCTTTTTTACTTTAAAAAAAAACATGCTAAATTTTTAAAACTTTGAGGCTCGTTCCATTGTGACTCCTGGGACAGTTTACTACAAAAGTTTACTTTCTATTAATTTTGTAATAATTTGAGGCACCGCTCTTAAATGATACATCGAATGATACGTCAAAATCAAAGAATCTTTTTCGAACTTTGCTAAACTTTTAATATTTTTCCATACAAAATTTACCATTTTTCAAAAAAACTCAATTTTATAAAGCTTTATAACTTTCTGATTTATGAAAAGGTGCAGAAAATATTTTATAAATCAAAAGTAAATACTTGAAATAAAATTACAAAAAATTTTCGTCAAAATCCAAGAATTCATTTTTTGTTATAACTTATGAAAATTCGCAAATTTTTGAGTTTTTAGGTGTTTTTTGAAGGTAAATTTTTTTTTAAATAGTAGTTACATGAATAAAATACAATTTAAAATAATCTTTTAAATTTAAAAAAAAAAACATGCTAAATTGTTAAAACATTGACTCGTTCCATTGTGACTCCTGGGACAGTTTACTACAAAAGTTTACTTTCTATTAATTTTGTAATAATTTGAGGCACCGCTCTTGAATGATACATCGAATGATACGTCAAAATCAAAGAATCTTTTTCGAACTTTGCTAAACTTTTAATATTTTTCCATACAAAATTTACTATTTTTCAAAAAAACTCAATTTTGTAAAGCTTTACAACTTTCTTATTTATGAAAAGGTGCACAAAATATTTTATAAATCACAAATAAATACTTGAAATAAGATTACAAAGCATTTTCGTCAAAATCCAAGAATACTTCTTTTGTTATAACTTATGTAAATTCGCAAATTTTTGAGTTTTTAGGTGTTTTTTTAGGGTAAATTTTTTTTTTAAAAAGTAGTTACATGAATAAAATACAATTTAAAATAATCTTTTTAATTGTTTAAAAAAAATTATGCTAATTTTTTAAAACATTAAGACTCGTTCCATTGTGACTTCTGGGACAGTTTACTACTACTTAATACTTGAAATAAAATTACAAAAACTTTTCGTCAAAATCCAAGAATGCATTCTTTTTTATAACTTATTAAAATTCGCAAATTTTTAAGTTTTTAGGCGTTTTCTTGAAGGTATAATTTTTTTTAAAAAAGTTGTTACATGAATAAAATACAATTTAAAATAATCTTTTTTACTTTTAAAAAAAAACATGCTAAATTTTTAAAACATTAAGGCTCGTTCCATTGTGACTCCTGGGACATTGTTTCAAATGATTGTTTAAGATCTTCAACAGAACCAATTACCTTTATTCATAGATTTACCGTTATTCTATACGTTCCTATTAAGAAAAAACAAAACTTAATTTATTTTACAGTAAATTTTTAATTACTGAATGCGACTGTCAGGACAAATGTTATCCCCTATTCACACACTTGATCATTATTTAGTCATGAATTTAGGCCAAACCACACAATTCTAATTTTATATGCTAATTCAATATGCTAGCTATAACCAAACACTGCATGCGAATTGTCATATTTGTGACTGTTGGGACAACATTTTGTGACTGTCGGGACAAGTAAAAAATAAACGTAAAATACAAATTTGTAGTATCGTTCTATTTTATATTCTAATTAATATTAATCATTTATATATTTTTATGCTAATCACCAGGGCTAGGATTTCGATGACATGTCATCTTTTTTCTGCTGCTTCTAACATTTCGTGCTTATTTAGAACGTACATTTATGTTTCCTAAATTTCAAATATGAAAAGATTTTAGGTCATTTATTTCTTAATTTTTCATCCATTTTTATAGGTTTCTGTTTTCAGGTCATTTTTACTAGATTTAGGGCTTTTTTTTTTTTGGTAATTTTAAGCGATTTGTAAGTTATTTTATTGTAATTTTTGGGCATTTTTACTTTTTAGAGCATTTTTTGATTTTTTGGGGCATTTAGTGTAATTTAAAAAGAATTTTTTTTGTACGAAAAAATGTTAAAATGCAAATTTTTAAATATAAGTATTCCTTTAACAAAAGATTTCCTTCAATCAAAAACATTAACTCTCGAAAACGAAGTAGCTTTGTTTATAGACCTCGATGAAAAAAAGCTCTGCGCGTGGTGAAACTGACGAAAGGGTATGTACAAAGATGAAACAAGTGTTAGATAAAAACCCAGGATATGCTAGTTTTTATTAACTCTATTTTTGTGCTCTATGGCTGAAATATTAGAGGATAAAAATATTAATGCTATGAAATTAGAAGACGAACTTGCATCCGATGACATATCGTCTTTTAAATACGTTCCTCTCGTCAGTGCAGAAGTAGAAAGATGTTTTTCTGTTTAAAAAAACATTTTGCCAGACAATCGACGTTCCTTCAATTTTAATTACTTAGTCACTGTAACGCTATGTATAAAAATTGTATAAAATAAATTTTAAGTTAAGTAATGTTTTGTGTTTAAAACATTATTTTGTGTTTATTTTTTATGTAATTGTTTGCGTTTTTTAGGTCATTTTTGTCAGTTTTTAGGTCGTTTTCTGCAGTTTTACGACATTTTTGTCATATTTTTTTAGGTCATTTATTTAGGTCATCAAAATCCGACTCTTGCTAATCACTGTCACTAGAGTAAGCGTCAGAGTAACAAACTTTATTTTTTTAAAAGTAAAATTTTCAAGTTCGATGCTGCAGTGATCGTGGTTTTTTTTAATAATATATCGTATTCAATATTTTTATTGCAGTACGTTAACTTGAAATAAAACTAAAAAGAAACAAGATTAACCTTTAGTAAAACTGATTGCTGAATAAATTTTTTTTAATTTTATATTTTCCAACTCCAATATAAAACTCCAATGCTGTTTATTTCATGAAATGCTCACTTTTCACGAAATTTACAAAATCTTTAATCGTATTTCCCAAATAAAAAGTTTTATTGTTGTTAAAGTAGTTTACCATGTAATTGCACATATTAATTAATACCAACAACAAATCTTTATATTTTTGACTGTGACTGTCGGGACAAATTTAAAAACTTAGTAAAACATATAAAATAAATTTGAAAATAATTAGAGTAACATATTCTAAGTACGTAAAGATAAATTCGTCAATCCGACGATAACTTGGCGAAATTTCTAACCAATATTTTTTGATCCGCAAAAAGTTAAATTCGTACTTTTTGCAAAGTACAAATTTAACTTTTGGGAGGAATTTAAATTCGATCTTTTTGCAAAGTGCAAATTAAACTTTTGGGAGGAAATTAAATTCTTTCTATTTGCAAAGTACAAATTTCACCGTTTTATTCTAATTTAGCTTTTGGCATGAATTTTAAATGCGTACTATTGCAATGAACGATTTTAACTCTTGGTAAGGATTTAAGCCATGGTACAAACTTCTTATGAAAAATTATTTTTATCAAAAATATGAACTTAATATGTATTGCATATCATAAAACAGGTGATTAAACCCTTATAAGCTATACATAAGATAGTTTAATCACCTGTCAAATGATATACTTAACAAAAATATTGTACACACAGATTTAGAGAATATTTGCATTGAAACTTAGTAGAGCGCGAATTTCACTACTTTTTAAAAATATTTATGGCAAAAATCTTAATTGTGCACTTATAAGCTATATATCGTTATAAAGGTGGTTTAATCTCCTGGCTAATAATATGCAATACATTTCAAGTTCATATTTTTGATAAAAGGAATTTTTTATAAATTTGACTTAAATCCATACCAAGAGTTTAGCTCGTTCATTGCAATAGTACGAATTTAAAATTCATGCCAAAAGCTATATTCGAATCAAAAGTTAAAATTGTACTTTGCAAATAAGATGAATTTAATTTCCTCCCAAAAGTTTAATTCGTACTTTGCCAAAATAACGAATTTAATTTCCTTCTAAAAGTTAATTTAGTACTTTGCAAAAAGTACGAATTTAACTTTTTCGGATCAAAAGTATTGGTTTGAGTCTTCGCTAAGTTAGTGTCGGATTGACAAATCTATCTTCACGCACTTTCATATTGCTGTGCCGCAGAATATTTAAGTTTCTTTCACAAAAGAAAAATGTTGTTGGAACTAAATTTTTCGGCAGGTACCGCCAATAACGATTATCGCTATCAATCAACCATTTCATAACAGTTATTTCTTGGTCATTATTTTTTTCGATCAGCAATAAAAGTTATTTCTTGGTCGTTATTTTTTTCAATCAAAAATAAAAGTTATTTCTTAGTCATTATTTTTTTCAATCAGAAATAAAAGTTACTCGTGGTCGTTATTTATTTTAATCAGAAATAAAAGTTATTTCGTGGTCGTTACTTTTTTCAATCAGAAATAAAAGTTGTTTTTTGCCCGTTATTTTTTTCGATCAGAAATTAAAGTTATTTTTTATCGATTTATTTCGAAAAGAAAAAAATTATTTTTTACCTGAAATAATTTCCATTACAGAAAATATGTTTAAATTTTATAAGGTGAGAGTGCTGAGACCAAATTTTAATTTGAATATTAAAAAAAGTGGCAACAGTAATAATTAATGACACTTGAAGTTGAAAAATGGTGGCAAAAGTTGAAAAATTTTAACGAAATTTTCAATTTTATAAGTATAATAAATACTCGCATAATACCAAATTTAATTTGATTTTTTTAGTTTTCCGTTTTTTCGGTCCTGAACTGCAGTTCACATTTTTCTAGTTCAATAAAATAAAAAACTTATAAAAAGTTGTACTTTTTGAAGGAAAAAATCTGTACCAACGTATATTATAGTTTGTATACAAAAAACTAAAAAAGATTTTTCAACAAAACAATTATGGATATGCAACAGTATTCCAGATATAATAAGTTTTAAAAGAAAAAATCATATATCGTGGGAGTTTTCTCACGTTTTTTCCTTTACACAAAAAATAGCTACGGTGCTTGGCTTGTTTTGACAGCAGTTTGACTTTTTCCTTGTTTGTAGTTCATTTGTTTCCTAATAAGACAATCAGATTCAATTGCTTTGTTTCGTTGCATCTGCTGCATTGTAACTTCGTAAATAAAACAGGGACCGAAAATAACTGTTATTTTACAATTTTCAGATGAAAAAGGCATAACGAAAACGTTGCCAGAGGAATTTTTTAAATATAAGATTATTATCGTAATGGCAGCAGCTTCGCAAATATTAAACGCCTTTTTAATTTTTGGCTGTTACTATAAAAATTAAAATTAACTGAAATTTTTTGCCTTTTATTTTTTCGGGCAAAAATAACTGTTACTTTTTACTTTTATTTTTTAGGTAAAAAATAACAGTTATTTTGTGCCTTTTATTTTTTCGGTCAGAAATATCAGTCAATTTGTATTTTTTCAAAGGCCGAATAAAAAACTTTAAAAACTAAAAAGTTTTGTAGCTCAAAATGTACGCGCTGATGAGACGATAGAAATTGCATAAAAATTTTTTTGCCGTTCAAGTGGCCTTTAAAAAATTCGAATTGCCTGATATTTTTGACCGAAAAAATAAAAGGCACGAAATAACTATTATTTTTGACCAAAAAAATAAAAGTCAAAAGTAACAGTTATTTTTGCCCGAAAAAAATAAAGGCATAAAATGGCTAGTATTTTTGTCGGAAAAAATAAAAGTTAAATGATAACTGTTAATATCTGACTTTTTTGATAAAAATCATAACCGGTTCGGTCCCTGAAATAAAATAGAGATTTTATTATAAGAACAGTTGAGTTGAGAAAAAAGAGCAAAGCCATGAGTCTAATCGAAAAAAAAACGATCAAAAAATAACTTTTATTTCTGATCAAAAAAAATAACGGTCAAAAACTAACTTTTATTTCTGATCGAAAAAATAACGACCACGAAATAACTTTTATTTCTGATTGAAAAAAATATCGACCACGAAATAACAGTTATTTCTGATCGAAAAAATAATGACCAAGAAATAAGTTTTATTTCTGATTGAAAAAAAAACGACCACGAAATAACTTTAATTTCTGATTGAAAAAAATAACGACAACGAAATAACTTTTATTTCTGATTGAAAAAAAATAACGACCAAGAAATAACTTTTGTTTTTGATCGAAAAAATATCGATCAAAAAATAATTGGTTTGAGGTGATTTTTATCTTAAAAATCATGAAAAAAAAATTATGTAAAAAATGGAATCTCTAGCTCCTTAGCGCCACATTGCTATATTTAAAAGAATTATACAACAAAATTTTAAAAATAATCGTTATTTTCGGTCCCTGTTTTTCGGTAAAAATAAAGTTTTATGCATTTTTGCGTGACTGTCGGGACTTTCGATATGCTTCTATTCAAATAAATATAAAATAAATACACACTTATTTTTCCATTTTTTTTTTTTTTTTTTGTTAACCTCAATAGTTTATGAAATACTGCTTTGATAAATGAACCAACCTTATCTTTCAGTTTCAAGAAAAGTCTTTAACTTAACTGTGAAACTTAAGGAGTATTTACGATTCAGTAGCTATGCATAAAATCATAGGGGAATGTCTCCGGTTGTGAGCCATACCCGGTTGTGAGACAGTCCATTTTTTCTATTAAGTTGAAACGGTAACCCTAATGTTAGTACTGTCAATGGCAACACTTTTCATAATTTCACTTTTGCTGTGTCATCGCACTGGATACACGAGTTTCTTAATAAGAAACAAAATATCTTGTAAAGAAAAGGGAAGTAAAGTAATATTGAATTTTTTCAAAGCGGTAGATTAGGTAGTGAATCGGTAAAGCAGCATTAGTATTATTGCTAAAAGTATGGATTGGGACTTGTAGTTCCATGTAATGAAATAATGTGAGAGAATATGAACATCATAAAAAATGCGATGTCTTGTACAAATTGCTTATCAGTCCCGGTTATGTGCCACTCGAGTACCCGGTTGTGAGCCAGCTCACAAAATTTGATATTTAGCATTTTTTTGATGAAACATTGTCATTTAAATGGAATTGCAATGAAAACACTTAGTTATTTGTGCATGTTACACATTTAAGTTATTTGTAGATACCAACTTTCGTTATGCCGACACCAAAGAAGTCTAATGGATCAAAAACAGCACTGTGCTTGAATAATTTTTCTTTATGATTATAGATGGCTTTTAAATTATCAGTTTTTAATAAAAAAATAACATTTATTCATAATCTCTGAATTAGTGTCGATCTCCCATCAATTTTTTTTATTTCCAACTGATTTTCTGGGTTGACTCATAACCGGAGACAATTTTTATTTTTCAAAAAAATTAGGTTTTAGTTAATCGTTCATAATTCTTTTATTTTTAAATAAAGTCTTAAAGTAAGCTAAAAGAATTGTCTTTCATTTGATGTAACTACCATGGAAAAATATTAATCACAGACATTTTTATGTCGATTTAAAGAAATGTGGCTCATAACCGGATACATGCCCCTACATTGTATTGATAAAAACGTCAATATTAAGCATTTTTTTCTATTTTTTTATAGATTGAGTATAAATGTGATTTAGAAAGTTGAAAACTCTAGTATTTTACGCTTTTTTTTCTTTTTCCTCTTGTTCTTGGTATGACCTTAAATTTAATTTTAAATTACTTATTTTCTTCAAATAAAAATGTTTAGTATAAAGGTCTCGCATTTATATATTTTTACAGATATTTTCAAAAATCGTTTCAAATTTTTATAACTTAGTATTATATTAGTTCTATATTGCATAATTTAAAAAAAGGACATTTTTTCTTATTTTCGTCCCCATTCGATGCATTGTGAGCTGTTACCTTTATTGTTTTATAATATTTTTACAAAAAAAAAACTGATCTCAAAAAGCAAAACTCAAATTCATTTTTTAACCCCTTCAGACCTGACGCTAAGCTACTGAGAATATTTTTATACATATTCGATGCCTAAATTTTGATATTTTCAATTTTTTGCATCAAATGTTGTCAAATCATTTGAGATTTTAAAATATACTATTTTTTTAGTTAAAATGTGTCAACTTCACTAATAGTGCGCTATTAGTATTTTAGTATATAAAAAAAACAACTAACTTCTACGACTTATTTAAAAAAAAAACTAAATGTGACGCAAGAATTTCGTGAAAATTTAAGAAACGACAAAATAACAGCTAAGCAATATGAAAGGCAAACATAAGCAATAGCTGCGTTCCATTCGCTTCAAAATAATCCATATTATTTTTTTTACATGCAAAGCAAAAACAAAAATAATTATCCTATAACAAATAGGATTATTTTTGCTATCCATATAAAATTGTGATATAGCCTTTACAAAATTTGAAACACAGGTGCCGCACCTGTATATTTTTATGAGCTGTCAGTTTATTTTTTGAATTATTTGTTTGTTTGATACAATGACTATCAGGTAGCCATGACAGGTAACCATTTTCTCACGAGCTGCGACCATTGAATGTTAAACAAAAGAAAACAAAACAAATCGCGTGTGTCACACACATTGAACGCATTCACCGGAGCAATAATTGCACTTAAATTATTTATATAATTGCATAATATTAATAATTAAATTAATTAATTTACAATTTTTTGACGTTTAGAGTAAAACACATTCAGAGAGATACATCGTTCACTAAGGTATCGCTACCATAACAGCTCACAACAGTTTTGAACGACACACGTTCTCATGACACCTAATAGTTATTGTATCATGATTGCTTGTTTGAATTTAATTCTGACTGCAACGGTAGTGCCCTCTACGAGTCGTCTTTCTTGCCGTTCCTTTGAGAAAATTTGTTATCGCGATTATATTAAGGCGAAAGGAACGCAGCTAATAACCTGCGCAATCGAGACATGTTAAATTGATAAACGTCTTGTGAAATAGCAGTTAAGATATTTAGACTAAAAGTTACCCGCACAATTAATGCATCACGGTCTGAAAGGGTTAACACTCCTATTTTAACGAACGCAATTAGGGTATTCATAAGGTGTGCTATCATGTCATATTGTCCTGAAATTTTACAACTAAAATTTAACAGATAAATAAATGCAAATAAGAAACAGCTGTTTGATTACGACACTTCAATAAACATAGCTTTCAGAGTTGCTATATATTAGTACTTTTTTATATGGAAGACAACAATAAAATGTTTAGACTAGTGTAAAATCTTAGGACAATATGACAATATGACATGATAGCACTCCTTGTGAATACCCTAAATATTTGAACTTTTCGAATTGACGGTATAGTAATAAACATTTATGAAAGCCTCAGAGGCCAGGGCTGCAATGTGTGTTTGTTTGACACGAATATTGCATGATGTATACTGATGTTATGTCAGTTATTGAACATCAAGCAATTTTGGTGATAATCGAACATTTCTCTAGACTAGAGGATCGCTACTATTTTATCCAACACTGCTGTATAAATAGTACATTCTGGTTTAATAGCTGTTCCTTTTTGTTTAAAAACCACAGAAAAATCTCCTCACTTTGTGCATTTGTGTTTTTCGCCCTGTGGCAAATATATACGATTTAAATTGACTCTGTCAGAGAGGAAACAGCAGTGTTTAAAGAAACATAGTTAAAGTTAAATAAATTCTCAATTACCAGTTGATATTTTGCCAAATTCCAAAGAACAACAAAAACGTTCACACAAATTAATTCAGCTCAAATAACTATATAAACTAACAGCGAAATGCAGGCAAAAAAGTAAGCAAAAACACATACTTGCTGGTAGCGGTAGCAGCAGCGGCAGCGGCTGCTGGTGTGGGTGGATGTCCCTGATACACGGTGTGAAAAACTAGACACGAAACTGCAAATATCAACTTCCTGCTTTGCTTGCACACAAACATTTCTCTCTATTGGCAACGAAACCAACAGAAGCTCCATTTCTTGAAGTTTGCAAGTTTTTTTTTCCTGCCATCAGTTCCTTAGAAGATGCTGTGGTAAAGTGGTAAAAACTTAAAGTGCCGCCAGCTTACTAACAAAAAAAAAAAAAAAAAAAAAAAAAAAAAAAAACTAGCAAACCAACCGGGAATCGACAAACATACGTAGTAGCATTGCCAACAACTAGTTATTTTTTTTTTACTGCCAACAACTTAACAAGAATTGGCTTCACATGAACCACAAAAAGTAACATAGGAACAAAAACGTAACGTAACGCAACTTCATGTTACTGAAAACAGACCACTCTGGGGAACTCTGGCCAAACGACCAACTGGTTGGTCGATTCGATCGTTGCATTGGCGTTGCTTAAAAAATGCAAACTATTTTAACTATACAAAAAAGCTTATTAAGTTGATTTAGTATACAATAGCTTGAGGCTGGGCTTGTTCGCTTTCTAGGAGCAGCAAGTGACAGACATGAGGCCAACCAACATAAGAGTCTCGACTACTTCTTGGATAGAAACTGGATTTTCTGTATGGTTGGTTGGTAAGTTGGTTCGGGAAACTTGTTTTTGCGATTTTTGTCTTCCTGCTGGTTTTCAGTTTGGAGGCAAGCGGCACACAAGTACAAATTGTTGTGCCAATTTGCGAGTGTACGAACATTTTGAGAGGAAATATTTTGTTTGGAGAGTTCGTTCGTTCGTTCGTTCGATGAGGAAAAGGAACTTTTCCCCCATTCGTTTTGTTTGTCATCGAAATCGAAAACAAATTAATTCTATTCACTTTGAAATTAAAATGTTAAATTTTTTTATGTTTTAAAAACGAAAGTCAATGAACAAAATAAGTGTCAAGGATATTGAGTACAACGATAATGAAAAATAATATTAAATTGGTACATTAACCTGAAATGAAAGCATTCATAAAAGTGTCAATCTGATAACTAGTCGCGTTTGGTCGAAATTGTTTCTGATGCCAATATTGAATATATATAACTATTTAAAAATTATGATAAGTGAACAGGTTTCATTGAAACCTATTCGATTCCAACGAAATAAATAAAATTAACATAAATACATAGTTACAACTATCATTTGTATCTTCCAACTTTCGACTGACGATAGACATTTGAAAATAAGAGAGAGAGATGAGAGATGAGACAAACAGCATTGACATTTTTTTAATTTTTTGCACAAAATAGCTTAAGATTGAGCTTATAATATTCTTTCTTTTACTGATATATTTATGGCGGGGTCTTGAGAGTGCCCTATACAGGTACTCATCAAATAAAGTTATTTATTGTTTTGTGTAATGGGTCAAGATATATGTACTACGTACAACGGAACTGTACTCATTACATACATTTATTTACAATAATTTTGTTGAGTACAGTGTGTATGTATCCACCACATACATCTATGCATTCACGACACATAATAATGTGATGAGTACATAACATTCTTTATTGACATTTTTTACATGCATCACTGCTTAAAAGCCCAGTGGGCATTTAAGCGAGTGCTCCGCAAAAGAAGGCATGCTAGCACTGCTATTGTTGGCGTCAATACACCTTCCATAATCACTGCATTAATGAGTACTTCTGCAAGGCCTACCTTTTGAAGGTTCTGATTCTTTTCATATTATTTTATATAAAACAATTTACAAAAAAATTTACAAAAAAATTTTCCAAAAAAATTTTAAGGTCACAGAACAGTTTGTAAAAAAATGTAGATTTAAAAAAAAAACAAAAAATATATTTTTTTGTCAGAGTTGGGTCTCGAACCCGGGCTCCCGAAAACTAACACATTACATATTATATTATTTTAAGTCTTTTCTTATAGTTTTGTATGAAGAAAATTTATAAAAAAATTAAAAAAAATTTTAATGCACAGAACAGTTTGTAAAAAAATGTAGATTTTAAAAAAAAACACAAAAAAAACAGAGTTGGGTCTCGAACCCGGGCTCCCGAAAGCTTCTTTTAATTTGTATTAATGCAAAATAAGCTTTTGATTTTTTAACAACCACAATAGACGAGTGGGTAAGATGTCGGACCGCCACATGAGAGGACCATGGTTCAAATCTAAAGTTAATCGTTTTTTATTTCAAGTTGATATTTATATTGTTTGTCCTTCTAACGTGACTTCTTGAAAGAGCGCTTCTGGCAGGTCTCTTTTGAGCAAGGAGAGCGGAAGGCCTAACAAATTATCCCATTTCATACAAGCAATAAAACGGTGTTTGCAAGGAGTGTGGAAGGCCTATAAAAACCTAACGCAGGCCTGCTAAAAAGCCTTCGGACTCCTGCAATTGCCCACTGGGAGCTCTATGTAGTCAATACAGATTTCAACAAGTACTTACTACGAGAAAATCACCAAATTTATGTGTACAGAAATTTATGTCATGAGTACTTACTTACTTACTTAGTTGGCGCTACAACCGTATGTCGGTCTTGGCCTCATCTAAGAATTTGCGCCAGCCATTTCTGTCTTTCGCTTGCTGGCGCCAGTTGGAAATTCCAAGCTTCGTCAGGTTGTCCTCTACTTGGTCTTTCCAACGAAGATGCGGTCGTCCTCTTCTGCGTTGACCGCCGCTGGGTACCGAATCGAATGTTTTCTTCACTGGAGCATCGTCTTTCATGCGCTGAACATGACCAAGCCAGCGAAGCCGCTCGATTTTAATGCGCTTGACTATGTCGATGTCAGCGTACAGCTCATACAGTTCATCATTCCACCGTATTCGGTACTCGCCATTGACGCAGATTGGTCCGTAGATCTTACGAAGAATCTTTCTCTCGAATGCTCCTAAAGTCTTTTCATCTAAACTGCTCAGCGTCCAGGTTTGTGATGCGTAAAGTAGGACGGGCATGATGAGCGATTTATAGAGCGTGATTTTCGTTCGTCGAGAGAGGGCTCTGCTTCTCAATTGCCTACTGAGCCCAAAGTAACACCTGTTGGCAAGAGTTATTCTTCGTTTGATCTCAATGCTGATGTCGTTGGTAGAATTAATGCTGGATCCCAGATAAACGAAGTTCTTCACAACCTCGAAGGAGGTATTGTCAACGGTAACGTGGGTTCCAAGACGCTGGGACTGTTTGTTTGTTGACACTAAGTATTTCGTCTTGTCTGCATTCACTGCCAGACCCATTCGACTTGACTCTCTTTCTAATCTGGAAAATGCTGCACTGACTTCGCGCGTATTATGGCCAATGATATCGATGTCATCAGCATACGCAAGCAGCATAACACTCTTGTAGAATATTGTGCCACTACGTCTCAGATCAGCAGCTCGGATGATCTTTTCCATCATTAGGTTGAAAAAGTCGCACGATAAGGAATCACCTTGTCTGAAACCTCGTTTGGTAATAAATGGTGGGGAGAGGTCCTTCCCGATTTTAACTGCGCTGCTGGTGTTGCTCAGTGTCATCCTGCAAAGTCGTATTAGTTTTGCAGGAATACCAAATTCAGACATGGTGGAGTACAGGTGCTTCCTTATTGGGCTGTCGAAGGCGGCTTTGTAGTCGACAAAAAGATGGTGGGTGTCGACTTGTTTTTCTTGAGTCTTCTCCAAGATTTGTCGTAGCGTGAAAATCTGGTCGATGGTGGACTTTCCAGGTCTGAAGCCACACTGATAAGGTCCGATCAGTTCGTTTACAATGGGCTTCAATCTTTCACATAAAACGCTCGACAGGACCTTATATGCGATATTAAGAAGGCTTATCCCACGGTAATTGGCACAGATAGTGGGATCGCCTTTCTTGTGGATTGGGCAGAGCACACTGAGATTCCAATCGTTCGGAATGCATTCTTCCGACCATATTCTGCATAGAAGCTCGTGAATGCATTTAAGTAGAGCTTCGCCTCCGTTCTTAAACAACTCAGCAGGTAAGCCATCAGCTCCCGCGGCTTTGTTATTTTTAAGCCGAGCTATAGCTGTCAGAACTTCATCATAGTCGGGCAGCGGAACCTCAACGCTGTCATCCAAAATTGGGGTTTCCGGAATATCATCTCTATTGGCGGGATTGTTGTCAGCGTCGCCATTTAGAAGCTTAGAGAAGTGTTCCCTCCATAACGTCAGTATACTCTGGACATCTGTCACTAGATTCCCGTTTTCATCCTTGCAGGAAGAGGCCCCGGTTTTAAAACCATCGGCAAGGCGTCTTATTTTTTCGAAAAATTTTCGGGCCTCATTCCTGTCACCATACATCTCAATCTTCTCCTGCTCGCGCTTTTCTGCCTCTCTTTTTTTCCGCCTGAAAATATGTCTCTCTTCCCTCCTCTTTTCTTTGTATCGCTCCTTAGCAGCGCTCCTTAGCATGTCATGAGTACATAAATTTATTTAGTGAGTCCATAGGTTTTTCCCTCTGTGTAGACGCTATTTAGCGACGTTTGCATAAAGCCGGACTTTCTGGAAGGATTTCACGGAAGAAGCCTCTATTATCAGAACGCAACCGTAAGAAGAGGCTTGAGTTCGCTAAAAAGTATCGTCATTGGGAAGCAAAAGAGTGGAAGAGAGTATTATTTTGAGTACAGCCATACTGTACCTAGTACATAGATTATTGACAAAAATTTATGTATAGCATATTTGTGATGAGAACAGTACCAGAGAAATATTTTCATGTACTCAAAACATACATAGTTTACTCATTACATATTTGTAGAACACAGGGACCGTACCGGTTATGGTTTTTATCAAAAAAGTCGGATATTAACAGTTATCATTTAACTTTTATTTTTTCCGACAAAAATACTAGTTATTTAATGCCTTTTATTTTTTCGGGCAAAAATAACTGTTACTTTTGACTTTTATTTTTTAGGTCAAAAATAACAGTTATTTTGTGCCTTTTATTTTTTCGGTCACAAATATCAGGCAATTTGAATTTTTTTAAAGGCCACTTGAACGGCAAAAAAAGTTTTATGCAATTTTTATCGCCTCATCAGCGCGCACATTTTGAGCTATAAAACTTTTTAGTTTTTAAAGTTTTTTATTCGGCCTTTGAAAAAATACAAATTGCCTGATATTTTTGACCGAAAAAATAAAAGGCACAAAATAACTGTTATTTTTGACTTAAAAAATAAAAGTCAAAAGTAACAGTTATTTTTGCCCGAAAAAATAAAATGCAAAAAATAACAGTTAATATTAATTTTTATAGTAACAGCCAAAAATTTAAAAGGCATTTAATATTCGCGACGCTGCTGACAGTCCGATAATAATGGTATATTTAAAAAAGTAGTCCGGCTACTTTTTCGTTATGCCTTTTTCATCTGAAAATTGTAAAATAACAGTTATTTTCGGTCCCTGGTAGAACATATTTTTATGTCATAAGTACATACATAATTTACTCATTACATATTTTTAGTACATAATTAGTACGTAATTAGTTCATACTTTGATCATGTCTGTTCATGTCTGTTCATGTTAAAATAATTGATAATTACTTATACAAACCCAGCCATTTCTCTCCAATCCATGCGTTGCCTTTGTTCGAGAGTGTAATAGATTAACTCATTTCCGCTCTGCTTTTCTATTGGTTTGTGACAGTCACATATGTATGGATTTACGATGCGGCAGCATTAAAAATGGGTATTGATTTAATAGTCTGATCGAGACGTGCTTCTAATTTGAAAAATATCTTTTGTTATAAAAACGACAAATGACTGAGAAAAAGAGGGACTAAAAAAGCAGAAATATAAAAAAGCATAACTATTTATTTTCCGGATGCTATAAAATATATACATATGAAAATAAAAATACAAAAAGCATGATATACATATATTGATTTTGATATCATTTGCAGCAGAGTTACAATAAAATTGTTAATAGCGACATTGACCCTTTTGCTTTGTCCTTTATAGGTGGCAACAAAGATGGACGAAACAAAACCATATCTCAATGAACGTCCAGATGTTGCGGCAATCGTCTGGATATTTTATATTTAGTACATTGAACACTTTGAAACATATATCAATGGCTCCTATAAAAACATAAGAAAATTCATTGATGGGTCATGATTCAATTAAATATAAGGTTAAGTAACCATGAAATTGTTCTCATACAACAAAACTTGGATTGCAAAATGTCAAAGTAAAACAAAAAAAGACAAGTAAATAATCAAATTAAAATTTCTGACTAGAAGTCAAACTATTGCATTTTAATATTAAATTTGTGTTTCAAATAAATTTTAAACAATTTTCTTGGAGTTTGAGTTTTTGTTACTACCTCAAAATGTCGAAAAAGTACGCGATTCGCCAAAACTATTGTAACAAGGAAAACGTTTCCTTTTTCAAAGTGCCTAGTGACATTTGTAAACGAAAACGCTGGATGGATGGAATTTGGATCGGCGAATGTCAAAGTAAAAGATAACAACACCAAACAGCTGTTTCTGACATTCGCCGAGAGATATGTGCTCTCAGCTTACTCAACCTTATATATAATTGAATCATGTGATGGGTAATATCTATTAAATTTGTTGCTCTAAATTATATATCTTTGTTGATAAGCAATAACAGCTTACGTCTGATTTCAATGTTTCGAGAAATCTTTAAAGTTTTTAATCGTAATATACTTTCTATGAAAAGTTAATTTTGTTGTTATGTCATTAATTGGGCTAGAAAATCGCAAGATTGCGTGCAGATTGTGTGTGTTTATGGTGCTAAATGCGTGGAACACTGTTGCACCAATAACTCATTTCTGTCCTAAGCAGAATTTAAGCGATTATTGCTTATGGGCACAGATATAAATCGATGGCTGAGCGCACACAAAATATAAGTGAACAATTTGAAATATTGAGGGATATGAACTAACATGAACAAACATGAACAGGAAAAAACATGCACCTAATTTACTAGGACTTACCCTGATACATTTACAATTCGTAATTGGGCTTGCTGATGGGTTTTTCACTTCACTTAATTTATTACATTAAAACTAACATATATATATATATATATATATGTAAGCCAATATTTAAGCGAGACGTGTATTGAGCCCATATTTTATGGACTGAAAACATGTTCCTTTTTAATCGCATAAGCAAGTCGTGTCGGAGTCCATACTTTATGTATTGAATACAAGTCTTACTTTAATCACATTAGCGAGGCGTAAACTGAGTACATATTTTATATTTTGAATAAATGTATAATTTTTTGTATTGAGTCTATATTTTATGTATTGAGTACATGTCTCTAAAAACATTACAAGAAATATTGGTTGAGTACGCGTTGCTTGTATTTTTTAAAGTCTGCAATGTAATGAATACAATTTTCATTTATTTTACTAAGTAAATAAATTAATATGTAACCAGTACATGCTTACTTTGCCCAGTAAATATAGCTCTCGTTGCGTTTTCATAGAAGATGCAGTACATAGATTTTACACAGATGCCTCTTTTCGAACTACCACGAGCTACATCTCTTTCCCTTAAGAAGTGTTCACACGTCTGTCAAATGATTGAAGTATATTGCGATTTTTTACTCTCTTTTACTCACTCTAAAATTTTTGATTTATTTCTGCTCACACATGATTTCTTGATTGAAGTACCGATGCAGGTATTTGTTACTCTTCTGCCTACTTTTTGCCTACTTTTCTGTCTACTCTTCCTTTTTTCTCTTCAAAAAACTGCTTTTGTGTTCAAAGTACTTTTTTAGAAATAATTTGCTACCAAGCAACAGACAAGTAAAAAAATGCAACTCTTCGACTTATTGATGCAGGTCTGGAGCTCAATCAAAATTTTGACTGATTCGATGAAAAGTTTGAAGTTCATTTTCGCTCTCGCAGAGAGTTCATTTTTTTAACATAGGAAAGCAACAACAAATTTTTATTGATTCAATTATTTGACAGACGTGTGAACACCCAATTAGTGTACCTGGCGCACTTTGCTTCACTTCACTTTTAAGCTGCGTTCACTGATAGCCTTCAGCCAGTTTTTGGGTGAATTTTAATCAAGTTGAAGAGCGTGCAGCAAGTTCTCTCTCTGAGAGGAAACTTCATATAATAAAAACTTGCGAAAACATGCTGAAGGTGATCAGTGAATCCGCCTTTAGCCTTCGAAAAGTGGGCGTAACTGTAAGGTTACCACGCTCAGTTCTAGTAAAGTGTCCAAAAGTAACCATACAAACTAAATTACCAAATTTTAGTCTTATACAATCAAAACCGTCCGAAATATAGAATTTTTATTGATTGGTGGGCGGTAAAAAAGGGTGTGGCAAAACATTTTCCAAAACTATTTCGTATTCGAAACAAATCGTCTGCCAAAATTACAGCGCATCGGTCCAGTAGTCAAATTTAAAAATTTATCAAAAAGTAGTCGTGACCACGCCCAGTTTTAGTACAGTTTCCAAAAATAGCCATTCAAACTTAATTACCACATTTTAGTCTTATACGACCAAAACTGCCTGAAATATAGCATTTTCACTTATTTGTGGGCGGTAATAGGGGGCGTTGGCACCTATTTTTGGAACAGTTGCCGACAGTACCATACAAACTAAATTACTAAATTTTAGTCTAATGCGATCAAAACCGTCCGCTGAGAACACGTCCAGAATAGGAGCGGTTGTCGGTTGTCGGATCACGGTTGCATTTCCTATTGAGAATGATACAAATTATTTTATATTATGCTTTGAATTCACATGAATGCAACACAGGCACAAAATGATCATAGTAGAATGTCAGTAGAATGAAAAAGAATGTCAGATCATAGTAAAAGCTAAAAAAATAACACTGAACGTACCCAATCTTTAGCAAAAATATGGCAACATTTAAGTCACTCAGAGAGAGACAAAGAGATCCGCCAGCCGTCAGAGAAAAATTAGAATCAAGGCCAAGGTTCATTTATAAGGTTGTGGCATAGTAGAATTAGAGAAGGTAGATGCATTTCGGAGAGACAGACTGCCGGAACTGTCAAAACGAAGTTGACAGCCCATACAAAATCTGAAAACGATGAGAATGTGATAAGAAAGCAAAAATAGGCAAGAATAGCAAAATGCTTGAGTTTGACAATTCTGGCTATGAGAAAAAGAGAGCAGTCAGAAATGCATATACCTTCACTAGTTCTACCATGGGTTGTGGCACTTGAGAGCGAGCTCAGTCGAACTGTCAGAATGGATGAAAAGGAATCAAGAAAATGAATGCATAGAACAAATAAAAGCACAGTGACAGTTCAAGCAAAGGTGGAAAAAGAGCTCATTTCTCTCAAGTGCCACAACCTTATAAATTAATTTCGATCAAGGCTCATTTATAAAGTTGTGGCACTTGAGCGCGTGCTCGGTCGAATTGTCAGAATAGATGAAAAGAAATGAAAAAAATTAATGCTTAGAACAAAGAAAAGCACAGTGACAGTTTGAGCAAAGGCAGAAAAAGAGTGCATTTCTCACAAGTGCCACAGCCTTATAAATGAACCTTGATTAGAATAGATTCTATTCTGGCGTTTTCCCGTCACGCATTTCTACAGCAGTTTCATTTTTGGCGGCTGCATATATTTTCATGTATTTTGCTGCACGGCGAATCCGAAAACCGACATCCGCTTTGGTTCTGTGCGGGCTCTAAGGCTGGGGCCAAATTACGCGGTTTTACCGCGATCGCGGCACCGCTCTCACGCTCTTTTTTCACAAATTCGGCTGCAAAATAATGAATTTTACATGTATTTAAATTATTAAATACATTAAATAAATAAATGTATTAAAATACATGCAAAATGCAGTATTTTTCAGCCGCATTTGCAAAAAAAGAGCGTGAGAGCGGTGCCGCGATCGCGGTAAAACCGCATAATTTGGCCCCAGCCTTAGAGCCCGAACAGAACCAAAGCGGATGCCGGTTGCCGGATTCGCCGTGCAACAAAATACATGAAAATAATTTCCGCAATCGCGGCAAAACCGCATAATTTGGCCCCAGCCTAAGAAGTTTCACTTCGAAAAATTAAAACTTAAAAGAAAATTAAAAATTATTTAGTAATTATTAGTAATTTAAAACATTTAAGTGAATTTAACTGCTTAGCTCGTAAAAAAATTTATAACTGTTAAACTACTTGGTAAGGTAGAGCTGGTTAATAAACATAGCTCATGTAGTGTAATCATATAACCAACCATGTGTTATATGGTTACCGCTATGCTTTGTTTTAAACTTCTTACCTAGCTTCTGGTTTAATGTTCTTGTTTCAGCTGTTTTAATTTAATTTTATTTATCTTCTTTTTTCTTTCTTTTTAAATTCCCGTGCCTAATGGTGGAGACGACAACGACGAAGCTGTTTTGTTTTTAGCACTTTTTATTGTAAGTTATGGATTCCAATGTCAGCTTTCTGCTGACACCAAATTCTAAAACAACACCTTGCGTTGTTTCTCTTGTTGTTGTTGTTTTTGTTATTCACCGTTCGTTTAGTACGAGTACATCGTGATACTTTATATAGCTCTGCACAAAAACTGAAACTCAAATTCTTTAGATTATTTTAAAATATTAATACACATTTTTCTTTTTTAATTTGAGCTTTTTTGACTTTAGACACGTCTAAGAATTCACGGATACAAAAAAAAATGTATTTACTATAACTAGAATATTTTGTCATTGCTTTAATGTAATTCAACAAATTTTCATTCATTGAAAAAATTTTGTGGTAGTTTGGAACAGTAAAATTTGCTGTTAATTTTTTGTTACTGAAAATGTTATTATTTTGCAGTTAATAAAAATTAAAAATTTATAATAATATGTTCTATAAAAAAAAACAAAGTCACTTTGAATTGTATTTCAGACACGTTCAATTGAAATTCAGAAAATATAAATTTAAATAAAATAATAAAAAATTTTTGCAAAAAACGACTTAAAAATCACTACAAAGTTAAAAATAATATTAAATTACTTTTGCTAATAATTTCTTGGTCAAATTTGACAACTTATTTATATGAATTATAAAATTGGAAATCTTATTATATTAAATTTTTCTAATTTGTTTTATTATCATAAATATATTAATTTCTTTATAAGTATAAAAACTGTAAAGTTGGCGCTAAATTAATCAGACTTTTATAAAATTAACGCTTTCGAATACTGAACACAAAAAAACGAGAGCTTTTGTTTGTTGGGATGTGCGCCTGTTACTCGCTGATCTTAACTTCGGGAGTTAAATCTCGTTCGCATTGGCAGTGCAGGGATGGTAAAAAGATCATAATTGTATGGCAAAGATTAGCGCCGACTTCAAAGCCTTTATATTCATATAAAAATTAATAAGGGTATTCATGCAAAGTGGCAATCTTATAATTTGAGCAATTAGTTATTTTTATCAGCAGGTTGTATGAACAGTTATTTTTTATTCCATATTCATTTGTTAATCATTATTCATTTTTTATTCTTTATTCAATAGTTATTCATTTTTTATTTATGGCTTAGGAGCAAAATGAATAAAAAATTAATAAAGAATAAAAAATGAGTAATGAATAAAAAGTTAATAATGAATAAAAAATTAATAATGATTAAAAAATTAATAAAGAATAAAAAATGAGTAATGAATAAAAAGTTCATAATGAATAAAAAATGAATAATGAATAAAAAAATAATAATGAATAAAAAATTAATAATGAATAAAAAATTAATAATGAATAACAAAAGAACAATGAATAAAAAATTAATAACGAATAAAAAAAGAATAATTGAAAATTCTGAAATTTTTTGTGAATTGCATTCTTTGTGGATAGCATTCAAATTAATAAAAAAATTATTTATTCTGAATAACGAAAATAAATAACTGAAATTAATAATTAATCATGTTTTTAAAAATGAATGTGAATTAAAAATTTTATTTATAAATCAATTTTGCATTCATCGAATGCATTCTTATGTAGTTATTCAGTTGTACTTAAAATTCTGAATATGATGCCGATTTTACAGCTCTGCCAATAAGTTTTTAATTCGTAATTTTCAGTTAAATATTTGTTACTTTTGCTCCAATTCACTAATTTTTACCTCGCTCATTGCTTTTTTGCCAGCATCTGATACATAGTTGCCAACCAAAAATACCACACGAATTTCTTTTTTCGAATATTTGAATTTTAAAATTCCCACAAAAATTCCCAAAAGAATTTTTTAGTTTAAAATACCATAGTTAATAAAAAATAACCCACAAAGCATAAAAATCTCCACAACCCTTGCCAATTACCACAAAATTTATGCGTTCGTAAGTTTGTATTATTGTGTATAGAGTGTGAACTTACTTTTACCATTGAATAATGGTCCAAGATAAATCAATAATATAAAATATAAATAAAAAGATTATGTAGAATGTAAAATACATGTGAAAAAATTTTGAGGGTAAAAAATCCCACTCGAATTAAAAAATACAACGCTGAATTAAAAAATACCATACTCTTTTCCTGCAGCAATCAAAAACTACCATAAATGGAATTATTCCCACAAAATTGGCAATTATTATCTGATAAGAAATTAATGAACTTTCGAAAAACAAAAAAAGCTGATTGATCTTATAAGTTTTCCGCCTCGTTTGCTCATCTAAATCAAAGAGCTAATATATCTGGTTTGTGCAAAGGTTTCTCCATACAAATTTGACAGTTCATTTATAAGGCCATTTATAAGGGTATTATACCATTTACATTAGTATATTTGTGACTATAAAACAAATCAGAAAAAAAACTAAAATAATAAGATTTCCAATAAATAATATAAATAAAAAAGTTTTTATCAAACTTGACCAAGAAATCAATAAGAAAAGTAATTTAAAACTATTTTTTATTTTATAGTGATTTTGAAGTCGGTTTTTTGTTAAAAGTTTTTATTTCTTTCTTTTTTAGGAAATTTGATAAATTTTCGAAATAGTTCTACCCATTCCTGTAATGAATTTTAGTACCCTAGTGTCAATATTATTCGAGATACAGTGTTTTTCGTATAGTGACACGCTTTTTGTAGAAAACCGCCTACTTTCTTGATCGTGTTTTGTTATAATTCTACATACTCTTGTACCGAATTTCAGTACCCTGATGCAAATATTAACTGAGATACAGTATTGTTCTAATAGTGACACGCCCTTTTGTCGAATTCCGCCCACTTTCTTCATAGTGTTTTGTAATAATTCTACCAATTCTTGTGGCGAATTTTATTATCCTAGTGTCAATATTATTCCAGATACAGTGGGTTTCTAATATTGATACGCCCCTTTGTCCAATAACGCCCACTTTCTTGTTTGAGTTTGATAATTTTCAATCAAGTATTACTTGTACTTGAATTTAAATAAGCTTACAAGCGAACGGCACTAAATTCCAAGTAAAGAAAAACTTGATGCCTTCGACAAAAAGCTGGAAAAGCTTGAAATTAAAGGCAAGTGTCCAATTAAAGTATTCAAAAAATTCAATGAGCTTGTATAGGAAAAGCTTTAGCGTATTAGGGCTTTTAATGGTTCTGTGGACTCCATGGTTGGCAGTTTAAGGGGGTAGCTGATTTCGGAATTGATGTCAAAATTTAAAATTCAAGATGGCGGGTAGAGTTGCCACCTAGATTTTTTTGTACTTTTGCAAATTCTTTTAGTTTTAGGTGGTTACTGGTTTCGAATCTGATGTCAGAATTTTAAAATTCAAGATGGTGGATAGGGTTGCCATATTAATTTTTTATTTTTACTAATTCGGTGCTGGCGCGAACTCAATGTAAAAATGGGTCGCTGAATCTGAATCCGTTGTCAGAATTTCAAAATTATGTACTTTTTTATAATAGGGTTGCCACCTAATATGTATTTTTAAAAGTTTTAAACATCAATGAACAGTGTTACGGGGTCGGTGATTTCGAATCTGAATTCAGAATTTTAAAATTCCAAATGGTGGATAGGGTTGCCACCTTAATTTTTTCTTTTTACGAATTCGGTGCTGGCGCGAACACTAGGTAAAAATGGGTCGCTAAATCCGAATCCGTTGTCAGAACTTCAAAATTATGCATTTTTTTTTATAATAGGATTGCCATCTAATAATATGTATTTTGAAGAGTTTTAAACATCATCAATTAAATGGATATTTTCGTGCTTACAAGCTTTTTCCGATCGTTTCAAGCTTTTTAACTTTCTGTCCGACAAAGTAAGTCTCAAAAAGCCAAGACAACGAGAAAGCAGGGATATGACATGCATATGTTTGGTATTTTTGCAAGCTTGCTTTTTCAAATTTGGATACATACTTGAATTCAAGTACTTGAAAAGGCTTGAACTTCAAGTTGGCTTGTGCAGTTCTCTAGTACCGAATACAAAAACGAAAACATTGATCATGTTTTTCTCAAAACATGTTTTTTCCCGCACTGTAGACTTTAACTTAATAAGTAATTAAGATATCAATTTGAAAAAGTAATTAAGACATCAACTTGACATTTTGCACACATAATTCGTTTAAACCTCCATGATAAAGAAAAAAATTTGTTGCTGATCTCAATTTGAATTTAAGAAAATGGTAGCAAACATGATGAATGGCAACAAAAGTTAAAAAATAGTGACAAAAGCTGCAAAATTTTAACAAAAGTTGAAATTTTATAAGTATAATATACATATACTCGTATAATACAAAGTTTAATTAATTTTTTTAGTTTTCGATTGTTATGATCCTGAATTACATTTTACATGTTTTTCTAGTTCAATTAAATAAATAAAACTATAAAATATTAGTACTTATTTGATGGAAAAAATTTGTTACATAACGTATATAAAGTAACGTATCATACTATGGTTTATATAAAAATAATTAAAAAAGATTTTTCAACGAAACAATTTTGAATATGTAGCAATATTATTCTAGATTATATTAAAAAACTTTCATTAAAAAACTCGTGCACACTTCGTTTATATCTCGTGCACACTTCGTTTACATCTAAAAGTTTGCATCAATTATTACTTGAAATATTGTTTTGAAAAATTTGTTTACAAGTATATTTTTTTATTTTTGTGTTCAAATTGGCTTTTTTTCGTTAAAAATTGGTATGTGCAAAGCGAAATAACTTATTTTAATTGAACATTTTTAGTTTGGTTGATTCCAGTGTACACAAGGGGCGGGGAATTTCACAGCACAAATTGAAGGAGCCAAGTTTGAGCAGTCGCAGTGCCGCCATTTTTTTTTCTTCTAAATACTCTGTTTTTGTAAAAAATTATTGAAAGACTTGTTGTCTGGAGCAGGTTCTCTCCATAATAAAATTACATACAAAAATTCCACTTTACCTATCAGCTGGTTTGTCCGCACGCTAAATAGTAATGTTAATCGTATGGTAATGGTGAAGTTATTTATGCTATGGTAAGATCAATAATCATTAAGTAATAAGGCAAATTTATTTTTTTTAAATACTAATTTATTTTTGCTGGATTCAATTTGTTCTCTTCTAAATTTATCTTTTCTAAATTCCAAATAAAATTTTTAAATTTTATTTGATTTTATTTTCTCAATTTCAAATGCAAATCAAATGCGTTTGAACTTCAAATTAAATTTTTACATTTCCTTAGATCTCCTCTGAATTTCGAATGATCTTTTCATTGTTTTAATTTTTTTTTTATTTTTATTCGATTATTTCTGAATTGCAATTGACTGCTTGCTTTACAATTGATCTTGTCTAAATTTCAAATGTAGTTTCTAAGTTTAAGATAGAATTCGTAAAATTTAAGTTGAATTTCTGAATATCATTTCACCTTCACCGAATATTAAATGGCATTCTGAATTTTAATTGTCCTTTTCTGAAATTCAAAGATAATTCTAAATTTTGATTGGTGTTACTGAATTTGATTGGTGAAAATGGAATTTTTAAAATTTCATTTGATCTTTTCTGAATTTCAAACGCAATTCTGAATTTGAATTACTCTGTTCTGAATTTCAAATGGAATTTTTTAATTTCAGTTGTTTTTTCTGAATTTTCAAATTGATTTTTTTAACAATAATAGCCTTTTAAATCCAATTGATCAATTCCGATTTTCAAAAAGAATTCGGGAGTTTCAATTGATTTTTTAAAATTTTAAGTGGAATTTCTCAAATCAATTGGTCTATTCTGAATTTTAAATGGAACTTCTTAATTTCGAATGAATTTTTTGATGTGGTATGTTATGCAAATTGATTTATTTTTTGGAATCTCTTAAAAAGTTAGATTCTTTGTGTAGCTTTTTAGAAAACATTTTTACTTTTACTTATTATTTTAATGTTTTTTTTTAAATTAGTTGAAGTTTAAAATTTTTTTTAAGTTTGCGTAGCTATTTTCATAAAATTTCGATTTTGTTTTTTTTTTTTATGAAAACTGCAAGGTCGTGTAATTTAATTATGTGTACGAAGTTAACGAAAATTAACAATCAAATTTAATTGAACAGAAGACTGCACTCTGCATGCAAGGCTTAAATTTGGGCATTGTTGATGCACATGGCCTAAAGACAATGTTTCCAGTTAAAAACGGAAAAAATTTATTAATTTTGCGTGGGAATATATTTGTTTCTGTACGTGTGATTTTAAATTTATTTTTACTAAATTTTTGGTAAATCTCAATGTGATAAAATATGAGGTGTTTGACATTTAGTTATAAATGTCAATGTGACATTTAAAACGTGATGGTTATTTTTATTAAAAGTATTGCTTAAAATTGCGATCGTTTTTCTATTATGTCAAAAATGCACAATATGTACTCTTCACTTGGCACGTCTGTTAATTAGTTTACAGATTCAGGCAATTTTTTTTTTACCAACCACTTTATACTTATATTTTTATTGTGACATTTTTTTTTATTTTGACACTTTTTAAAAGTTGATTTCCATAATTATTTCCTTTGCAATAGAAAAATGATGACACGAAAAAATTACTAAATGTTGGGTGCCGACTTTGCACCTCATAGGGCACTTTTGTTAAATTCCGGTTCTGTGTCTGCGTATGTGTGTGTTTTTGCGATCAACGTTGATGCCACTTCATATCAAGCCAAGTTTAAAATCGTATATATTAATTTTTACACTTTTATTTATAATTTTTGCATCATTGGCGCAGGTGACGAGATAAACTTAACACAACATACACACTCACACACGCACATACTTTAAAACTATATAATTTCATGTAAACAATAACAAAACAAGTAGCACCTCTGCTGCACTATCAACACAAAATATGAAGACAACCACGGACGGATTCAACACAACGCAACGAGATAAGCACGCAAGAACAGACGCCGAAAAACTGACTGATGATTTTGGCGTCCTATTGGGGCCACCGTCTACTGCTGCTTCTAGTGTTTTTGTTGTCTGCTTTATTTTTTTTTTTGTGTGTTGATGGAGCAGGTTTTTTGACAATACTGCCAGAGCTTCATGTGCCTTTTTTTTTGTTAAAAGTGTACTAATTTATATTACTACTTTTAGTGTCATGATATATTTTAAAGAAAACTTTTACATGTTTAAGTATTAAATCGTAGTTCACTTTTGTATTTGGTATATTTTGTATATCTTTCAAATATTATTTGAATGCTTTATAAATACTTTATCTATAAACACAATTCGCGGATGTGTATTTTATTGAATTTTAGCAAACACAAAAACAACTTACAACTCTGGTAAATGTTCCACAAAAAAATTAACACAAGGGGGTACGTTCATAGACAGTTTTAGGTATACCTGTTGCTCATACTCGTGCAGGGCTGCAGCTAAATAAGAAAAAATTTTTGTACCTCTATCATAGTTTTAGCCATATATTAATTCTTGCAGAGCTTATAGTGCTATCTTAAATAGCAGCAAGCTTCAAATATAGCCTCAGCTGCGATACTAAAGCTCTTGCAGAGAATAGCTGCGTTCCATTCGCTTCAAAATAATCCATATAGTTTTTTTACATGCAAAGCAAAAACAAAAATAATAATCCTATAACAAATAGGATTATTTTTGCTATCCATATAAACGTGTGATATAGCCTTTAAAAAATTTGAAACATAAGTGCCGCACTTGTATATTTTATGAGCTCTCATTTAATTTTTTAATTATTTGTTTGTTTGATACAATGACTATTAGGTAGCATGACAGCTACCTATTTTCTCACGAGCTGCCACCATCGAATGTTAAACAAAAGAAAACAAAACAAACCGCGTGTGTCACACACATTGAACGCATTCAGCGCAGCCAACAATTGCACTGAAATATTTTATATAATAGCATAATATTAGAAATTAAATTAAATAATTTACAATTTTTCTGACGTTTAGAGTAAAACACATTCAGAGAAAAACATCGTTCAATAAAGTATCGCTACCATAACAGTTCACAAAAGTTTTGAACGACACACATTCTCATGACACCTAATAGTTATTGTATCATGATTGCTTGTTTGAATTTAATTTTGACTGCAACGGTAGTGCCCTCTACGAGCCATTTTCTTGCCGTTCCTTTGAGAAAATTTGTTATCGCGATTATATTTAGGCAAAGGAACGCAGCACTATTTTTGTTTCTAATACTATGTTTCCATCTGCTTGAAATCTTGCGATTTTGAAAAGGGATTTCAAAGTGTTTCCATCTGGCATGACATGACAGCTAGATTTCATTTGACAATTAAGACTTCATTTGAAAAATTTAGGAATGAGCATATCGTGAAGGAGCGATCGCGTTATTACATTTCTTTTGGCATTTCCGGAGCTCTTACATTTTTTTCTCCAAATTAGACACTAACAATTGCTCCTCACTGAAGCTCCAAGCCTTTTATTTTCATATATCCTTTGTTTTGCATTTTTAATTTTTACTGTTATTGTTACTGTTTTTTTTTAAATAATTAATTATTTGTCATTGCCAATTGTTAATATGAAAAATTTTACATAAGCTGAATAGTGCTGGATAACTGGTATAACTTTTCAGAGATAGCGCATTGCATTTTATGAGATTTTGTATTAGATTTTGTGGAAATCACAAGATTTTAAAATCTTAAACTTGTATAGAGAAATATGTTGATTTCAATATGGATTTTACAAAATCTCACAAAATCTCAAGATTTCGAGTTGATGGAAACATATTATTATGAAGAATTGTAGTAGCTGTTAACTTTTGAAAGAGTCCCTGTCAAAACCAAATAATTCGTTTAAGTATGTATGAGTTAAAAATAAACTCAATAAATGTATAAAATTTGCCAAGTGCTCGTGACGATTAGAATGACAAATAAATTAAAGAAATAATAAACTGATTATTATATCAGACTAATGTTCATATATTCGTGCGCGAGTTTCAGTGCGCTTTTTAATATATTGGAAACGTGGAAAAATAATTAAAATTAAGATGCGTTTATTATTTAAAAATAATTCGAAAATTTCTAACATTCTTTAAAATCTACTTAAAACTATCTAAATACTTTATTCTTAAATATAAGTATCATAGAAATAATCAATTTTGTTTAAATATCATTGTAAACTATAATATTTAGCTTTCTTCAACTCTCAAGATTTTCTATTTTAAGATCGCCATTTTTTTCAAGAAGGTCTATCAGATTTTTTAATCCCTTGTTAATCCCAAAAAATTTATTGCATTAATTTACAGTATTTTACTAATAGATGTAAAAATATAATACAAAAATACATATTAAAGCAAACATTATACTGAATCTACGAGTTTCAAAACAGCTCTGTGCTTATTTCTTATTTCTTTAAAAGAGCTTATGCTTATTTCTTTAAAAGAGCCTTTACAGAGCAAGTAGTAAATTTCCAAATTCTGCTTTTTCGCAGATTTTATTTAATCCTTAGTATTAGAGCTCAAAATAGTAAAAAATCATATATCGAGCATTTTCTTTAAATTAAAAAGCAACTAGCAGCAAAAAAAGCTGCGGTAAAGCTTTAACTACATATTATACACCTATAGAACATTTTTAGAGCTCACTCGCACCTAGTTGCTCTAACAATGTTACTTGGGCGGTTATTGTTTATAAACACAGCATTATATTTATTTACAAGTTTCAAGTTACGTGGTAATTTTTTGTATGCATATAAGTATCGTTGCTTTGTGACTTCTCTGCTTCATCTCACCACTGTCAAAATGTTACTTTTCATTTAATATTTTTTTTTTGATAGCTTTTTAACAAAATGTAATTTATGAAATGGTTCCAGTTATGGTTAATCATACAGTAATTTAAATGTTTCATATATTTTGGTTGATTGAGTTATGATATAAAGAACAGTTTGAACAGCTTAGATGATTGCAATACAGAATAATTTCCGGAGTATTATGTGTACTTCTTAGATTCTTGCTATTTTTAAAATGTTTAGCATAAATGCAGTTTACAGCCCACGCGTAAATAAGTTTTTTTTTCTTATTTTTATAAAACAGTTTTTGGCCTCCTTAGTCTAAAAGTGCAAAAATAAAAAGTCAATCTCGAATAGTTTAATCCTTTCACCCCGGAGATTTATTTAAAAAACAGGCAAATATATGTAAGTTTTGGCTTCAGTTATCGATAAGGTACAAATATATTAGATGTTTAGCATACTTGAGATATCTATAATCCTGTATTTATCCTGGGATATATTCTGTGCTCTAGAGGGCACTATATTAAATTTAATGTGACGTCACGCTTCCAACGATACCTCATTTCTCAAATTATGATAAGTATTTTAGAAGTGAGGGCTTAACAAATACTTACGAGTTACACTAAAAAATTACGGTATAATACATAAAAAACGTCCACACTACACGTAGTGACGCATGATTTTTGTTGAAAACTGAGTAATTAGCCCATTTTCTACCAGTGCTCGATTAATTATTCGAAATTAATCGAACGTATAATTTGTCCATTTTCCATAATTTTTTTAACTTTGAAAGTAAATTAAATCAGAAAAATCGTTGATATCATATATTATTTTGTATCATTAGCTATTTAAAAATAGTATTCACCATCACCTTCCGTAATTTCAACAGGGTGGGGGTATGGTTGAAAAATACCAAGCCAATAAACCTTTCTTGTAAATAATTTTAAATATATATGAATAGTTAAAAGAAAAGTAATGATAAGGTCTTTTAGCTAAAAGACAAAGCTATCTTTTGCAATACAAAATCAAGACCTGGCAAAACCTGGATGACACAGGTATGAGTCAAATTTAGTGTTAATCGAACGTGTTCGGCTATTCCCTACCATAAAATCCATACTATGTCAAATTTTACCAGCAAAGGACAGCGTCTCACCCATTTCTATTGTGTTAACACGAAAATATAAATGAGATAGGCGCCAACGTTCGATTAATCGAACATTTGTTTTTTTGACATAACGAAAAAACGGGTGTATTTTGAAATTCTCTAGAAATATACTTTATATCAAAAAAATTCAACAATTTTTGCAGCGCGGTAGAAAATGGGTTAAGTGAAGAAAACAAACCACAGACATGGCATTGAACTATTATTGGGACAGCTTAAAAATTATCTTTTAACTAGCTGAACCCGGTGTGCTTCGCTACCCCCTCGTTTAAAATAAAATTAAAAGTATTTATGTATTTACAAAAATTTATTTATTTAATTTAATTATTGTAATGCTTCGCCTCTTTTTTTGTTGTAAACCAATTAGAATTCAGAGCTGAATCGCATGTAATTTGCTTCATGCTCCCCCTTTTTATTTTTAGACCAATCAAAAAGCAGCAATTATACAATCAGCTGTTTCGCAGTCTGTTGTGGGAGAATGAGAATGGGGTTACCCCACTCTCTATTTTAATTAACACGTATTATAAAATCAGCTGTTTTGAAGACAGTGGTAGAAGAAAGAGAATTGAGCTACCCCACTATTTTAATTAATATGTATTTTAATGATTTTAATGACATGATTTGTGGTATAGCCGTTAATAAACGTAGTAAAAAAAGTAGGTGCAGAAGTGTGCATGGTCGAAAAATATTATCATGTAATAAGTATTCCTGAGTCAAAGCTGAACGCTGTGAAAATTTAAGATCGGTTATCAGGTCCAGCCTCCAATATATCGCAAACAAAGGGGCGTGCTCCGCCCACTTTTCTTTTGGTTCGTATTTCTATTCATGCTAATACCATATATAGCAAATACTGCCGCCGTTGGTCAAAAAATGCCCAAGATATGACGATTTTAAAATTTGGGTTATATGGGCGAGGCCACGCCCCTTCGTCCACTCACAACTTTATATAGTCAAGAATTTATTATTTCGTAAGAATATCCTATTGTGAAAATTTAATGATGATCGGTACAGTAGTTAAGACTATATTGCGATTTTTAATTTTCCTAAAAAGGGGCGTGGTCCCACCCACTTTTCTCCTGGTACGTATTCCTAACTATGCCAATACCATATGTACCAAATAGCATCAACGTAGGTCAAAAAATGCCTAAAATATGGCGATTTAAATTTTTAGGTTATATGGGCAGTGCCACACCCCTTTGTCAAATAAAAACTTCATATAGCCTTTTATTCTTTCCAGATTCATAGTAAAATGCTGTGAAAGTTTCAGGAAGATCTGTCAAAGGGTTTGGCCTCCTATAAAGCACAAACAAACAAACAAACAGACAGACATTCATTTTTATATATATAGATTGAAAGCAGATTTATTATAATTAAAGTAAAATGGGGCGAAAAAGGGGGATTTGGTAATAAAAAATCTATGGCTACCTTACCTGTAGATAAAAAGTATATAAAACTTTAGGTAAATACATATTACAAAAAAGTATTTTGTATAGCAAACATTGTTAGTGGTATAAGTAAGTATCTGAATTAAAAAAGTGGGCGTAAAAGTGGGCGCGGTCGAAAAAGTACCCTATTAATCATGCCAGAGTCCCAGTTAAATGCTGTGAAATTTTCAGGAAGATCGGTCCAGAGGTTTGGTCTCCTATAAGGTACAAACAAACAAATAAACAAACACACATTCCATTTTATATATATAGATAGCTTAAACCCGGCGCGTTGCTGCCGCGGCCCCGTTGCCAAACGCGAATAAAATGTTATCAGTGAAACTGTATATGTAAATTGTGGTCGAATACTCAATTCCATGGCTGTGCGACCTATAACTCAAAAGCTGTAGAATTTCTCAAATTTTGGTTGCATGGGAGGTGACACGCCCCCTTGTCCAACGCCATACAAACTTATCAGTAAAACTGCATGTGTAAATTGAGTTCGAATGCTGAATTCCGAGGCTTTGTTTGCTTTGTTTGATTGACTCAAAAGCTATTCGATATCGCAAATTTGGGTTGTATAAGAGGTGCCACGCCCCTTTGTCCAACTCCCATAAAATTTTATCAGTAAAACGCCACGTGTAAATTGTGGTCGAATTTCGAATTCCAATGATGTGCGGCCTATAACTCCAAAGCTATTCGATATCGCAAATTTGGGTTGTATGGGAGGTGCCACGCCCCCTTGTCCAACTCTCACAAAATTTTATCTGCGAAGCGGCACGTGTAAATTGTCGAATACCGAATTCCGAGGCTAAGCGGCTTATAACTCCAAAGATATTCGATATCGCAAATTTGGGTTGTATGGGAGGTGCCACGCCCACTGTTAGTAGGAGGTTGAAATATACTTTACGACCTATTCTCATACCTACAAAATATACATACAAAATTTCATGAAAATCGGTCGAGCCGTTTCGAAGGAGTTCGATTACGTACCCCGTGACAGAAGAATTTTATATATTAGATATAAAAATTATCAGATTTAGCCTGCCAAATTTGCTGGATATATAATCCCAATAGGGGTTAAAATTCGCAAAAGTTTCAAAATTCAGTAGTTAATTTGCCCTGTAACATGATACTTACCATAAATTGATATTTTAAAACCAGTTAAATGAACCAATGCTTTAAAGTTTAATTTAATAACAAAACTATTAATTTTTAACTATTAACTAGAGTAAGAGTCCATATCGGAATCTTCAACTGACTCCATTTGGGCTCTAATCGGATTGTAGAGCAATATTGTAGACAATCTATGCGATTTTAATAAAAAATTTTCGCCAGCGGCAGTTTATTCCTCCATCGTTTATGTAACTACATATATAACTTACTTAATAAATATTAAAAAAAATTATTAAAAACCTCAAATATGGTCAAGCCACCGTTTTATGTGGTAGCCATTAAAAGTCCAATGACAGGACTGGCCATAAGAGGCAAAATTTAAAAAATGTTTATCCACGTTTATCCGGCATGTTAAAGAGTATTCTCTTACATCGTTTTGACTCAGTACAGTTTAATGTACAGGGTCCACCATCTAACTTTTTTTTTCAACTAGTGCTTATTTCATGAATGATAACACTTAGCTCATGTCTGATTTGACAGATAATTAGTTTTATCTTTCCGCTGATATAAAAATAACGCTGGGAAATATTGCGACATTACTTTGAAAATCTTGGTAATGTTGCAGAATGTGTGCGAAAATTGCGTATGGATTTTGGAAGAAGAGAAGAACCGTCAGCTCCGTATGTTCGTTGTCTTGTGAAAAAAGTGAAAGAAACTGTCATCCTCATCGATAAACCAAAGCGTGAAAAGCCAAAAACAGTGCGTATACCCGAGAATATTGCTGCTGTGGCAGAAAGTGTGCGTGAAGCGCCATCAACATCAATTCACCGTCGTTCTCAACAATTGAACATTTCGGAGACATCATTGAGACGAATTTCGCATAAAGACCTTGGTTTGACGCCATACAAAGTTCAATTGGTTCAGGAGTTGAAGCCAATGCGTTTTAAAAAAAAAAAGTTATTTGGCGGACCCTTTACTATGTTGACCCAAGCACTGAATCGACTTCAGTGGAAGCGATTCTCTATAAAGTTTGACAATGAAAGCAAAACAGCTGATTTTCGGAACGGTTTAAAAATTTCTGTGCCAATAATCGCCCAAGTTACAATCACCCAAAAGTGAGAAAATAAGCAATCGCTCATAACTCAGTACAGTTTAATGTACTGTGATGACCCAAGCACTGAATCGGCTTCAGTGAAAGCGATTCTCTATAAAGTTTGACAATGAAAGGAAACAGCTGATTTTCAGAACAGTTTAAAAATTTCTATCCGAATAATCGCCCAAAAGTGAGGAAATAAGCATTCGCCCAAAAAACCAGTTAAAATTTCTGGGCGATTGTTAATTTTTCCAAATTTGGGCGATTGTTCGGGTTAATCGCCCAAATTTGGAAAAATTAACAATCGCCAAAAAAGTTTTTGGGCGATTGTTCATCGCATTTTTGAGCGATTGTACATTATGAACGAACGCCCAATTTTTTTTTTTTGATTATTCATGTCACGATTTGGGCGAAATTTCGCAGTTTTGGGCGATTATTGCACATTATGTACAAACGCCTAACTGTCTTTGGCTGATTGTTCATTTTTGGGTTTGGGCGATTATTCGCACAGCCTTTAAAAATAAATTCTTGTTTATTTCGCACTTTCTAAGTGACTTAAAAATTTAAGAACAGATTTGAAATTAAATTTTATTAAATCGCTTCTAAATTTTCAAGACGGTTTGAAGCTCAGTTTATGCAACGGTTTGAATCAAATCGACTTCGTTCAAATCAACTTCGTTCATATCGACTTGAAGCGTCGGATAAACGTGGTAAATTTTACATCGTAATTGTAGCTAGTATATAACTTAATATTTTAGTAAATAATTTAAAAATTTGAGTATTTTTATAATTTTATTTAAGAATCACACTTATCAATCATAGTTGCCTACTTTGTGGGAAATATACCTTTTGTGGTATTTTTTTTTATTTCTATGGGAAAAGGGAATTCTAATGGTATTTTTTAATTCAGCGTGGTATTTTTTAATGGCTTCGGGGTTTATTTGTGGTATTTTGCGATGAAAGTGTGATTTTTAATATATGAGGGAATTTCGTTGTATTTTTTAATGACTGTGGGAGTTTTTGTGGTATTTTTGTATTCCTGTGGTATTATTTAATTCAAATCTGTGGGATTTTTTGTGATATTTTGCGATGAAAGTATGATATGTAGGAATTTCGTGGTATTTTTTAATGACTGGGAATTTACATGGTATTTTTAAATCTTTTATATTTTTTAACTCAAAACATGCCGTTTGTCAGTTTTTCGCATTTGGAACCGCACTTGGAGGCTTCAATTTTATCTGTCCAATTCATTCTTAGAACTTCACTTATGCATTGTAAGGATTTTTTGATTACGAAGTTTTTTGCCAAACTTTGACGAAATTTATCTCCTAAACCATTTGAGACCAACTTTTTTTGCAGATTTGGATTTAAGGGCTCTCAAAACACATTTAAAAAAAAATAATTGTTTTTTAATATTTTACAAAATATTTAATATGTTACAAAAAAATGTATAAATAAGCAGAAAACTACATATTATAAAATCCGTGGAGAAGAAAAGCACATTTCTTTCCAATGTTCTTATCGGAAAATTTTTCATAATCTGGCAGCACTAATTTTGACACAAAGATCACTGAAAACTTTTCAACCAATTTGTTTCAAAGTTCTATCGGTGATAAAAATATTCAAAACAATTGCTAAAAATAAATAATGAGTTTAGATCAAAACAAAGTGTATATATTACACGAAGGATATTCGTGCAATGACACGGCTAATCCGGCGGTTATACGTGCAAACGGCACCTGCACGCTTATTCGAACGCACAGAGGTCAAAATATTATCGTGGACACAATGACCGCCTGGGATGGGCAACGCATCATTGATGCACTTAAAACACATGACCTGCAGCCAAGTGACATCAATATTGTGGTCTGCACGCATGGTCATGCTGACCATATTGGCTGTAATAATCTCTTTACCAATGCGGAATGGCACATCGTTGGAGCTTGCGTTCATAAAGAAGACAAATTCCTGGATTGGAATTTTAATGACACACCATTTCAGTTGGACGGTGCAGATGTTCAAGTGGTAGCCACACCGGGTCACACTTTATCCTGTGTGTCTGTGTTAATAAGAAATACAAATTTAGGACCTGACGTTGGCGTTTGTGGAGATTTGTTCGAACGCATGGAAGATATTGAGGACTCAAAAATCTGGATAGAAGCTGGAAGTGAGAATCAGCAAGCGCAACGGAAGAATCGGTTAATAATAGCTGAACGTTGTAAATACATTGTACCTGGTCATGGAGCGGGATTTAAGATGACTGAAGCAATGCGTGTGAAGCTATGGCAAGACACACAACAAGATAATGGTACATAGAGAATACTTGACCCAAGGTTCATTTATAAGGTTGTGGCATGGTGTAATTATCCAGGTGGAAGTTGTTTTTTACCTCTCACAAAAACGAACACTAGCCTTGTCAAAAACAGCTGATGGCAAATTTTAAGCAAAGCGAAATAAAACAAAGATTGTGAAAAATTTTGTTTTTGAATTTTATGTATTTGCCAAGACCTGCAACTACCTTATCTTATTCTTTCGACGTGTTTTAAGAAAATCGCCTTTTTGTAATGGACCAACCTTTCAGCTACGAGTCAAATTATTACCAACAAATTGCGACTAAAGCAAGCGAAGGATTGGCTGCTGCTGCTACTATTAAAGCTGTTCGATTTCTATAAATGTCAGATCTTTTCCACACAATTTCTTATCGCGTGCTCTTTTAGCTTTCAGCCTGTTTAAACACATATACTATTTAACAAAACAAAAAAGCGTTTAAAGCAGCATTAACGAACGACCAAATACTTTTCTTAGAGCTTATTATAACGAGTCACTTGACACTTATAAACAACCTCGCTCTTTTTGAGAAAATTTTTTACAACTATAGCTAAATTTATGATATGAAAAAACTGCTTCCACCTGGACATGGTTCCATTATATATAAGGTTAAGTAACCATGAAATTGTTCTCATACAACAACAAAACTTGGATCGCAAAATGTTAAAGTAAAACAAAAAAGGCAAGTAAACAATCAAATTAAAATTTCTGACTAGAAGTCAAACAAACTATTGAATTTTAATATTAAATTTGTGTTTAAAATAATTTTTTAACAATTTTTTTGGAGTTTGAATTTTGTTACCGCTTCAAAATGCCGAAAAAGTACGCGATTCGCCAAAACTATTGGAACAAAGAAAACGATTCCTTTTTTAAAGTGCCCGGTGACCTTTATAAACAAAAACGCTGGATGGATGGAATTTGGATCGGCGAATGTCAAAATAAAAGATAACACCAAACACCTGTTTTTGACATTCGCCAACAGATATGTGCTCTCAGCTTACTCAACCCATAGAAATAACCCTGAAGGAAGCCTGGGGTCAAGTGTCTCCAAGTCACCACTTTTGTCGACTATTTTGGGCGACTTTTTGGTGACATTGTCAACGAAAGCGTCTACACTTTTTACTTTGCCTTTGATAGGTAGATACATTTTTTATGGCTAGCAAGCTTTGCTTCTTCTTTATTTTTTTATTGTTTCATTTTGTTTTGTTGAAAATACACGTGGATGACGCACAATATTAAAGTTTTTATAAAAAAAAGTGAAAAAATTAATTTTAAAGGTGAATAAATTTACAATTTAAACAAAATATACCATGAGCAAAAGAAATTACAAAAGACTTGTGATAAAGCAAAAAATTTTGTATAAAAATAAAAATAATGAAAAAGAAGCAACCATTTTTAGTGAAAGCTCTAACTTAAGCAATTTTGTGCAGCCTGCTGAAAATTTGGAAGAGCCTGTTGAAGATTTTGTGCAATATTTTGAAGATTTGTCGACTCCAATATTAAATTTACGCGAAAAAATAAAAAAATTGGTATATTGAGACAGCACCTTCCAGAAAATGTTTGGAGAAGCTGCTGGCCATAATCCAGGAGGATGGCCTGCAGGTTCCGCTTTCAGCTGCAGCATTGTTGGGCAAAAGGTGTAAAGTTTCAGTCAGAAAAGTTCTCTCTGGAAGTTATTGCCACATTGGAATCCAAAATCAACTAAAAAAAGTTGGAGACGTGTTGAAAAACTATGACAAAATTGAACTGGATATAAACATCGACGGAATCCCATTATTTAAAAGTTCGCGAATCCAGTTGTGGCCAATTCTTTTGAAGAATTTTGAAGAACTGTCAAAAAAAAAATAGATTTAAATAAAGGTTTGTATAAGAACGGATGTTGTGTAGAGAGGTCCTTTTTTAAAAATTTTTGCTACTCCGTAACACTGGACTTGTTAAGCAGCATCCAAAATTTTTAAAATAAGGACCACCCTATTGTTGAGCCTTTACGGGTAATAAAGATCAAAAACCATGTCAAAGTGGCGAAGCCATAGTGTTTTATGCTTTTCGCAGAGATTTTCGGATAGAAATTTTTATTGAAAACTTCTGCAGTAAGAGCTAAAAGCTGTGGAAAAAGTTTTTCGTTCAAACATTGGCTGTTGGTTTTAGTTCGGCCCTTGAAGAAATTTTGTGAGAAACTCCATCCATGTATCTTATTAGTAAATATATTTTTTTTCAGATGCTGCTCAGAAGCAATATAACACCTTAGTTGATATTTTGGCGGAACATAAAGTTTTATTGGATCGCATAGTTACCCAAAACGCAGTTGCCAAAAATATAATGGGCATATTTCCAATTAACACTGAGGAAAAATTGAAAGAATTTGATGCTATTTTAGCGACGCATGCAGATCCATATGTAAGTGTTTTACTGTACTGTGAAACAAAATCAACAAACAATTTTAAAAATTTCTGATTTATATTTTATAGATACGGCAAATAAAGGTACTTCTCGGTGGTAATGCTGAACGAAACCTACTTCAGATATTTGGTCACGATATTATAATGAACTTTAATGTTGACGGAACTTTCGGCAAAAAGCGATTACGGGACTACGGCAATGTGTTCAAGGCTTTGAAGGTAAACAATTTTTTAAACGAGGTTTTAATTTTTTTTTTATATTTCAAAATATTTTTTTTTTCAATACCCAGATGCTATATCAACTTTCAGTGAATCTTCTGACAAAACATTAAGAGCAGCTTTCCAACGACAGAAAAAAAAATATTTTAAACAAACCAGCCGCAGCAACTTCAAAAATAAGGAACAACATGAAAATGAAGGCGACTCTTCTGACAAAGAACAGTAATTTTTATATCAATTCAAAATGCTAAAAGGTTTCGCCAGCCTTGGAGAAAATGAGCTTTTTTTATTTTGAAACAATTTGATACAAAGAAATATGTACAAAATCATATGTGCTACTTTTATGCTATTAATAAGCTGTGTTTATTATTTAATAAGAAACCTAGACTTGTAAAACAAGCTTTAAATCTTAAAAACCCGATACAAAAAGACTGTAACACTGAATTCGTACCTTTTTTTACTTTTAAGAAACTAACCTTATTTTTGTCTCTTTAATAAATATGTAATATTAACAAAATAAATGAACTTGTTTGAAGTTCTAAAATTGTGCCAATGGATTTTAAAATTGTCCAATTTTTTTTTGTACACAATTTTTAAAATTCAATTTCAAAATTCATTTGGAAAATTATAAAATATATTTAGACAATTTTAAAATTTATTTTGAAAATTTTAGAATACAATTGGAAATGGTGTAGTGTGGAAATTTAACAAAAAGTTCCAAAAGTGTAGACTAGAACTACTGAAATGCACTAGTGAATCTCTGGTTCCAATGTCTCCATATGTCCCCATACGAACTACCTAGTCAATAGTTCTACTGGTATGAAAATATTATAAAAAGTTCAAAAAGTGTTGACTAGAATTACTAAAATGAACTAGTGAATCTATGGTTCCAATGTCTCCATGTGGTTCCATTAGAACTACCTAGTCAATAGTACTAAGGGAACTAGTGGATTCGCAATGACAAGCCCATGTAAATGTCTACAGTAGAAAGCATTGTATGTCATATAACTGGTCAGTAGTACTGGTGACGAAGTCAATAGTGAATCAGTACAGTTTTACTATTGACATTTCCTTCAGGGAAAAGATAAGGAAGTGGTGTTATACTCACACACACTATACGTGTGTAGAAGGAATTTTCGACGCTGAGGAAGAGAGATAGAGCGTCGTTATTTGACATAAGTTCTTCCCGAGCAAAAAAAAATCCATTTTTGAGGAAGAACATCTGTCAAAACACAAGTTCTGCTTCATGAGCGCATTCATTATTTAGGGTGGCAAGGGCCTTAATTTTTTTTCATATTGGAATAAGCTTTAATAGTTTTTTATTTGCTTACAATTTCTTTGAAATTTGGCATGAAATTAAAGTGGATTAGCAACCTAAGGTTACAAGCTATAACTAGGTATTTTTATATAAAAAAAAACTAATTAAAAGCCGACAGTTCGGAAAAAACTACACAAAACTATTTATTTTAAAAGAGTTTAATTTGGTATGTATTTTAGTTGTTTAGTTTTTGTGTTATTTTAATATTAATTAAATAGTTTATAAAAAATAGTTTTTTTAAATGAATTTTTAAAAAATCATTTAAAGTAACTTTTGTCGTTTCAGTTTTATTCTGAGTTCATGTCTTTTACTTTATTTTAGCAATGCTTTTATCTGTAAAAAAATTGGTAACGCAACATATTATATAACGGTGCTATATAAAAATTGCATAGTAAGCATGCATCTAAAAAATAAAAAATAGTTTACGCCTTTATTTACTACATAATTGAATGCGGCCCTGTTTGAATGTTTTTGTGTTTGTGTCAACTTCACTGTGTTTGTAAAATACTTCATTTCACTTCAACTACACCGCTTCCTTATATTTTACTTCTATGACTCAACCTTATATATAATTGAATCATGCACCTGGATCATGATTCAATTACTATAGGTTGTCCATTCATTTGACGTTTACTCACAAGAATGAAGATATACACCCGTAAAATTGAAGAGGAGAGCAAAAGAGTAATTTTTTAATGCCATCAAAGTAATCAGTTGCAGGAATATCATACTTTTTTGCAGTACTAAATACCTAAGGATACATTTCACTGCTGCTTTTTCTACTACGTCTTGCACTGCTTGTTTGTTTTGATATTAAATTTAAGTAAGTTTTAAAAAAACTAATTTCAATATTTTGTTGTGCAAATCTATTCACACCGCTGACGGCTTTATATTTTCCACTGGCACATTATATTTTCAAATTTTATCACTAAAATACACTGTTTTTCAAACACCGCACGTTATTTTAACAATTACAACTTAATAGTAGCGATTTATATTTCAATTGAAAAAAAAAACGACTCGCAACAAAATTTAAAAACAATTTTTAATAATAATTATCAGAGCAATAATTATTATAAACGCAATGCAAACTATGTTTTTCCTGCTAACAGCAAAATATAGAATAACTACTTTTTAAAATAAAATACACAACAAAACACTGAAACATAACTTTTTTCATAGAAGACCACAAAACCCTGGTTGTCATTTATATTTGAGAGAGAATATATTTTTTTTTACAAATTTACGGGTGTTGTCAAACGAATGGACAACCTGTAATAATTGAATCATGACCTGGATAATTACATAGTAGAACTAGGCAAGGTAGTGTGAGGGCTGAATGTGCTCTTTCTCAGTGACAACAACTGTCAAATTCAACCATTATGCTGTTCTTGCGTATTTTTGCTTTCTTATCGCATTCTCATCGGTTGCAGATTTTGTGTGAGCTGTCAACTTCCTTTTGACAGTTTCGGTCACCGTCTCTCTATGGTTCTGTCTAGTCAACACTACCCTGTCTAGTTCTACTATGGTTCTATGCATTAATTTTCTTGATTTCTTTTCATCCATTCTGACAGTTCTACCGAGCTCGCTCTCAAGTGCCACAACGTTATAAATGAAGCTTGTTTCAGTCAATTTCACTGACATGTAAATTGCCCCTTTCACGTCTACAGAACAGATGAGGATTAAAAACTTTGCGACTGACTTTGATTTTGCCTTCGGTGATTTGGTTGAGTGAAGCTAGTGTAAACTGGCACTATAAATGAACCCTGACTTGGCCAAATGCTTGTTCAAATCTCTCAGCAATTGAAGAAGTTTGTATAAGAAGTTCAAAGCCAGCTGCAAGGGCAAGCTATGGGGAATGGTTGATTAATGTAAACATTAAATAAACTAAAAAACAAATTCAATAAATATGTTTTTACCTTACAAAAAAAAAAAAAATTAAAATATATGATTATGTTATCTATAAAAGAATAATGGCCTTATTTTGTAAAACGCACGCCATCAGCTCACTTGGAGTTTTTTATCTGGCAGTTCCATTTCCATATGAATAAAAACAAACTCTGACTGAAATATCCTCTAAAATGTATTGTCAGATAAAAAATTGAATGCAAGTTACTGCGTTCTTTTTACAAAATAAAACCATGCATTTTATTATGAATCAGTTTCTCTATAATTAATATGAAATTTTTGGCATAAGAAATAGTCTGTTTTGGGTTATATGGGCTTGTGGGCCAACATTGCAGCCACTAACAGCCATATTCTGGCAAATTAACAAATTGTTAACCAGTATTTTGAATATTTCTATGTATTTGCTGTTTTCAATACAAAATTAAAAGCTTAAAAAAACAAAATTTGTTAATGAAATTGTCAATAACTGAAAAGCAGTTGACAATTTTTATCAACATTTTTTATTTTTGAGCTCCAAATTTGGTTTTGAAATAAAAAATTACTAGAAATATTCGAAACACTGGTTAACAATTTGTACATTTGCCAGAATAGGGCTGTTAATCTCACTAATAAGACTTTATTGTTATTGAAGGGTGGCATCACTGTTAGAAAGTAAAAAAAAAATATTTCAACTGTGCCAACAAAATGTTTTGTTTTGTCGTCATAAATAAATAAATTTAATAAATATACGTTTTAAATCGATGTGTTAATTTGGTGTTGCTAATCCAAAGATGGATCGAACGAAGCGGGACTTGGAGGCGCTAGTAGCCTCTCAAAAAGATCAATTGACCCGCTATGAAAAACGCTTGAAAGGTATGGCTCCATATTTTCTATATACAATTGCAAGACTAATGTTTTGTGTTGCTAACCAATTTCCACAGACGTGGTCACTGCTTACAAAGGACTACTCAAAGAGAAGGAAGCATTGGAGACAAGCTTAGCAGCTATTTCCACTAACACCGAAAGTGACAAAGACAAAAATTTAAATGATGAAGTTCTTGGCGGTGCGGCGGGTGAAACAAATTCCATTGACTCCATCACCACCAACGCAGATGATAAAAATCAGCTGCGAACACAAATTATTACGTTGATGAACTCCTTGGCTACACTGTCCGCAGAAAAGTCACGCATGGAAGCTTCATTTCAGGCAGATAAAAAACAATTGCGTGCACAGATGTCACAAAAGGATCAAACAATAACCGAGTTGCAGCAGCAAATTAAAGAAACGGAGGAGCGTGCTAAATGTGGAATAGATGAGGTCAAAGCCAAGTGGATAGTTGAACGTCAAGAGCGCGAACAGGAAACCAACAATCAGATGTTAATGATACGCGAACTCCAAAAGTTGTACGCCGACGAACGACATTTAAAGGAAAACATAGAGATGCAATTGAATAACTTCAAGACGCAATTTGCCAGTGATGAGGCAGAAAATACGCGCTTGAGGGACTTGCAGCTGCAGCTCAAGGAAGCACGTGATCAATTGAAGCAAATGCAACAGGCGAGCAACAAGCAGAGTGGCAGTGATGGCACAATGAGTGATGCTGTAATATTCAAACAAGTACAGCGAGAAATGCAACAGTTAAAGGAACAACATGCAGTGGCTATAAAAAGTGAACAGAGAAGAGTACACTTGGCTGAGGAACAGAGTAAAAAGCTAGCGTCTGTTCATGAAGAACGTGTAGCCAACTTGGAAGCACGCTTGGCAGACCTAAGCACCACCGTCGGCTCTTACGATCGCTTGCGACAACAGGATCAACGGAATATACAAGAACTAAAGCAAAAACTACAGAATATCGATAGCAGGAAACAAAATGGTACAGAACAAATTAGCCAAAAGCAGTCGCAACAAAATGCGTGCAGCAGCGTTGTTTCCAGCGAAGATCTTTCAGTGATTGTCACCGAAATAACGCGTCTCAAAAATTTGCTGCTAAGTAAAAATTCAAGCTCAACAAATCCAATAGATGTTAATAAAATATTCTCGGTTGGTGCAGATCACACTGGCTGTCAAGAGGAGCTGCGACACTTGCATCAACAGCACGAAGCAGGTGAGAGAGAAAGAGTCTGTGATTTAAATTCTATTATCTAGTCTATAGCAATTTTTATTCCAGCAAAAAACGAAGTGATACAGTTGCATGCTAAATTGCAAGTTCAAAAGACACACATTGCAACATTGCAGGAGAAAGTCAAGGTTCTCAATCGAAATATAGACGAGCAGGAACAAGAACTTAAGCATCGTAGCGAACGTCAGCATCAAGCTGTTATGGACGAACGGTCCAAGTGGAAAGTAACCTTGGGCGAAATCGAAAACGATTGCCGTTCAAAAATATACGAAATGGAGCAGCAACTACAAAAGCAACGCCAACGTTCACTGCAGCTGCTCGAAGAAAAAGAGCAGGAAATAAAAACATTGCATACTTCCTTTGAAGTCTTTCACACAGCCAACAACATGCCAGCAACACCGGGCATTTCTAACGATACAGCTGCATATGCGGCCTCTTCTGATGGCGAAAGTGTAGATGGAGGCTTGCTTGCTGGTAGTCAAAAGGTGTCGGTTAAATCAAAAAAACTGTCTATTGGTGAAAGTTGCCACATGCTGCATTATGCCAATGAAATTGCACGCAAAGACATCGAAATAGCAGGACTTCGTAAGGCAAAATATACAGCAGAGACTTCTTTGCGCAAAGCGATACACGAAAAAGTCACTGTACAGCAGGAGTTAAGCGACACCATCGATGAACTAGAGCAGCAAGTTGATCGGTAAGCTAAAAGGCTTACTTTTTTTATTAAATAAAAATTAATATAAATAATTTAACTTTAAGGCTTGAACGTTGCAAGACACGCGAAGGTGCTAATTTGGAATATTTAAAGAATGTCGTGATTAGTTTTATTGTGACTAAAGATGCCGAAGACAAGCAACACATGCTGAATGCTATAAGTGCCGTGCTCCAGTTTACAGCCACTGAAATTCAAACCATTAACGCTGCATTCCCAAAGAAGTGAGAGCTTAAAATTGTATTTGATTTTATCTTTTCTAATAACAATCAGTCAGTTACGAAAAATGTTCTTAAGAACTCATATTCGTTGCACTTATAACACTTATTTTTATCGTTTACAATGATTATAACGAAAAACTGTTAAACGAAGGGAACAAATAATAAAAATAGCTTTTTTTCCGGATTCAATAAAAACAATAAAATTTTTTCATATCTTTTGTACATTTGACGAGCTTTTTTGTGAACAATTTTGTAACTGACCTTAGAAGTCTATAAAACTATTTGCTTGTATGCAATGTGACCGCAAGGAACTGTAATAGAGGGTAAGAAACTAGAGTTTAGGCTATGCCATTCCGGTTGCCTCTCGGAAATGTCCCAAATGTACCATTTTAGTAATTAGTGTTACTGGTTAAAAAAAACAACGAATGTTGCTTAAAAGACATGCGAACATTTTTGGTTTTTTTTTATTTCTTTTTTTTGCATAAAATGCGATATAATTTTTTTTTATAAATTAACAGGACTGAAGACGCAGATGAAATACGAGTTGTGCAACATTATTAAGAACAAAAGTCTCTAATTTTTATACAGAGAGCCTTGAGGACTTAAGCAGCAATGCACCCAGTCGATGGATTATTATACGAATTGCTGAAAGGTTCAATACACAGATGGCAGTGAAGAGGGCATTCATACAGTTTAAAGACCAAACATCATCACCGCACAGTGGATCGACTCCATGCAAAAGGGCGGAAGCAAATATAAATTTTAGAAAAGCGTACTGAAATACCACTTATTCCTTTAATAATTTTCCAAACTATATACATCCACTCGAATACATTTTTAATTTTGTTAAAGGCATTGTCAGCATGTGTTTGAAATCAATGTTATTTTGCCTTAAAAAAAAAAAGAGTACAAAAATGACTAATGATTGTTTAATCTAAAAAATCAATTAACTGATTGTTAATATAAAATTTTTATACTTTTGTGTTATGACTCTTAACTTGCGATATGTTGTTAAAGGTGAACTTTTAAGGCTGTCAGAAAAAAAAAACAAAGAACTTAGCTCAAGGCATAATTTTGAGTTCCTTAAAGTGATTTTCACATAAAGTTTTAAAAATGTTTACAAACATTCATACAAAACTACAGGGACCGTAACCGTTGATTTTTTCAAAAAAGTTAACAAATAATCGTTATTTTTCGACTGATTTCATTTCGATCAAAAATAAAAATTAAAATTTGACTTAGTTTTTCGGTCAGAAATATAATTTAAAATTTAACTTTTATTTTTTATTATATTATAAAAAATAAAAGTTAAAAAAATATGACTTTTATTTTCGATAAAAAATATAAGTTAAAATTTTATTTTAATTTTATTGATCAGAAATAAAAGTTAAAATTTTACTTTTAATTTTCGATCAAAAATGGCAGTTAACATTTGACTTTTATTTTTTCGATCAAAAATAAAAGTTAAAATTTGACTTTTATTTTTCTGATCAAAAATAAAAGTTAAAATTTGACTTTTATTTTTCTGATCAAAAATAAAAGTTAAAATTTGACTGTGGCGGTCGTAGCCTAGTGGATAGAGTGCGTGGCCCCTAAGCTAAAGAACTGCGGTAGCCCGGGTTCAATTCCAGCTCAGACAGAAAGTTTTTTCAATTGAAATAATTTTTCTGTTCGGTCGTCACCTCTCTGCAGACAATGGCAAACCTCAGAGATTAAAAATTGCCATGTAAAGCTTCTTGAAGAACATAAGCCGCTCGGAGTCGGCATAAAACACGTAGGGTCCAGCTCTCGGTCATTTGTGATCAAGCATTTAATAACACGTACAACACAATTGATCAATAGAAGCTAGGTCAAAGTCCTTCCAACGGCTGAAATGGCCAGTTTATTTTTTTTTTATGTAGTGTGATTAAAGATTTATATCCAGCTACACTTACCAGCTACAGAGGTAAGGAAGAAAATTTTTGAATATCCTGTAACTAAAACAGTGCCATTAAATACCATTTTGACTTCAAATTCGAGTTTAGTGGCTAAAAAATACTATCAACATAAACATTTGAGTATGGTTTCCACTTTAGTTCCTAGTTCAGCTTTTTCCTTGTTTCGATCCACTGTGCGCCGAAGCCAAAGATAATCCTAGCATATAAGCACAATAATTTCAATTTGGTTCCATACAAAATGAAAATTCTAAGCTACATTCAATAAGATCTAGCCAGTTGATACATAAGTAGATCAGTAATGCGCAAATCCGAGTACAAAATTTAATGAACAAAATATCGAACATCGCTGGTCGCCTCACGTCGTTGCTCCCGATTTCTTTTTAATCAGAATATTGTTAGCAAGAAGTGTATAAAAGTAAACCAATCAATAAACACGAGTTCAATTGATTTATAAGGGCTGTTTTTGTATCAATACTGCGGGTAACACTAAAAGAGGTAAAAAATAACGTTTTGTTTAAATACAGATTTTGCGTTGACAAACGCATTGGAAAAATTATTTTGAAAAACTTTGATATGCAAGGAACGCAAGAAAATGCATCAGTTAAAACGATAAAGAAGTAAAAACAACAGAAATATTAACACATTTTTTTAGCAACATTCATGCGTAACGCTGAATTGAGCTGCGTATCTATATCATACAAAATTTCGGATGAAAAACGATAATTATTAATAGTTGAGACTTTTAGCAGAAATTGTATTTAAGCCGTCTTTATGAACAGTTTTGTTGTGTCCCGCTTTACATATATATATATACCATATTTTCGTTCCTATCGCTTCCTTTCTCTCGTTGGGTAAAATGTACTTCTCAACTAAAACCGTTAACGCTAAATTTTGTGAGGTGATCCTTGAGTACAGCCGGAAACATTGAGAGAAACTTGAAACGAGCGCCCATTTGTGTTGAATCAGTTAACATTTGATAGCCTGTTTCAATGGCCTTTTTATTTTCTGGTAGCGCGCTTTCTAGCAGAAGCTAGAGAGATACAAGATGCATAACTAAATTGTTGTTGACCAAAAAGTATAATAATTAACTTACAGCCAAGCGCGCATCGCCCTCCATCTTCTTTAGAAAAAATCTCTGTTCAACTGGTCCGTAACATATTACTTGGCTCTGTTGCTCTGCTAAGCGTTTCATATGGGCAAAATCAACATCGGCTGTTAGATCAGCTGTACCAGGCTCAATCAATGGATCATGTAATGCATGCTTACGAAAGGCCTTAATTACAATGAAACATACAAAAAATCTCTTATATTTTCATTGCAAAGACGTATTTCATACCCTGAAAGTGTCGGACTTTTCCCCATTATGGCCATAGTCCATTATCAATCCTATACCACCATTTCTTTCCAATCTCTCTGCTAGCAAGCCAATAATTCGATCGGATTCCAACGAATACTCAAGAGTTTGTCGCATTTCGTTTGCTCTGGGTTGATATAACTGTGAGATCGGTGTCTGCGACTTGGACAGCACGTAACGGAATCCACTATCTGCCTCCACATTCACATCAATTAAAACTTCTTTCCAAACACCGTTATCCAACTGTAATTTGTGTATTGGCAACGCATCAAAAAATTCATGCGCGACAACAATGGAAAACATCTGCGGCACATCCTCTAACCGCTTGTACCAAAAAACATTGATGCCCGAAAGTGTTTTGCCTTTTTGATAATATGGCAGTGCTTCATCTTCGACTAACTCGTGTTTCAAGCAAAATCGTTGTGCCTGCATCTGGCTTAAATATGGACTTATTTCCACCATGTGCAATGAAAATGAACCTGGCTGGAATTTCGACAGCACCTTGAGTATATCGCGCGTAAGTGTGCCTCTACCAGGTCCAAGTTCCACAATTTGAAAAGGTGCTGGAGAACCTATTTTACGCCATTCAATCAGAATCCAAAGTGCTATCAGCTGCAGTAGGAAGATTTTTTTAATTCTAAATTAAAACATTTTCTCATTCAATTCTACCTCTCCAAATATTTGGCTTATTTCTGGTGAAGTTATAAAATCTCCTTCTTTTCCAAAAACATCACGATTCATGTAATAACCTGCATTAGGATTCGTCAGTACTTCTCTCATGTATTCCGCAACTGTAATTGGACCTGTAGCCATAATCTTGGCTCGAATTTGATTAGCCAGATTGGATTCATTTGAGGGTTGGTTGGTCAACACTTGCGGAGAAGTTGGAGTGCGCTTAATAGATATATTTGGCCGGCGAATAGATTTATAACTACAACTTCGGTTGATAATTGTTCGTAATGCTTTTTTACATACGTTATTCATTACTAGTAATTGCAAAAAAAATTGTAAAACCCTTTTGTAAGCACTGAATTGAACAGCTGTTCGATTGTGATGCAGATCACAATAAGAAAATTCACAATAAAAAATTGCCATGTGTTAACCCATTAATAACTTATGTTACATATATGTGACAAATTCTTATTCATACGATTAACTTGTGGCATTTCCTTTTCTCGAGAAAATTCAGTATTTTTTGCCTTTTTGGAGAATTCTGACTTTTTTTTCGTTCTTTTCTCGAAAAAAGGAATAATTTTACTTTAGAGCCATGGCAGAACTAGAGACGGTAGATGCATTTCGGACAGTGTTCTCTTGCTCATATCCAAAATTGTCAGTCAGCATTTTACTTATGAGAACAAAAGGAAATTAATGGCCGCATTCAGCGGAGTCAATAGTTGGTAACTGACTGTTGTGTTTAAGCCCCTTGAGAAACCTTTGCAATTACATTATTTACATGATTAAACAATTATAATAATTAGATTATATAATTTTCAACTTTTGTAACAACAATTTCAGAGAAAATTATCGCTCACATTAGTATCGCTATCATAACAGTTCACAACAGTTGACTCCGATGAATGTGGTCAATTTTCGCTGTCTCATCGTTTTCAGATTTTCTATGAGCTGTCAACTTCGTTTTGACAGTTTCGACAGTCTGTTTCTCCGAAATGCATATACTTCTCTAATTTTACTATACTTAGAGCCCACGATCCTTTTTTTTTCTTATGTATTTTGGTGTATCAGAAAATAGCAACATTTGACAAGGACTGGATTACTCATTTTCACTCTCTTTTGCTAATTTTTTGGGTACGTGAACAGGATATAGCAGAAAATAGCACGAATTCGTACGAATGTTCAAGTACGGGAACAGACCATTAATATATTTCCTGTGGTAAATAAACACATGACGTAACCAATTATTTCTTACATACAATATAGCTGCGCGGCATCCGAAGTCTGTTCACAATTCTCAATCACATTTGTTTGGACATGGCAGCTAAAACACTGATGACATCTACCTTACACAATAAAGGCGAATTTACACGATTCACCATCATTGTTCACTTTGGATGAATCATCTGATTTGAAAAATGTTAATTGAGTTTCATCTTTAAAATGGAGATGATTGTCATCCACATTGAACAGTGAAAGGAGTAGAAGGTCTTCCTACTTTTGATGAAAGTGAAAGCAAATCGAACTGGTGTGTCATTCGTACTGAAACACAATTGAAAGCTGTTAACATAATTTCGAGCAGAAAGTTTATATTTTTTTATTTAATTGCTGAAAGGCTTTTATTTCTGCTGAAAGTCTTTTAAACGTCAATAAAATTAATCAGCCAACGAATATATTTTGATATTGAACACCGAATCATCCATCAAATTTTAAATTTACACTTTGAATAATGTAAATTAAAAATTCATTCGCTGTCATCGTTCAATGTTCACTATCATCGTTTTGAGTGAAATGTGTAAATTCGCCTTAAGCTACGAAGTGATTAGGTGCACACTAAAAATTTCGAAAATAAATGCACTCCGGTAGGGGATATTAACAATTTTTACACCGAACGGTGTTAATTTACACCGCTTATTTGGTGTGAAATAACAAACTTATCCGATCGGTGTGAAATAAGAAAGGCAAAGAAGAAGAGCAATATTGAAATCACATTCTCATTGATAAGCAAATTAAAAATTGAAATTTCTCAATTTGATTTGTTCAATTTAATTTTGTAAATCTTGATTAAAGATTTTAATGTAATTTTTGGCACCACGAAATGGAAACCAACATAAAATAAAAAAGCCCCAAAAAATGTCCATACATTTGAGGGTGTTACTTCATATGAAATAAATCCCAATTTTCGGAGACTATCTCATAAATTTTGGGAAATATTTAATTTTTTGTTTGGGTCTTGATTCATAATGAAATAAAGTCCAATGAAATAAGCCCCAATCAAGTTTTATTTGGGGCTTATTTCATTTGATAATTAATAAAATTAATGGCAATTTACAAAAAAATGGAAAAAACATCCTTTCAATGTAAAAAATTACACCATTCGGTGCTAAAAAAATTATAATTTTGCGTATTATAAATAAACACCTAACATCCTATCTGATATTTACTTTTTTACACCGTTCAGTGTGAAAAAATATGCTCCTTCGCATATTAAATTCTAACACTTTGACACTTTGTTTTTAACAGCGAACAGCTGGAACACCGATCGGTGTAAAAATTTTATACAAATTTTTAAGTGTGTATGCCCAAGATAGGAGAGAACAAAATATGACGCACAAAATTGGAGAGAACACAAATAAATTAAGCGAAAATCCTCTCTACGCCAAAAACACAACGTAAACGAAAGAGAAAACACCGAAAAGAAGCAAACAAAAGCAAATGATGCTACAAATTATTTCCACAATATTTGTAACAATTTAATGAACGTGTTTATTCCCTGTTAACTAGCACTTCAGAGTTAATGTTTAATAAGAATTTATTTTATATAAAACTTTGTTCTGGCTTAAGCATAAAGATTAATAAATTGAAACTTTTTTCTGGCCGCCAAGACACTGATGCCATCTACCTTACACAGCACGAGATGATTTTGTCAAATCCCGCCTACAGTTCCGCATTTCAATGTCAGCACCGACAAATTTTTACAAGCGGGTTCGACAATTAAAAGAAAATTATGTGAGCAAAAACAAGATTTATTTTCCGCTTACTGTTCTCCATTACAATGTCATCACCGACAAATTTTTACAAGCGGGGTCAAACAGTTGTTTGAATAATGAAAAAAAATAATTTGAGCAAAAACAAGATTTTGTCACACCCGCTTACAGTTCTGCATTACAATGTCATTACCGATGCATTTTTACAAGCGGGTGTCTATGCAATTTTTTGAAAGATTGGCACACTCAATTGCATGAAGTTTTCTTGTTCCATGCACCATTCACAATATAAAAACGTGCTATTCTTCATATCGTGTCGTGAATGCCAGACTTCCTGGAAAATGTAAATATTTCGGTTTCTTCAATATATTAGATACAACACCAAACAATGACAGAGAATGTCTAATATTGATTCCTGGAGTGAGCATTTTTTATTATTTTATTTGCCTCAACTCTCATAAGTAATAATACTTAAGGCATTATTAAAAATTTCTAGTGCATGCTATGATTTATGATCAAACAAAGAGATGGCAACCATTATGTTATGTTTACCAATCATATGGAAATAATTTTGTAAATCACATCGATTATGCGAATAAGTTGATCCCTTTAGATTAGCCATGAGCATTTACCACGACGAAGTGGAAATAGAAGACTTTGAATATGACGAAGAGGAAGAGATGTACTACTATCCATGTCCGTGCGGGGATCGATTTCAAGTGTCGAAGGTATGTTAGACTGGCTTCTCTGCCAGCTCTACTAGCTTTATAAAGAGATTTCTAATTATTGATGTTCACTCTAGGAAGAGTTAATGGAAGGCGAAGAGGTTGCCACCTGTCCCAGTTGCTCACTCATCATTAAAGTCATATATGACCCGGTAAGTTACGTGATTGATTTAGTGTTCTAAAAATTGGCTTATATATAAAATTATAGGAAAAATTCAAGGCAGAGGAAGATGACGAATCGATTTTAAATGATAAACTTGGTAATTTACAATTAGAAAAGAACTAAAAAGGTATTCTGCATTAAGAGTAAATCAAGAAACCAGAACTATTTTCTTTTTATATTTATTAAGCTTTTGTTTTTGTATATACATTACTTCCGCTTGTTGTTTTACACAGATAAAAAAGTAAATGGAATTGTTTATATGCATATTTTTTATAAATATATGTTGACTAGATTATTTTATATAAAATAAAACTTTAAATAAATTCTTAGACTATAAATGAGAAAAAAGTATTGATTGTTTTGATATAAAATACTGTAGTACATGAATTTGATATAATATTTTTGTATACTTAGTTTGGAGAAAACAAAACTAAAAGGATAAACAAGATGTAGAAATATGGTAGGAGAAATTTAAGGTAATTAATAGATAAAATTTAAAAGAAAAAATACTTTCTAGTTTTAGTTCGACATCACTGGGATATTTACGAAAATTACGAGTTGGTTTTTTTTTTCAAATGTGGTTTATTACATTTCAGTGATTTAAGAGTTTGCAACTTTATTTGCGTCGCTGTTTATAAAAACAAGAAACAGCTGAGTCATGGGTGAGTTTGTTGTTAAAGTGCACCTTTACTTAAAGAAGCTTTATGTCACACTTCACGTAAATAATTACATGAGGCAGTTAACTTTGTTTTCTTAACAAATCTTTTTATATAAAAAATCCAACTGTCAGAATTAAATAGAATAAACAAAATAGAATTTAAATAACCAAGAATCTACATATACAATAATGAAGCTTAAATAAATGTGGAACTATGTCAATACGTTTATATATATAATAATTATAGACATACCTAATTCATTTTAGAAATGTTTAATATTATTTCTATGTAGATTAATATCAATTTACTTTATGTTTTAGTTTATATTCCAACAGTTATTTTGTTTTTAACTCGTTATAGTTCGCAAAGGAACTATTAAATGGGTGGATGTCTCAATAGTATAGTACTATTTTTCGGTATTTTTTTTATTATTTCGCTTGCTTCTTTTTCTGTATTTGTCTGCTTAACTTTTTTATGAACGTTCAAATAAATCGTAACATTATACAAACGTTTTACATTGTGTATTAATTTTGGGTGTGAGAAAAAAATTAAAAAAAGGAGTACATGCGTACATTTTGCATTATTGTTATATTGAAACTACTACTGTTCGAGCCAGGACCCTGTTACTGTGTTTGGTGATTTCAGCTGTAAGTAAAAGAATCACAAATTAGAAAATTTTAAAATACTTTTAAAGTTTAGATAAAGTCTTTTGTTTTCTTATTTCTTGTAATGATTCATACAATTACAAGCAAATCTATATATATATAAAACAAAGTCGTGATATGTGTTTCTTATTCCATAACTCAAGAAGGAAGCGTCTGATTGAGCTTACATTTTGGCAGTAGATGTTTCCACATATAAGATGGTTTATGAAAAAAAAATTTGCACTCAAACAATTCCATAAATTTATATATTTCAGACGATTTAAATCATATCTCAGCAACATAAATGGATATCGTTACTTTGAAAATCACATTAATATCGATGCCAAAGTGCTCTTTAAAGTAGCTTTGAGGCATCAGTGGTGAGAATTTTATATTTTTGATACTTTATTAAAAATTTTGGAAGCTTGTAAGAAAACAAACCAAAAAAGCCTTTGAAAAAAATGTTGCGAAGAAAATACTTCAACAAATTTTAGCTTTGTGATAAAAAACTTATAAAAAAATGTTTTAAAATTGAAATATGTTATAAATGTTATGAATTATTATAATTACTAAATAAAATAGCCTTTTTATAATTGTGGTTACTTATTCAAAAGGCATTGGGCGCAAATTTATAAACTGATTATATTTCGATTCTTGCAGAAGAATTGTGGTAGCAGTAGTGTTTATTTTGAGATTTTCTTACGAAATTGGAAGCATCAGTAAGCCTTTTTTAGTGGTTCTTTAGTTGTTTGATAGCAGCAATAATGATTTAATTTAGATTTTTCGGTTGCTTGGTGTCAGCAATATTGATTTTATTTTGATTTGGATTGTGTAATGATAGCATTTGTGCTTTCTCCACACTTTTTTATTTTAGAATGATCCATATTGTCTCCCCACACCTTCCTTGGAAGCAAAAAAGCAACACTTTAGTGTTTTTTATATAATTTTATTGCATCACCAGAGCATCGATAGCTTTCGTATGACATGCAATGTTAAAAAATATATAAAGCTACATACAAAAAGGTATCGATGGTTGATAGCAAAAACATCGCTGAATTATTACTAAAGCATCGATACGTACGACTGCTGGGATATAAGACTAAAACTTGAAAGTTTAGTTTGTATAACGTTATAAAGTTATGTAAATGTATGTATTATTTTCAAGTACAGAAAAGTCCAATTTGGAAATAAAATCGTGGTACTAATTTCAAATGTTTTAATTTTTAAAAATATTTTTAGATTGATGGAAACTGTGTCAAAGTTGTTGATATTAGGGATTGTGCCAGTACGCTCTACAGTTTTATTCCAATTTTTAAGTTTTTCAAGTTTTAGTCCGAGAAGCGTTCCCGTACTAAAAAATAATGGTAAAAGAGGGTGCAATCGGGTGAGTAAACAATTTTGCCCTCCCAGCCAAAAGTTGCAAGTTTTATTTAGTTCAAGAAATTTGTTCTGGTAAAAATAATAAAAGTGCCAAATAGGCAACGACAGGGAAGCTAATCCGACGAGGTGAAGCGGTTGGTGGCCTCAGCGATACAAGGTAACACTATTACACTCTACTATCCGAAAACAAGTCTCTAAAAGCAGTCAATTGAAAAGTTTCGAGCAAAAGTTCTTTCTTGGATCACAGCTTGATCTTCTTTAATTTGAACCTGGAACTAGAGGCCTCTCTTCCATTTCCCATTGCCCAAAAATCATTTCAAACCATTAGTAGGGGCAGGAAGAACTCCTTTTCTCCGTGGTTGAGCAAAGATTTCTCTGACCTTAGGGAAAGTGTTAGGAGAATTTTTAACTCTTGTCATAGGCAGTGTCTTTGGCAACCATACAAAGACAACCTCAAAACCTACAAGAAAGCAATTCGAGAAGCAAAAAAACATTCTTGGCACCCAATCAATCGACAATGTCAAAGAATCGTCGAGACTAAGCAGAATTCTGTCCACAGAAAGCACCAGTCGATCTCTCATTAGGAAAGACGATGGTACGTGGACGGAATCTACTAATGAATCACTAGAACACCTACTCAACACGCACTTCCCCGGCTGCAGGAGCAGCTGCAATGGGACCTTAGGTTCAGAATCACCCGAGGCCACTGCTTCGGTGCCTAATGGCTCCTTTGTCTCAATGGAAACGGTTATGTTGGCCTTAAACAGCTTCTCTTCGTACAAATATCCAGGTCCCGACGGCATTCTACCAATAATGTTGCTGAAACTACAAGATGTAGTTGCATCTATCCTCTCTATCTTCCCAAATTGACTCCGCCTTAAGTACACTAAAAGGAGAAGAGTTAAGTTAATGTTTATTCCCAAAGCTGGGAGGAGAGGTCATGAATCAGCCAAGGATTTCAGACCAATAAGCCTCACATAATTCGTACTGAAAACTCTAGAGCTTATACTGGGTATTTATCTTAGAGACGTTCTAGAGGATACTACCATATCCAACGCCCAGCATGCATACCTCATGGGCAGATCCACAGATACCGTCTTACACGAGGTTATCACTACTATTGAACGATCTATCTTCTTTAAACAAAACACTCTTGCGACTTTCTGAGGCCGGTGAGTAACTGGATAGTCTCAATACTCAGTATTAGAATAATCCAGGTAGACTCATTTTTCTATAATAGCAAGAATTATTTGAAATTTTTCAAAAACATTTATCGCTGTTACTGTTTCAACAAAAATAAAAAAAAAATGTTTCTTATCGCAAGCTAAGCCGCGGGGGATTGCTAGTTGATTATAATTTCTTTTTCTAATTAACAATGAAAATATTCTTTATTTTGATTTTTTCAAAGGAAATTAAAGGCAAAAAATTAGAGCTCACGCTAACCACTTTTACTGATATTTAAAATAAAATCCACATTCAATAAAAATATTAATGAAATCAATTTTGCAAGAAAAAGTAACACTTCCTTACTTTAAATATTATTTTGGTACCATTTCAGTTTTGTACTCAATGATCCGTATTGAGAACAATTGAGAGTTTAAAAAAAATACCATTACGCTAAAATATTAATACTCTAGTTCAGTGTCGGGCAGCTTTGCACACTTGAGATTGTGTTTGTGCAGTAAAATATGTATTCATCTCACCTACAGAACGATCAAAGCTTCAGTGTTCAAGCGAATGTCAAGCAGATAAGGTCTGCGCTTGCGTGTTCCTTGAATATATTTTATTATATATGTGTCGATAAGCAATAATAGCTTAAGTCGATTTAAGACAGAACTGAGTTATTGATATAGTTGTGTTCCACGTATATACCATTATGAACACACAAAATCTACTAGCATGACCTTAGCCAAAGATATGACGCAAAAACAAAAGGCACTTTCATATAACTTATATGGCGATTGAAAGCTTTGAAGCAAGATTTCTGGAAACTTTGAAATAAGACTTAAGCTGTTATTGCTCATCACCACAGATATAACGTAAGATTACACTGTATAGAATTTTATGTATGCAAAATTTTTGGAAGTATATATGAAAAATTTTTGTATTTTTAAAAAATAACGGCATGGCGCGGCATCAAAGTGGTAAAATTAAAATTATGCAATATAAGGCCAATAGAAGGTAATTGTGGGCATGCGATGGAGAAATTTATTAATTATTTAAAAGCGGCATTTCCACATATCATATCATATAGTGATCAGTTCCAAGTGCGTATAATGAAAGCATCTTACGCTGTCAGTTTGGCCTTGGCAAATCATAATAAGCAACATAAGCACAATAAAAAACATATTTGTTTTTACTATTAGCCTGCCTTTTTACATTTCCGTCTGCTTATCTGTATTTCACATTATCCGTCTGTCGGTCTGTTTCCTTTTGACATTCCATCCACTACTTATTTATTTAATTTCGCAATACAAATCCGAGCAAAAATATCCCATAATGCCTAGTAAGATTTCTGCAAAAAGCGCTTTAGCACTACTTTGTTTTCAGTGTGAGCTTTAAAGCGCTCATAAATACATACTCAAGATGAGAAAGTATAGGTGTGCAAAGCTGCCCGACACTGCTCTAGTTAGATTGATATCATGGTAGAAGAATACAGGTATATGCACCAGATGAGAGCATACTGCCGGAGTTGTCAAAACGAAGCAAAACTTTTTCTTTATTTTCTTTTGTTTCCATTTGCCACACAGCTAAATTTGACAGGCATCCTCTATCCTTCTACCATGATTGATATGCAATTGTAAGCTTTTTCAAACTTGATTAAAATCTCTTTCAAAAGTTTATTGCATCTCTTTCTAATTTCTTCGCAAGCAATTTGTAAACAATTCGTCGCATCCGGGTGTTAACGAAAGTCCCTTTTTAAACCGAATAGCCCACAAAGTGCTTGCGGCGAAAGAAATTATTGCTCGTGAATTGCCATGTGTAAAAAGGTTCTATGCAAAGAAATACACAAGCCAAACAACTTCTAACTGTGCGTTTAGACCGCCTGAACGAACGAAAGAAACCTCGTTCGTTCGCTCGGTTTAAACACTTTGGCCGAACGAACAGTGTTCGCTATAAATTTATCGCGAACGATGTTTGCCCGGTGTAAACACTAAATTAGGGCGAACGAACGAAGATTCCTTCGTTCGCTCTGATCGAACAAGCTTCGATCTTTTTGGGCGAATCCGGTGTTGCGCTGTGTTTAGAAACATAAAAGTAGCAAAGAGGAGTAGCTTAAGAGAATAATTTATGAAAAGTACTAAGAAATGTAGTAATTTATGTTTTATGCTTTTTATAGTGTTCTTAACTTTCGCTGCAATATGATTGTGTTGCGTAAAGGGCCAATTAAAGTTTTTTAAGCGAAAAAACCCTATATTTAAAGTTTAATTTTAAAGCGACTGTTTATTTGAGGTATTTTTTTTTTTAATAATAACTATATAACTTTCAATGCAAATTTTTAAGTTTATGGATAATAAATATTATTTAATATAGCAGGAATCCACGAAAGAGCTTGTTCAAATAAAATAAAAAATATTTGAGGTTTAGAAACTTTTTGAGTTTTTATTCGAAGATTTTAGAAAAATGCGGATATTAACTAAAATGATAGTTGAAAAATCGATTAGTGACTAAAAGCGATTCCTTAAAGTTATAACATAAAAAGTATTTCTCTAAAAGAAAAATCGAACCAATTGTCGAGTACCAATTGTATTTGCTTAACAAGTGCATACAATTTGGTAGCAATTTTTATTTAATTGACTTAAAATTTACGAAATTTATTGGCAAACGAAAATTAATTTTTGTTCGTTGAAAAACTTAAATGGGCCCTTAAGTTAAATACACGTCTTTTTTATAATAACTAATACGAGCAATATACTTTTATGGAGTGGCAAACCATTTGTTGTTGAGAAACGGAGTATAAGTTTTAGTACTAATATAAAAATAAGGAGTAATCAACCCTGCATTTATTGATGTTCGGCCAAATGCACAAATTGCTGTTTACACCGCCTGAACGTACAAGATGGCGGCCAATGTTTGTTCGCGATTGGTGTTCGTGCGGTCTAAACAGTACTCCGAACGAAGAATTTATTGCAATAAATTGTTCGCGATAAATTTTTCGTTCGTTCAGGCGGTCTAAGCCCACAGTAATACATTGTACAAGAGCAAATTTTTGATTTGTGTAATGTGTCTTTACCTTAATATTAAATTGTTTCAAAGTGCTCTCGAGTGCAGCTGCATTTCCAGAAAAGTATGCAGCAATTGCATTATGCAACAAAACCAATTGCTTATGCATAACCTTGATCTATAAAAGATCAAAGAAAAGAGGAATTTAACATAACCGCTCTTCGTTTTTAAGTGGCATTGTAGTTTACCCTGTTCTCATCTAGGAATTGCATTTTTATAGACACATCTGTGCGCAGTTTTTCATAGAGCTCTTTATGGCGAGCATAGTTTTTCTGGGCCTCTTCAGTAACAGGACTTTGCGGTATTTCAGGCTTCGAATTCTCCAAATCCATTCGATAAGCATCGAATTCCACTCTGCATTTAAAATTTGTTAAGCAAAAGGACTTAAAATTGTTGATAGCTCTCTTACCTTGCGGTTTCATACTGGCGTATGGTGAGCAAGGTGTCGTCAATGGTTTTATTGCACAATGTGTTAACCGACGAAATGAAGAAATTCAGGGCGTTCAATAAGAGTTCGCCATTTTTGGTTAGATTCCTCTGTGTTTCAGAATTGCATGTGAACTCCTCCTGAAGCTCGGGGCTCTTCTGCGCCAAATCGGAAAACGCCTCAGCCAACGCATGTTGTGTGACAACAACATGATGAAAATGGGAACTAAATGCACGCGTCAAACGCAATATCGACAAGTATTTCCGTTGAGTTTCACGCAACTGTTCGATGTGTGCCTCTAATTCAGAGTCCACAGTACGTTGCGATTTACCGAGCTTTTCAAGCATTATTTGACGAGTGCACTTATACGTTGATATGCTCCAGTTTTTTATGGTATCAATCTTAGATGCTCCACTTCGTATGAGACCGACGTCGATGCCGTTTTGCGGACTGGTAGGTGTCATTGGCGTCACAGGTGCTATATAATAAAAGAAGCATGGATAACCTTTAAAATTGGTATTTAGCTTAGTAAACAGGACTTCAGTTAGGTGTCGTACCCGAATAGTTTCTTAATGGTAGACTGTTTGGCGGCTTAAAGGGCCTTCCTTCAGTTCCGGTGTGGACAGCACTGTCGCTATCATTCATGGACGGTGTATCCTTAAGCATTTCGTGAATACTTCTCTCTGAGTGTGCTGAATGTTCCATTGTGGCAATGTAATAAACTTTAAAAAAACCTTCAACATCCATTTATTGTGAAGTCATGAACGTAAAAGAAACAGAAATCGATTTATTAGTTTAGTGTAGCAGTAGAAAATAAGGATTGTTTCAGATGTTGTTTAGAGTTTAACTTGGCACACATAAATTCTTTGAATATTACCTCGATGTTGGAGTTGTTAAATTTGTTTATTTGATTAGTATATTCACTTGATTTTATTTACTACATATATCAAATAGACGAAAATTTTTCTCGAGACGGATGAAATCTTAAATATTTTAGTCAGAGTTGATGTTGCCACAATAAAAGTTTTTGTTTAATATTTGCCGGAATGATGTAGTGTGGCCTTAGCTGTCAAATCAACTAAACGCTTGATACAATTATCAAGATAGCAGTGACATAGCTCACCATAATGTAACAATTTTGATACAGAATTTGCAAAAGTAGCTCATTTCTATAACCCCTCTAGAATGACTTTCTCGTCTGCTTTTTCTCGAACTGACTTCACGACAACATTATTCTGTTCGAATTCTCTGTTTCTGTAAGTATGAACGGAGAACCCGCCGTCTGTCAGTCGAGTTCATTCTATTTTAGTTTTTGGTAAAAGCCCGTTCATGCTGGGTGAACAGCAGCTTTTTTTTAAAACGCAACTAAACGCTACATAAAAGCAGCTTTTTCCATATAAATAACACTAGAAAAAAGCAACTTAATGCAACTTTTATTCTGCTTTTTTTTCACGTGGCACCCTGTGTTTTGTCGATACTTCTAAAATTCGAAGTTAATTTTTTGTCATATGTCAATAACAAATCTAATCAATAAAGTCAATGGCCCATTACCATAAACAAAATAAAAGTAGAAAACATAAAATGAGCGTTCAATAACAGTTTTTTTTTAAACTTACATGACAATTATTTATTTATTTTCTTTGTGTGACACAATGTATTTGGAGCCCATTAAATTATGTTCACACATAGGCCAAAAAGCTGCTTTTTAACTGAAAACCCTCTTTTCAAAATAAGGTATTCACACTGACTTGTAAATACAAAATGGCAGCATTCGGCGGAGTCAACTATTGTGAACAGTTATGGTAACGATACCGTAGTGAGCAATTTTTTTCTCTGATTGTATTGTTACTTTAAACATTAGAAAAGTTGTTAATTATTTTGTTAAATTGTAATGTTGAAAATTTAAGCGACCTTTTCAGTTAGCAAGAGTTGTTTTTGACTGGCTTCAGGTCATCCAAACATTTAATTATTTAAAAGCGGCATTTCCACATATCATATCATATAGTGATCAGTTCCAAGTGCGTATAATGAAAGCATCTTACGCTGTCAGTTTGGCCTTGGCAAATCATAATAAGCAACATAAGCACAATAAAAAACATATTTGTTTTTACTATTAGCCTGCCTTTTTACATTTCCGTCTGCTTATCTGTATTTCACATTATCCGTCTGTCGGTCTGTTTCCTTTTGACATTCCATCCACTACTTATTTATTTAATTTCGCAATACAAAGAGGCCAAAAAGCTGCTTTTTAACTGAAAACCCTCTTTTCAAAATAAGGTATTCACACTGACTTGTAAATACAAAATGGCAGCATTCGGCGGAGTCAACTATTGTGAACAGTTATGGTAACGATACCGTAGTGAGCAATTTTTTTCTCTGATTGTATTGTTACTTTAAACATTAGAAAAGTTGTTAATTATTTTGTTAAATTGTAATGTTGAAAATTTAAGCGACCTTTTCAGTTAGCAAGAGTTGTTTTTGACTGGCTTCAGGTCATCCAAACATAAAACAAAGAATTTTTTATATATAATTTTTGTGTTGATTTTATTTTCAATATTTCGAATTGAAACTGTAATTCATCGTTAGCAAAAACTTGAATAAAACATTTATTTAACTTAAAAAATTAAAATTAATGATGTAAAATTAACATGCAAAATAAATTTTTTGTATGTTTACATTTCCAAACTGGTGATACGTATGATTTGTACGAAGAAATATTAAAAAAAAAATAAAAATGTCTAATTTGATGTCGCCATTTATTTATAAATCTATATATATAAAAAAATGTTGTCAAATCTGTTTGTGACGAGTGTTTGAGAGTTCGGCTGAGTAAAAAAAAAATCTGCCGATACCATTTTGTAGGGTACGTTCTCTAGATGGTTTTAAAAAAAAAAATTGTTTGAAAATGTTTTGATTTGGTCGAGTTATATGTGTTTGAGTGAAGGGTTTTGGACCTATTGGAAATTTTTTTTTTGCAAATTTGATTTTAATTGATATGAAAAGTAAATGTATGAATTTTATGCAGTTCAAATTATGTACATACGCGCTATTTTTGTTGGAAATAGCAATCAAAATAGCACGCAACCAATAACAAAGGGAAAAAATGGTCATAAAACAAATGAACGAAAGTTAATTGAATTCTATATAAATAAAAATCAAATGTCGTTCGTTGGTAATTGCATCAGTTGAGAACGGCTGAAGCGATTTGGATAATTTTTTTTTTAAAATGTTCGTAATAGTCCAACTTAGGTTTTTACGGAAAGAAAAATTGACCACGCCCACTTTGCGCCCACTTTTTTTGATTTATCTAAAATCGGAAAACGGCTGGACCGATTTGGATACTTTTTTTTTTAATGTTCATAGTAATCCAATTTAAGTTTTGTCGGAAAGAAAAATTGACCACGCCCACTTTTGCGCCCACTTTTTCAATTTATCTAAAATCGGAAAACGGCTGGACCGATTTGGATAATTTTTTTTTCAAATGTTCGTAGTAATCCAATTTAAGTGTTTACTGAAAGAAAAATTGACCACGCCCACTTTTGCGCCCACTGTTTTGATATCTATATATATAAAATTAAGTGGCAAAACTTCCTGTTCGCATACTCCTCCTAGACGGCTTGCCCGATTTCAATGAAATTTTCAGGGGTGATTGGGGTCTGTGTGGAGGGTGCACATAAGAAATTGCATGTGTGTATCTTTGCAGGTTTTGTACCACACACCCTTTTGTCGCCCACAAATCAATAAAAATGCTGTATTTAAGACGGTTTTGGTCGTATGAAATTAAAATTTGGTAAATAAGTTCGTATGATAACTATAATTAACTTTGAAAAAATGGGCGTGGTCACAATTCATCTACGCCTACTTTAAAGAAAATATCAAAATACTTCGAAACCATTGGTCCGATTGAGCTCAAATTTTGTAAGTACGCTTTGCTTTGAGTACGAGATGGTTTAAGGGGCAATGCCACACCCCCTTTTACCTCCCACATATAAATAAAAAATTGTTGTTATCGAATAGCTTTAGTTAGAGTTATGGGTCGCACAGCTTAGAAATTCGGTATTCGACCACAATTTAGACGTACCGTTTCTGTGATGAAATTTTATGGGAGTGGACAAGGGGGAGGGGCACCTCCGATACAACCCAAATTTGTGATATCGAATAGCTTTGAAGTTATAGGAATTCATCTTTGGAATTCAGTTTTTGACCTCAATTTACACATGCAGTTTCAATGGTTTTATTTTATGGGCGTTGGACAGGGAGGCGTGACATCTCCTTTACAACCCAAATTTGCGATATCGTATTGCTTTGAAGTTATAGGTTGACAGCGTAAGAATTCGGTATTCGACCTAAATTTATACATGCATTTTCAATACTTACATTTTGTCGTCGTAGGGCAAAGGGGAGTGGCCCTTCCCATACAACCCAACTTTGTGCTATCAAATAGTTTTAGAGTTATAAGTCGTACAACGCCGAAATTCAGTATTCGACCTCAATATACACATGCAGTTTCATTGATTCAATCTATGTTCATTGGTAAGAGGGGCGTGGCACCTCCCATTTAACGTAAATTTGCGATATTGAATATCAGCGTCAGAATTCAGTATTCGGCCCCAATTTATACATGCAGTTTCATTAATTACATTTTATGGGCATACGACAAGGGGGCGTGAAACCTCCTATTTAACCCAAATTAGAGATATCAAATAGCATTGGGGTTATAGGTCTCACAGCTTTGGAATTCAGTATTGGACCTCAATGTACACATGCAGTTTCATTGATTACATTTTATGAGCGTTGATCAAGGGGGAGTGGCACCTCCCATACAACGAAAATTTGTGATATCGAATAGCTTTGTAGTTCAAGGTCGCACAGCGTCGGAACTCAGTATTCGACCAAAATTTACGCTTACAGATTTACTGATAAAATTTTTTAGAGTTTGTCGGGGGGGCGTGACACCTCCAATTTAACCCAAATTTGCGATATCGAATAGATTTGGAGTTATAGGTAACTCAGCCTCAAAATTCAGTATTCGACCTCAATGTACTCATGCAGTTTCATTGCTAAAATTTTATGGGCGTAGGGAAAAGGAGAGTGGCACCTCCCATACAATCAAAATTTGTGCTATCGAATAGTTTTGGAGTTATATGTCGCACAGTTTTGGAATTCGGTATTCGACCGCCATGTAGACATCCAGTTTAATTGATTACATTCTATTAGCGGTGATGAAGAGAGAGTGGCACTTCCTATACAACCCAAATTTGTTATATCGAATAGCTTAGTGGATATAGGTCGCACAGTCTCAGAATTCAGTATTTGACCTCAATTTAGACATGCTGTTTAACTGATAACATTTTATGGGCGTTTGAATAGGGAGAGTGGCAGCAACGCGCCGGGTTTCAGCTAGTAAATAAATAAATAAAAAATAATTTTTAAATTTACCTAGTACTTAAGTAGCACTATATTAACTACAAACAATGACAAGAATAGGATGTAAGGATTTAAAGATATAAGCAAAAATATGTTCTGGCGTTACGTTACAAGAAACGGAAGTGATTTTTGACTTGAATTACAAAATTTGCAAAACACTCTGAATTGGGCAAGAATTTTTGTATACAATTTTGTATATAACTGGCGCAACGTTACTTAAATTTCCATTGCAGTTCAATTGGGTGATTAAGTAATTAACTACCTAATTACTTAAGTTATTATGTAATTTAGTAATTAAAAACAAATTTAATATATTGTTCTTTCCTTGTCTCAACCATTTTTTTATTATCTTTAGACAAATCCTTCCAATTTTACTAAAACAAAAAGTTTACCGAAAAATTTACTAAACATTTACGAAAAAGAAAAACTACATTTGTGAAAAAGTGCAGACGATTTGATCATCATGGTTAATGAATTTTTGTAGAAATTGCTTAAATTAATAAAATTAAATTGTTTCTCTTAGATAATAATGGTATTCCCTTAAAAATTAAAATTTCCCATTTCGTAAACATGTAAGCCTTAGAGCTCTTGTTAAGGGAATGCACTCTTTGTCATTCTGTTTAATTTTGCGCGCATATGTCAATAACAGCTAGTGTTATAAATTGCTCAATATAAAATTTAAACATTTGTGATGCCTAAGCAAAGTGAAAAGAAAAAATGAATTAAATATTTAAAACAATCTGCATTTCAGCAGTTATTAATTGAGCATATAATAGAATCGTTTAAAGTTTGACAGCTGTTACTTTAAGCAAACATGTTTACATAATTTACGCATAGAAATTGTAGCTTAAGCCTTGTAAAAAATGTCCCATGCAAAATTTGCTTAAAATTCCCCAATTGCTTAAAGTTAAGCACTTTAAGAGGTTTAAGCAGTTTAAGAAGCGTTAAGGGAATACCATTAATATCATAAAATAATGAGTTTTTATTAAGTTTTAATTTTTTGGTCACGTTAGACTTTTCTGTGGAAATGCACACATAATGTATGTAATAAACTTTTTTAGAAAACATCTTCCAAAATATGCCTTAATTTTAACCGCTTTTGTCTAAAACCTCCCTTAAGGGGGAACCTGCTCCAGGCAACTGGTTTTTCAATAATTGTTTACAAAAAGTTGAGAGTATAACATTGAATCAAATTACATATTGACGTTGATGTTCAAATGTATACATACAAATTTATTTGTAAGAAAATAAAAGAAAATGACGGTGCTACAGCTGCTCAAACTTGGCTTCTTTAATTTGAGCTGTGGAATGTCCAGCTTGTAGTCAACTGAAATCAACCAAACAAAAGTTTTTCATTAGAATAAGTTATTTAACTTTGTATGTATACCTATTTTAAACAAAACAAAATAAATTCAAATTTGGGCAAAAAATAAAAAAATTACACTTGCTTTTGTATAAACAAATTCAGCCCAATTCCGAATGATTTTTCCCGGGGAATTGGAAAAGGGAGTTTTAATTTTTAAGATAAAGTTCAAAGACATTTTGGAAATTTTTAATGTCAATTTGTTAATCAACCGTCAATATTCATGACTGTAAAAAGAAAAAAATGTGATATCTTTGTCTGCTGTCTTAAAAATAAAAACTCCTTTGCCTAGTTCCCCGGGTAAAATCATTCAGAATTGGGCTGATTGTAAAAAAAATAGTTCTAGTAGTAATTAGTACAAATTTTTAGTTATATACAAAGGCCAACACTGAAAGAATATTTGTGCAAAATTTCAGGTTGATATCTTAAGTACTCTTTAAGTTATATTCAACAGCGCGGAAAAAACATGTTTTAGAACAAGAAATACGAGATTAAAATTCTCGTTCTTGTAAGTCGCTCTTATAAGCGCTCATCAATTTACTGACTTTCTAAGGACTTTTTAGATTTCCTATTAAGATCAAAACATTGAAAATATCTTCTTTACGTTGTAAATTTATCTTTAACACTGTGGTTACACGAGACAGTAATGTTAAGGCAGTTGAAACACATTAGGGGGGTTTCAGACAATACTACATGTCTATCCGTAAAAAAAAATTTAAAGTTCTGGAGTAGCTTCCCCCCTTATGGTTGAAGTTTTTGTATTTGGAACGAAATTTTTGCAATCCTGAATACAAAATTAACTTAGTTTCCATAAAATTAATGTGCACTACATTTTAAATTGCAATATGAGAACGCTGTCCAAATTTTCGTTGCGGTTCGAATTTCCAATAGAATACAATTTTGCTTTCGATATGATAACGGAGCACTATTTTTGTCGAAAGCAAGTCATAATACCAAATTCCAATTTCGTTCGATTAGGGCTATCGACTACAGTCGAAGATCGAAAGCAGCTCATAATAAGTGCCTATAAGGGCTCGGTCTCTACTTGGTACAATTTTTACAACTTATTGCCTAGTGAGATTTTAACTTTTATATACATATCTTGAAAGAAAAATAATATGTAAAAGCAAAATAACTGACTTCATAAAAAAACTATTTCATTCTTTTTTTACTTAACTTACCCTCCATTAGAATAAATAACAAAAATTGGCATTAGAGTTAAAAACCCTTTGAAATGTTTATGAATCATATCCCTTAGCTTATATCTTATGCAATACTATGAAATACCAAATGGACTCCTAGCTTGCTGCTTAACCAAGCCAATACAGGAACACGTTTACATTCCTTTCAAAAAGCTTTCAAGTTAATAAATAACTTATTCTAATACTGCATTCCAACCTACTCAAATGATCATGTTAAACAAAAATTAGCTTTTCATTGTCGAGATCAAGATCGCTCATGCTGCCTGAAATAATGTTCATTCTATTGTGGGCGACACATGTTGCTAATAAATTTTGGGCAACAGTTCCGTTGACATTTAAAATGTCAAATTTAAAAGATATTTTAAGTATTTGAAAGTACTCATTAACAAAATAAAAGCCTCTCTGGCGTAATCTTACGATTCTTACGTTTTTGACGATTTTCCAACAAAAATTGTAAGCAGTTATCTTCACAACTTCAATTGAAATTCTTTTTTTTTCGAACGGACTTCACTTACTCAAGTAAATATACTAATGTGTTTTATTTTTTTAACATATTGCAAAACAAAAATAAACTAAACGCATTGATGTCATTGTAATTTTTAATAAAAAATACTTTTTTTTTTATAATAAAAGCAATCTTTGTACTGTGGCAGAAAACGTTTTGCAGCTTTTTTAAATTAAAAAATGAAAAAACATTTAATTTTAATGCAAATGTATTTATTTTCTGTAGTTAAAAAATAAGTAGTAAAAGTAAATAATCGAAATTAGTTAAAATTTTTTTTTATTTGGATGGTTATTTTATTTATTGTTACTACAGGATTTTTTTGGGTGTATTGTAGAGTTGAAATAATTATGCAACACTTTATATAATGCAAAAAGAATTTAATCAGAGAAGAGTAAAGCAGCGACAATACAATTATTCAACGACGAAGAACCGAAGGAAAGCAACAAGCCTCAACACCAATGTTTTTCGTTTCGATGTTGTGAGCTAACTTGCACAAGCTTAGATTGTCAAATATATTGTTTGTTATGTTTTTAATTGTTTGACGACCGCATCTTCGTTGGAAAGACAAAGTAGAGGACAACCTGACGAAGCTTGGAATTTCCAACTGGCGCCAGCAAGCGAGAGACAGAAATAGCTGGCGCACATTCTTAGATGAGGCTAAGATCGACATACGGTTGTAACGCCAACTAAGTGTGTTTTTAATTGTAATATTGTACTTTTACTTTAGTAATTATAAACAAGACAGAAGAAAGAACTTTTAATAACTGGGTTTCTTCTTAAAATTACTGTAGAAGCTTGTGATTTTAAAATTTTGTTATACATATTAAAATATTTTTCGGATTTATTGAATAATTTAAATATTTTTTACTGAAAAAGCAACATTTTAATTGAACATATTAAAATAATAATATAAAAAAAAATTAAAAGATATTTCTTTTGTAAGCTTCAGAGAACATAAGCATGGTGCACAGAATGTGAGGAAAATTTAGATTAAATAAGGGACCAAAAACCTTCATAAAAGTGATTCTCTACTGCTCTGCTGACTGCTCACCAGCATTATACATTTATTCTGAACACATTGGACACTTATTGGTTATTTCCAAACATTTTTCATAGCAATATTTGTGGAAATTATGTCCACATTTCAAGTCCTGCTTATTTTGTGCGGTCGTTTCTTCCAAGCATATCACACACTTATCACCAAGTTGCCTATTTAAAAGAACAGAGAGACATGATTTATTAATTTATATTAAAAATTTGCGGCGTATAATTTTCTAATTGTTCTTATAATTTTAATTTCTGTTAAGTTTAAGGGTTGGTCTTTTCTATTGGAATGCTGTTATTTATAAGGTAATGTTATAGAAATTACTATTATATCGTCTGAAGTGTAGAAACAATAAATTCGTTTTCTTATATATAAAATGAATGGACTATAAATCTTTTCAGCATCTATACAATTAAAATTAAACTCAAAGAAAATTAGTGTTTTAAGATATGAAGAATGCAAATAATTTAAACGGTAAATATTCAATTTTAGAGTCATATTTTGTATAGAAAATATGGCAATAAGTTACAAGAAAAAATTAATATTGAAATTCGATAACTAAAAAGCTGATAGTGATATGGATCTTATAGTTAATTAAAAAACTGTATTATATTTTAAGCAAAATAACATTTTCAGATTGAAAAAACAACACATTTTCTTTAAGGGCTAAATTATTCTGCACGATTACGGTTTACATGGCGCCAAGATTGAAAATGCAGTTTCGTAGTACTCATTGAAATTATCATTAGCTATGGAATTATCAATTTTGAAAATATTTCTACTTAATAAAGTGTATATAAAAATTCGGCTATATCTTTGCTAATAATTGACCGATCTAATTAATTCGGGTACCATTTGAAATCCGACCATGAGTACATCAAAACTGCATTCTCAAAATGAACGATTCGTTAAAAGAAAAAAACCATATGATTGTAATGTTCAACCTAGTATATACACAAAAATGTGAAATACAGCAAGAATGGAGAAAAACTTTTTACATATTATACACCAGCTTCGAAAAACCAACTCTGTTCATCTTGGCACGCCCGCGCAAAGATTGCAGGACACTAGTGGGCATGCTCACTGGTCACTGCATGACGACAGCCCACGCGAGGAAGCTTGGCATCACCACGGATGACAACTGCAGGAAGTGCAAGGAACCGAGCACAGTGGAGACCCTGGAGCACCTACTATGCACATGCCCCGCCCTACTTAGATCGAGACTAAAATACCTAGGCTCATCGACATTCCCGTCGCTTAAAGATGTAGCCAAGGTGTCTCTGGAATCCCTCCTAAGGTTTGCGAATTCAACGCAAATCTTTAAAGACTTCAAATAAACACAAAGGTTCCTTTTGTTCGCTACCGTTACCACTAAGGACCTGAATTGGTCTATGTGAGCCTTCACTAAGGCATCCGGTTTAACCTAACCTAACCTACACTAAAGGCAAGGTCATTGTTTCAGTTTTTAATATATGATTGTTTTGTTTCCCTTTAATAACGGAATTTATAGAGGAAATAACGGTTTTATGCAAAAAAATTATAATATCTGAAAAACCGTCTGTAGCGTGACCGGGTTAAAAAGAAGTGATTTGTTTTATCTTAAAAAAACATAATATTTCTTTCAAATGGTTTCCAATCATTCAGATCGTTCAAACATTAGGAAATATATAGCCGAATTTTCATGTAAGCTTCATAAAGTGGAAGTTTGTTTAAAAAATCAATCAACTAAACGCTATATCGATAATTCCTTCGGTGAATCTTATTTTCTCAACGAGTACTACAAAACTGCATTTTCAGGTCTTGGCGCCACGGAAACCGTAATCACCCAATTATTCAACTCTGTATATCTTTAACCAGTTGAATCTGGCTAGCTATATCCACCTTAAACTACAGAAAATCTAGTAATTTACCAGTTGGTTACAGACATCCGGAAGGGAAGAATATGACCCTTCTTTTTTCAAATTTTCTGTAGTTTAACTGTGGGTTTAGACCGCCTGATCGAACAGTTTAAGCACTAAGCCCGAACGAACAGTGTTCGCTATAAATTTATCGCGAACGCTGTTTGCCTGGTGTAAACAGTAAATTAGGGCGAACGAACGAAGATTCCTTCGAAGAGAATGAATTTACATACGTAGTAATTTATGTTTTTAAAGTGTTCTGTTCATTTTCGCTGCAATTAAATTGTGTTGTGTAACGGGCACATTAAAGTTTTTAAGCCAAAAGCCAGCCCTGTATTAAATGTTTCATTTTAAAGCGATTGTTTATTTAAGATAATTTTTTTAAATTAAGAACCGAACTTTTAGCATCTCATTGATAAATAAAAGGGCTTACACATTAGAGAACTTGTTCGTCGAACAAAATGGCGGGTGTTCGCAATTGACCAGTTGTTTCGGACGAGTTGAGAAAAAGTTTCATTTTGGGTTAGCGCATAGAAGTAAAATTTAATTTAGACAATTTATACATAATCCATCATACCATTTATAAGAGTTATCGCTTTCCGTTTTCAATGCATTCTCACTTTCTGGGTGACTTCTTTGATTATCATAAGTTATCTTTCGTGGGCGTAAGAGAAGAAATCCAAGGATACCAAATCCGATCCCAAACATAATTTGTAAAATAGACAAGGCCATACTTCGTTTCTTAAATTTCGGTTTTATCTGTATTTTTCAACTGAAAAAATGTTGGTTTTGTCCAGAAACTTTATTATTATAGTTTTTATAGAGATGTAAGGAATATATCGATTTCATTTGAGAAGTAAAAACACAACATAGGTTCATTTTAACATAAGCTTACGCGGCGTCTACACGTAACAATTGTTATAAAAATTGTTTATATCCGTATTAGTTGTCAAATTTTTGTCAACTTCAAGCAAATTGTCTAGGTTAACAATTGCAAGACAATAAATGACAATTGTTGTATTATTTGACTTTTTCTTTGGTTTTTAAATTTAATCTCTGTTCTTGTTCTTCATTTTCAGAAGAAAATGTCAAAAAATGTCAGCCTACGTCAAATCGTTGTTAGTTCAATTGTCTGCCTGATTGTTGAGATAATTGAGCTGACAACTGAGAAAATATGAATGTGTTAGTAAAAAATGTGTGAGTGTATTGAAATTGTCATGACAATTTGTCTCGTGAAGACCTAGTGTTATGCCCATATTACACTATATTTGTTTGCAGGACAAACAATTACCAACACATTTTCTCTTTCACATTTCGCTCGTTGGTAGGTCACACGACAGAAAATGTGTGGCGAACACTTTTGACATTTCATTACTTGTTCTACTCCTTTATTATGCAATAAGGGTTTCATACAACTATTTTTCATTACGTTTTAGTAGAATAGTAGTACTTTTCCTCAAAAAATACCATTTAGTTGCTAAAGCGTAGCAAAACATTAATTTCACCACCCATCGACACTGTTTGTACGATATTTGCCATATGATCAGCTCGTTTATCCGCTCGTACTCTCAGAGATTTTTGACAGTTTCACATTGGCTGCATTCTATCTGAAAAAGCGCTCAGGTAGCGAAGTAGCATAAAATATTTTCGCTATATAAATTGTGACGTCCCGAGGAACATGTTCTGTGAGCGCATACAATTCAGACCGAAAGTTGTGGAACAGTTCCCTCCGCTGAATGCATGCATTGAAAGCAACGACAAAATATTTTGTTCATCGTGCAAAATGTTCATTCAGTAAAAATCGTGTAATATGGGAATTAGGAGTCACTGCACACTACAGACTTTTAGGCCCGGTTTCACAATCAATACTTAAGTTGCACTGAAAATGCATTTTATCAGCCACACATAAGTTCAACTAACAGGCCGGTTACACAGGCCTGTGACAGTGAAAGTGCGAAAGAATACGTGTAGTGTTCGAATGATTCGAAAAATTTCGAACTTTCATGCTAGTAGCAAGAGGTGCCACACATGCACGTGAAAGTTAATTAACAAAATTCCATCTAATGCAAAGGTTCTCGCTGCTATTGGAGTTTGCGTGTGCTTTAGGCCTTTTCCACACTTGGTCAACGCAACCGAATGCTTTCAGACTTGCTTAAAAAGTCATGCAACATATAATAATTATTATTATATAATAACTCATGTTTTTTCGACCTCTTGCACTAATTTAATATTTAACACTTGCTCATTCATCTTGCAAACTATTTCTTCTTCTTTTAGAATATATTAGGAATTAATTAATTAGCTTATTCACCTTGATTAATATAAAGCCTACTGCACTACAAATACTTGAATTCACAAAACAAACAAACTGTTGCAACACGTCGCCGATGAAAATTGCGGAAAGCAGCGTTGCATTGAACAGGTTGAGAACGTGTCGAGAACTTGTTGCGTGCAAGTTGCTTCATCTGAAGGTTTCGGTATAAATACACAGACTAGCAACTTGAAATGGAGTTGCGTTGACCAAGTGTGGAATAGGCCTTACTTGTTGTTTTGTTTGCTTTTAATTGTAAACAAGCTATCAGTGTTGCTTCCTGTACGAAATTGACGAAAACCCGATATAAACCCACCAAAAGTAATTAAAAACAACACTGATATCCCCCCTTTTTGACATACACTGGCCGCTGCTGTCAAAATCCACTGGCTCGGAAATTTCGTTGCCAGTAGCAATGAAATGAAAGTGGTATAAAAGTGAATCCCGTGTGAGTGTATTTGTAAAGTAGTATGAATGTATTGAGTTTTTCAAACTACAGAGCCAGTATACTGGCCTGTGTAGCATGTCTGTTAGGTATGGAAAATGCGTGACTTAAGTTATACTTAATACTACGTTTACACTAGGCAAATGTCTCATTTCAGTTCATTTGGCGAAATGAGAAATGAAATCATCTTATATCCAATATAAATTATTACTTTCAATTCAATCAATTAAGAACAAATGAGTTAGATTGGATACGATCTTTAAACTTATTACAAACTATTTCGAACGCATTCAATATAGAATTGATAAAAAACACAAAAAACACTAAAAACAAAGGAAAACGGCAGACAAGAAATACATAAAAATAACAACAAACTACCAGTTGTCGAACCTAATGAGATATTCTGAGAGATACCAAAATTCTAAATTCAAAATTAAGAAAGATGCTTGGAATTGCGTCATGGGGAGGCATGTTATATAAATTATAATTTTTAAAATAAGCAAATAAAATTTTGCAATATAATTTGTCAGTTTCAATACTTTGAGCAAAGGAAACCAGCGTCAGTTAGTATTCATATCTAACAGGCCGGTTACACAAGCCTGTGGTAGTGAAAGTGCGAAAAAATACATGTACTGTTCGAATGATTCGAAAAATTTTGAACTTTCATGCTAGTAGCAAGAGGTGCTACACATGCACGTGAAAGTTCATTAAAAAATTCCATAGAATGCGAAGGTTCTCGCTGCTATTGCAGTTTGCGTATGCTTTACTTGTTGTTTTGTTTGCTTTTATTTGTAAACAAGCTATCAGTGTTGCTTCCTGTATGAAATCGACAAAAACCCGAAATAAACCCACCAAAAGTAATTAAAAACAACGCTGATAGTCCCCTTTTTGACATACACTGGCCACTGCTGTCAAAATCTACTGGCTCTGAAATTTCGTTGCCAGTAGCAATGAAAGTGGCATGAAAGTGAATCCAGTGTGAGTGTATTTATAAAATAGTATGAATGTATTGAATTTTTCGAACTACAGAGCCACTATACTGGCCCGTGTAGCATGCCTGTAACAGAAAAGCAACGGGATAAACTTTTTTATATATTAAGGGTTTTCATGCAAATGGGCAATACCCTTATAAATGGTATAAACCTTATAAGTTTATCAGCCTTATAAATGAACTGTCAAAATTCGTATGAAAAAGCTTTTGCACAAACCAGATAAATTTGCTCTTCGATTTAGGTGAGCAAACGAGGTGGCAAACTTATATGATCAATCAGCTGTTTTCTTTTTTGAAGGAAAAGTTATAATTTGAGCAAAACTAATAAAGATTTAATTCTAAAAATTTCAGAAAACAAGCAAACAATCCGCAAAGCGTCCCCGTTTAAATGGAACGCATCGCTGGCAGATCGCACAGCTGACTTATATGCTGCAAATGCACAATCGACTTTAAGGGCTGTTCATACAACCTGTCTGATAAAAATAACTAATTGCCCAAATTAGAAGCCTGCCACTTTGCATGAAAACCCTTATTATATTTAATTTAATAATTATTTCTCTTAAATAAATGTTTTGGATAGCTTAGATGATAACACGAAATATAAAAGTGCTTTAATAACATGTTCAGATAGACTTCATTTAACATGTTAAACAAAAAAGCTTTTTCATTTAACTCAGCCGTTCACATTGCCTGAAATAGTTTCAAATTGACAGCTTTGTTTGCTTACATTTTGGAATAAATAAAAAAATATTTAAAAAGGCGAAATGGTTAATTTAAGTGGTATTTAAAGTTTATTAATTGCTTTGCAATGCAATTTTGCAAAAATCATATTAATATTTTCGCATGGCATAAAAAAAAAACTTAAAAAGCGAAAAATTTGTTTCAAGATTAAAAAAATAAAATGCAATAAAAAAAACAACAAATGCTGATTGTAGCCACAGCCAGAGTTGTGGATTTTGTGCTTGCCCAATATTTCGTGCACCTTTTCGTAGTGTACCCAATCGGATGGAGTACCTCCAAATTTATCCTTTCTTTTCTTGTAATTAAAAATTGATTCATAGAAATAGGTTGCAGACATCTCACAGACGCAGCTCTGCAACTACTGGGTCATTTCTTTAAAAACGTCACCATTCCTTTTTTGGCTACGAATTTCATCAGTATATTATCCCCATATTTGCACATTAGTGTGTGATATGTCAAATTTTAAAGCTCTTTCAGATTTGGAAGTCTTCGAAAAGGAAAAAAAGCTTTTCTGTCACTAGCAAGTACATACACCAGCTGTTGAATTAGTTTCGGAACATGTTTGATGATTAAACATGTTTCATTTCCAACCACAATCTTACGCATTTAATTTCATCAAAACTTCATTTGAGAACTTGTTTTTCGTTTTAACTTCATTAACTCGATTTAACATAATTACGTGTTCAATGTGAACGTACTATATAATAGGTTTATAGGAGGTTTCAGAGACTTTTAAAATGTTCTTTTATATGAAGCAGTTGTAAGAAGATTTTATCGTTATTGAACGTTTAGGAATAATATTTTTCGGCATATTTCTTATAAATGGCTTATAAGAGGTTCGTAACTTTTTATGAATACTGCTGTAATTGGTTAAACCTATGTACAACTTAAGTATAGTTGGTGAAACCGGGCCTTAGTCTCCCGATAGTAAGAAGATCCAATAGCCCCAGCCAACAAACCAACTATTTAGTTCATGGTAGGAGCACACACTGTCCTCGGGTTGCATTTGCAAAACATTTTTATGGGGAGTTTAAAATTATTTTATTGTTTTTAGTTTTAAAAAATGTTTCTGTACCCACAAAGTTTTTGTTGATTTTGGTGTGGGTATGAATATTAAACGATTTGCTTTAAAACGGCATCCTTTATAACAGTTATTAAAACAACGACATGGCTCAAATCGGGAATGCCAGGGATCGAATCCCGACGAAGTCAATTATGAAATGGTTAATAAAATTTAATTAAATACATTTAATAACTGCAAAGCAGCTGAAATAACTCTCAGTTGAGAAAGTAAGCGACAAAAAATAACAAGAAAATACAAAATAAAATAAAATGTTTTATTCGAAAAAATTCTAACATTTTCGAAGTACGATGAAGAAAGCTGCTTAGTAGTCTATGCAACGTACTATTTGTACTGCAAAGTACGAAAAATTACTTAACTTTTGGAGTGCTTACACTCAGCTCAGAGAATTAGCTGTATAAGTCTAATTTTGTGCATTCTTTGCTGATTGGGAATTATCGTTTGTTAATTTCCGTGAGTGGAGCGCATCCAGCCATTAACAAGTGCAAATGTAGTAACAAATGAAAACTGCTGACTACGATTTATATGACCATTTTTCAAAAAATGCATTGATGATGAATGAGGTAACATTACAAGAACTTGTTGCATAAATTTTTTTATATCTTTCTGTCACTCCTACCTATAGTTATTATACCATACATATGTGGTGTTTTCTACTACTCTAATGAAATCGATATATTTTTAGCATGTCTGCGAAAAGAATAACAAATAAATTTCTAGTCATAACAAACGCCATAGTTAATTTGTTCAGTTGAAACAAACAGATAAAACTTATAAATATTTAAGAAAACAGAGTATGGCGTTGCCTTTCATACAACTTATGATTGGGATCGGAGTTGGTGTCCTTGGATTTCTTTTATTACGCCCACGCCATTTAACTTATAATAATTATCAACAAAGGAGAACATCAAATGATTACTCTTATCAATCGTATGAACATTGAAATATATAGTAATTTTAAACATTAAGGATCAAATTGCTCCTCTGAATATCTTTGAGCAGTTGAATTCGACTGGTTATCTATCTCTGCCTGAAACTATATAAAATCTGTTGTTTGGCCCTAAACTGCTGGTAAAGTACAATTATTTTTTCTAGCTTAGATAACCACGCAGATAACTACTCAAATTTGGCTGGTTAAATATATCCAGAATTGTATAATTTGGCCCATAAATAAGTTGTGCTATACTTTTTTTTTATTTGGCTCGATAGCGTTTAAGCGAAATGCCACCATTTGAAAGTGTTATTTTGATTAAAATACAAATACAGTTTTTTGTTCAATTATAAAATTCATATCGCAATCAGTCATTAAGTTCTCGAATTTCAGTATTAAGTCTTGAAAGATTATTCAGCTAACTCAAAAATTAAATACAATTTAAATCATTTGCTTCTTTCATATCATAAAACAGTAAATATCCTTAAGTTTAATTTTATAGATGATGAAAAGGTTAATAGTCCATTCATTTGATATATGTATAAAGAAAGCGATTTTAGTGTTTCTACATTTCATATGATATAATAGTTATTTATTTATAACATTACCGTATAATTGACAGTATTTCAATAGAAAAGTTCAATTTCTAAACCTAACAGAAATGAAAATGATAAAAATAAGTAAAAAAATTGCATGGCACAACTTTTTTAATAATTTATATACACATAAATAAATAAATGAGGTCTTTATATTCTTTTAAATAGGCGAGTTGGTGAGACGTGTGTGATTTGCTTGGAAAGAATGACCGCACAAAATATGCAGGAGTTGAAATGTGGACATGCTTTGCACAGTCATTGCTATGAACAATGTTTGAAAAATCGACATTTAAAGTGTCCAACATGTCGTGCAAAGTTTTGATAAATATTTTTTTTTTTAATATTCCATCTTTCTTTTTTTATACACAAAAACTTTAGTTTTTACATGTTTGCTGTTTGCTTTACACGCAAAAATTTGCTTTTTAAAATAAAATATAATGTTTAAAATTTTCTATTCAAAACTGTACATGTATTTTTTGCATTAAAAATAGTTTCAATTTTAGATTTACAAGATATTTCGTAAAAAAAACTACCAAAATGTTGCTAAGAATCTTGACAAAGGATGGCACGAAGTTTTTAAAGAATTTACTATAATATAACATATTCGAATATAATCTTGGCCTAATTCTGTAAAATTTTTCCACAGTTGTCATTCTGACTAAAACTAGTTTTATATAATCGATGTTAAGCAATGATAGTTCTTTCCATACAAATGCATAATTTACAAGTCTGCGGAGGACATCTAAAAAATAATTTAATAAAAACAAATTTCTACGATAAAAAATTAATCGAATGCATTATTTGAAGTAATAAAGAAATAAAGACATTGAAAATTACAGATAACATTTTTTTTTTGTTGTGACTCACACCGTACAAGCTCATAAGGATGATTAAAGCAGAAAATATGGTTAAATAGGCCACACATTAAGAACCATAAATAGTATCACAAAGGTGGAATTATCTTATAATCCGCAAAGTAAGCAGCTCGAATAGATTTCGCTGAAATACTTTAATTGAAACCGACTGTTCTGTAGATAGAAACTGTTGGTGGCGAGAGGGGCCGTCCGCATCGGGCGTCACTATTTTGAGAGCGGCATTGATCAATTTGTTCCGGAAGAAAAGAAAAAATTATTTATGATATATCAATAACAATAAAAAATTAATTTATTAAACCTTCTCCGAAAAATGATGGAAATCAATGGAAAACTTATAGAAATTGATATGGATTGAAAATTGTTCTTCGAAAAACCATTGAAAAAAAACTGTTTTAAACTTTTGTGGCGGAACTTTCGAGCGCTCGATACGAGGAATGAAACTTAAACATGGTTTTACTAAATTACAATATGTGTTTAGTACCGCAATTTTCAACAGATTTGCCTTTTTTATCGCTAAATGTTCGGAAAGGAGCCCATTTGTCTAGATGAAAATTCCATAACTTTTATCTATACAATATTGTTTCATAACTTTTCTTGTTTCAATTGATATCAAAACTAAAAGTTTGTTTACTTATTGTTAAAGTCATTCAATAAATACAATTATTTACAAAACTTTTCAGATAAACTAGTGGTATTTTTATGTACACGATAAGCTCGTTTATTTGTATGTGTGTATTTATAGTACGTATAATATATATATTTTAAACAAGCTAATAAGACCGGCTTCGCAAAGGTCGGAAAAACTGAATCATCCTAAAGAAAACCTAACGGAAGACTGTTACACTGGAACTTTTGATGAAACAGAAAAAGATGTTTAACTAAGATCAATAAGGAGGAAACAGTAGAGTTGGCAAATTACACTGTTCATAGAAGCGCAGAGGTGTTCTGGACGCATTCAATAACCTACCATACATATTGTATGCATTCGTTGTATTATTGTATGCAAATGAAGTACTGTTCGATACCTTATGTAGATGGGAAGTGATAAAAATTCTCCATATTGCTTTGAAACTTCTTGTATACCGACCAATATCATACATAATTACATCATCATATTTTCAAGTGCAAAGGCTGCCTGATCATTGTCTTTGTTATCGTAATTACATATATATTTATTCGATTTATACAGTTATATATTAAAGTTCGTTTTTTATTACTTTTATTGCGTTATTTACGTTTTAAAATAGATATCATCATCATCATCATTTTGCTCAACTACTAAACGGCCAACTGAAAAGCAACACCGTTTTGTCTCTTTCCCTCTCTTTCAAATAAATGCGTTTAAAATAGGCAATGCGTTTGTATTCCAATTTTCACGCCAACGCAGCGACTGAAACTCCTGCAGATTTTTACGAAATATTTCTTTTGACTCCAATAAGCTGGGATTGCTTGGAAAGTTTTCGAACCAGAATTTAAGTTGATCAGCCAGTTCTTTATGGTTTTCAAAAACAAATCCATTCTGGCCATGTACCACAAGCTCGTTCAAACTGCACAAAAAATTATTAAGCACAAAGTCAGAAATAAGAAAGAAAAAAAAAACGTAGGAAACATTACCATTTGAAATTATGAGCGCAAACAGGTAAGCCACAGCCAAACATATCAACTACTTTCATTGGCAAATCAAGACCACTTGAACTCCAGTGTAAGCAAACGCCTAAATCTGCTGCCGCCAATACAGTGGGATAGTCTTCAATTTCCAACCATGGTGTAATTATAGCTACTTTCGACCATTTCAATTTGGCTATTTCTTCTTCGTAATGTTCCTTCTGTGGGCCTTTGCCAGTTATGATGCACAGAATCGTGGGATATAAACTGGGTTTCTGAACTGCTGTTGCTTCATATTCTGAAATAAAATTTAAATTCTATTGATATCAAGATGTGGTACAAATTTTTAATATTTAATATTTCTTATCATTCAAGTTGGAAGTCGAAAGGAGAAAAGACTTATTTTAAAATTATTAGTTAATATTTATCTAGTTTTTATTATTATAGCTAAGACGGTACCTTCAAGTGCTTTAAGCAATATTCCAAAATCTTCATCAGGAGTCCAGCTAGTGCTTGATACAAGTATAGCAAGTCTTTGATTTTTATATAAAACAGTGCCATTGCTTAGCTTTTGTGTGAGAGCCGTTGACTCCAACACCCCCGACTCTTTTAAGTCTGAATAACACTTGGGCATAAAATGTGGATAATCTTTCGAGAGTTTCATAAAAAGTTCGTGCTTTTGCGCTAAATCGATAGGTCGAAATTGCGCAGGAGGACGATCATAAAGTACAGTAGCGGGTCTAAAAAAAAACAAAAAAAATTACAAACTATAAAGCCTAATAAACAAACTGAACTTTACCCCACGTTCCAATTTCGCTGTAGATCCTCTTTCATTGCTTTTGTTACACAAAAGTGTGCATTAGCTTTACTACCAAAGTAGCGTTCAATCCATTTTGCTAGACGACATATGCCACTCTTTTCGCCACCGGCCGTGCTTAGTGCCAATATACTGTATGCATAGTTATGCCAGTCAATGGCCAATTTGGTACGAGTCAATGCGCAATACAGGTAGCAAACAACAAGTGTTGGAATGGCTGGTGGATTTTGGACAAGTAAAAAATTCGGCCTTCTTATGGAAATCAGTGCAATTAGTAGACTTAACGTTTGCCAGAATGTCTTAAAGATGAGTTTTAGCTTTGGTGTTAGATTTGTTACGGGTACTGGTGGCAGTTCGTGTATTTTGCATTTAGGCTGCGCTGTACTGAGCGTTTCTAATGGCTTTGTTTCTACATAGCCAATTATATCAACATTGAAGTTTTCCTCTAGCAAACTGAGCGCATGGTACTCCATGCGTGGACTTCTTCCGATGTCGCCGAGTACAACGATGCAAGCATTTCTACGGCAGATCTGTAACTCAACCATGCTACAAAAACAATCACTGCTGATGTATATTTTGCATATAGAACTATTTTATTTATTTTTAAATGAGCTTTATATGAGAATTTGTTAATTTAGCTTATTTAAAAATATAGTGCGTAAAAGTATAAACGTCAACAATACTATTTACTGAGTTTCTCAAATCAGCTGTTATCAAATATTCTCCAACCACAGCGGGTTTCGAACTGTCCTACATGTAGGATGGACATGTAAAACAGCAGAATAATGGGAAAAGGAGGTTTCGAGCTATCCTACATGTAGGACGGATTTGACAGATCGGATGGATTCATACATGTAGGATGAAAATAAAAAGTTTCGATTTTCCCTAATGTAGGATGTGCGAACGCATGCTCATCTGACTTCATACATATACCTTCTTATTCTACCATGGATAGACGTAGCTGCAGCGCTGTCTGTGCTCTCTTTCTCAAACTGCCATGTCTGTCGGAGTCAGCTGTGTGGCGAATGCAAACATTATTGCATTGTGTGGCGAATGCAAACAATTTTATTATTCCACTTGGAATTTTGTGTTGTGTCAAATAAAATTAACTTTTTGATTTAAAATAAATAAAAATTAAGTGCGTGTTTTGCCCCCTTATAAATAAATTAACAATTTTTTCGAGTTCCGGCTGAAGAGCCCAGGCGGCAACGACAAAATGGCGTGTTCGAAAAACTTTTCTGCTGCTGCGCTCCCTGCTTGCAGTACAGGTCAGTCACACAAAAAGAACAAGAATACTACAAAAAGAATTGCACAAGAATTGCCAGTACAGGTCAGGCCATGAGCCCTTTTTCATTAGGCAATAGGCGATTTTCTTTAATTCAAAGCGACGAGCGCGCGGAGACTGATCACTCAAAAAATTATCCGAGTAGGGAAGGTGTAGTGCGTTTTGAACTCATTTGGAAACGCATTGAGCACAAACTGTCAAAATAGAACAAATTTTGCAAAGCATCTTAACAAATTCTTAAATTATCTCTCGCAATCACAACGGTGCATTTAAATAATATCTTTAATTCGTCTTACATCAGTCATTTCATTGCTTTTGCTATGTGCTCTGCGCTCAACTTTCTCCATAACATGAGTAGATGCATGTAGAGTAGGGCTTGGGCTCGGTCAAAATGAAAAAATAAACACCAATTTGCTTCTCTGAGCGCTCAGAACAAAAAAATAAACACGAGCAGTGTTTTCGACAGTTCTTACCAACTTGTTGTATGAATGTTGTTGTATTCTCCAAAACAGTGTCAGTAGCAACATCTGACATGAACAGTTGTGTTCATGTAGCACAGCGTTTTTCGCTCGATTTATTGTGCAAAGTAAAAAATTCGCCATCGATTGGTCGTTTTTAAAGTATAGGATGAATCCGAAATCTATGATTTTATTAACTTTCTACATCTTCTTCAGAGCTATTAAAGCTTATTGTGTTTACCAAAATGGCTGAGTTTGACAGTTATGGTCAATAAGAGAATACATTCAGCCCTAAAGTGGGGTACACATTATCGCTCATGAATGTCACTTAGGAGAGAATATGAGCATGAATGACCCTGTCTACACTAGCCTCAGTCAACCAACTCACTTTGATGTCTGTAGAAGAGATGAGGAAGTAGGAAGGTGAATGTTCCGTGAGGCAAGAGTTTCAAAAACTTTAAAAATTTTGCGACTCACTTTGATTTGACATTGGCCATTTTGTTTTTTTTCGTTTATTCGCTAATAGCTGTTGAATTTGCAGTGCCATATGCAGCTACGAAGCACACACTCAAGCTAACACACATTTCTTATTGTTTTAAAATGTTTTATTATAAAAACAGCACAAAAGCAAATGCAGACTCAAAGTGAGGCAAGCTATGTGTGTGAACATTTAACAACGTTTTCATGGCAAAGTGAGTCTGTTGAGTGAGGGCAGTGTATACAGGCTCAATGTGTACACTTAAATTTTGGTTTATCATTCTTTACGGAATGCTGAAGGCGGCATGAATGATAATCTGGTCATGCTGCAGAATGAGAGAGAAATTAGACAAACTGGACTGACATTCATGAGCGATAATGTGTACCCCACTTAAGAGCCCGAACAGAACCAAAGCGGATGTCGGATGGCGGGCCTCTCTCGGAGAAATCCGCTGAGAACACGTCCAGAATAGGAGCGGTTGTCGGTTGTCGCATCACGGTTGCATTTCATACTGGGAATGATACAAATTATTTTATATTATGCTTTGAATTCACATGAATGCAACACAGGCACAAAAACAGAATGTCAGATCATAGTAAAAACTAAGAAAATAACACTGAACGTACCCAATCTTTAGCAAAAATATGGCAGCATTTAAGTCACTCAGAGAGAGATCCGCCACCCGTCAGAGAGAAATTAGAATAGATTCTATTCTGGCGTTTTCCCGTCACGCGTTTCTACGGCGATTTCATTTTTGGCGGCTGCATATATTTTCATGTGTTTTGTAGCACGGCGAATCCGACAACCGACATCCGCTTTGGTTCTGTTCGGGCTCTAACACTACCTTGTCTGGTTTTACTATGGTCCCTCCTACATTTAGGCTCGTTTGGGAAGCCCTCCAAATGCAAACCTGGTAACGAAGAATAACGGAGTAAAAGAAAATAAAACTAGCTATTCAGCAAAATTTTTACTGATTACAAAAGTTTAAGCCTCGAATTGAATTAATAAAATGGATGAAATAAATGATTTCTTTGATTTTTCGAAGGATTTCCAGCGACAAACTATTCCTCGTGGTTGTGTTTCTGGTAATCTTTTGGCCACGGCAGGAAAACCTAATGATAGCAAGCCTGTTAAAAGGGAGATTGTAGGTGATGAATATGCTCGTGAAATTCAACAGCAAGAACGGAAAAGGATGACGCAGGTGAGTAGAGAGGAAATTTTTATTCCAGCGATGAAAACAAATGGAATTTTCTGTAACTTTTATCAATGATGCAGGTTGATAAAATGATGGCCGATGAGGATGGCGCGCACTCCTCCTGCTATGGTGGGGCTACCTCTTCCATTATGGACGATTTAGAAGATTTTAGTGAAAACGATGATGATGACATGGATGCCAAGCCAAAGCTTAATAGAATTGATGACGGCGTTTACGACAAATACGCATTTAATTTACAACGTGATGAAACTTTGCCCATACATGACACGAAGGATGAAATAGTTAATCTGATACGCAAAAATCCTGTGGTTGTATTGGAAGGTGACACCGGTTGCGGTAAAACAACGCAGGTAAGTTTGATCTTTAATATTTTGTATATAACAACCGTGGCGGCCGAAGCCTAGTGGGTGGAGTGCGTGGCCCCTAAGATAAGGAACCGCGGTCGCCACGGTTCAAACCGCAGCTCAGACAGTTTATTCAATTGAATTAATATTTCTGTTCGGCCGCCACCTCTCTGCAGACAATGGCAAGCCTCGGAGAGTAAAAAGTCGGTCCAGTTCTCGATCATTTGTGATCAAACATTTAATAAAACTCAATACACAATTGATCAATAGAAACCAGGTCAAAGTCCTTCCAAGGCGCTGAAATGGCCAGTTTATTTTAAATTATGTAACATTGAGGACGCGTGGATAGCGTGCAATGAAAGAAGGAAGTGATAAAGGAGAGACTTTTTGTGTTATTTCCCAATTATCCGACTGCTCCTTTAAACTGCATGAGTTAACAATGTTAACAACTGTAGCTTTTTTGATGTTAACTTATCGAAAGGTAAACTCAAAAGTAGATTGAAAACTAATATATGATTATATCTTCGCAAATGCATGGTTAGTTATGTCTGGTGTTGTACCTGAGCGCAACCCATATTATGGTTGGTGAATTTTCATTTTAGAATGTTTCGAATAGCTTTTAACGATATCGTTGAGATGTTGCAATGGTTGGTTCTTCAAATAATCTAATGCTGAAAAAGTGCGGAAAAGCTGTGGTAGCTAAACTCTGTTGGTACTGCATGTTAAAAAAATCACCCTATCATTTATTTAAGAATATTAATAAAATTGCTCACAATATTCTTTAATACCATGCACCACATTTTAGATAAATATATGTGTTATATCAGCGTTGTCAGATGAAAATACCTCAAAAATTATCTATCTCGCATTGAATTCTCCCAAATTATTACACATCAAAAATACCACAAATTTTAACGAAATCTCACAAATTACTACAAAATCTCACAAATTACTACAAAATACCACAAGTCAACGAAATACCCAAAAATTTCTTACGAAATCAAATGATACAGTGATTATAACAAAGCTTTAAAAAAATTTAACGAAAGCAGACCTAAACTGCAATAAATTTTAACATTTTCAATAAATTACATGAATTTAATTGCGAGCTTTAGATCAAGTAAGTTTTTAAGAAGGCAACAACAACAAGAACTCTGTATAGAGTCAGTCACTTAGCTGACTAGACAGTCTGTTTCGGAAATCGCTACATTTCCTCTTCAGTAGTCTTTGAGTGATTAAGCTGTGATGAACTCACTGTCTTAAAGTAGTATGAATTCACACAAGTTGGAACTCATTCATCTGAACTGTATTGAACAAATTGAACGTTTAAATTGGCTACTCAATCATATGACATTTTAAAGCAGTAGGCTATTTATAGATCACCGCCATCAACTCTACCAAGGTTGCCATCTATGCTAGTTGCTTCTGATTTATTTCAATATTCATTGGTGTTCGGCAGTTTGTCAAAATGCACAATAGACATTAAATGAGTTTTTTCTTCGCTAGAAGCTAGTGTTTTAACTGAAAGGTGGCTATTTTCACAATCAAATGTTCAATTACTCATGACTTTGACCGAAATCGATCAATTATTAGATTATTTAACTAATTTGACATTAATTAAACTTATTTGGCCGTGCTCCAACATAGTTAATTCATTTGTGATCTATTAAATTATTACATGAATTTAATTGCGAGCTTTAGATCAAGTAAATAAATAAAGTAAATTTTCAAAAAATAATACATTAATTTTTATAATATTTTAGTTCTTTTTGTTTTTGCATGAAGAAATCTGCGGTAATGATCTTTTTCTTCCAGACATTTTTTGTCAATTGAAATTGTTAACATTTTGCTTGCTAAACAAGAAAAAACTTTAAACACAAACACACCCACCATAAACCTACCTTTAACAGAATAGTAAACTCAACATCTCCAAATGGCTCTATCTAATTTTTACAAGGTTAACGTTTCCTATTGTGGGCAACTACCATATAAATTCTCTACCACTGGAGAGATTCCTATCTAAAAATGATTTAGGAATTGTTCTAGACCCCTAACTCAACTTTAGAGACCATATTGACTTCATTGTCAACAAAGCGAATGCTATGATCGACTTTCGAATGAGAAGTAGCAAAGAATTCAATGACCTCTACACCTTAAAGTCTCTACTCATCGTTAGTCAGGCCTCACTTAGAATACTGTTCCATTATATGGGATCCTTGCACACACCTGCATTCCAAACGTATCGAAAAAATCCAAAGAAAATTCACTAGGCTTATGTTTATCCAATTGAACTGGAACTTACCTGAGCCCCCTCCACTGGTACTAGATGTGCCCTGATTGGATTTAGTACTCTTAGTGCAGAGGAAGGGCAGCATCAATTATTTTCCTTAGAGATATCCTCCATAATAACGTAGATTGTCCGGATCTATTGGGCATTCTTTCCTTTCGTATACTCCCGAGACGCCTTCAAAGTCGGTTTCATTTCCATATAACAGTTTATGGTCTTAACGAACTTCTAATATATTTCTTATCATTGTAATATTATTGTAAATTTAATTTTATTTGTTATACAAAATTTAATAAAAATTGCTCTGCTTGATGAAGTAACTAGATTTTCGCACATTTTGGCAGGGGCTTCAAGATCTTATTTGGAGCTTCTGGATCGAATTCAACATCGTGCGGTATATTTGATAGGGGATGAAAGTATTTCATCCTCTCTCAACTCTCTTGGGCATCGACGCAATGTTGGTTGCCTAAGCCTTCTGTATAGGTATTACCATGGGAAGTGTTCAAGGGAGATACATGGCCTAACGCCACCAGCTCATGTGTTTCCCAGACTCGGGCAGCTGTCCAAGCCCTCCCCTTTACCATTGCATCGATGCCCAATATAACCTCGCATTACCGTGATAATTCGTTCTTTAGTCGCACAGTTAAGTTGTGGAATAGTCTCCCTGCGAGCGTGTTTCCCGGCAGTTTTGAGCTGTGCAAATTTAAAACAAATATTCACCGACACTACTCCATCTATCCACCCTCCAACTTACTATCACCCATCTTCCGAATAAACACAATGCTTACGCATTTATAGGGGGCATCCCCTGAGCGTTGGTTCAGTATAAAAAAAAAAAAAAACTAAACAAGTGGTGATATGTTGTATTTTGTGGTATTTTTTATCCCGCAGCATCCCACAAGAGCTCAAAAATACCGAAAGTACGATTTATCGCGCAAATCTGACAACAGAGAAGAATGAAATGTTGCTAGATGGTAAAACTAAACTTGTGAATAGCCGGGTAAAAACGGTTCACTAATAAGCTACAAAATTATATTAATTAGATATAAAAGTGTGTTTTTAATGAAATATGTATGTACGTATGTATGCATTTAGTTATACCAACTTTTCTAACAAACGTGTGCAAATACTTCATATGAGATCTTTTAGTTTGCTATAAATTCCTCATGCACTGATATATTATCATCATCTTCAGTATCGCCTTGCAAATCTTGTAACGTTTCATCCGGTAGATTCTCGGCAAACATAGTCTTGGCTGACATGCGATGCGCTACCCTATTCAGAGTTACTTCTTGTCCCGTATTTGGTGCTGATTCAATTTCTTGATCCGATATTTTTTGCGTTACTTCATAGCGCTTGCGTTTTAGGTATCGTCTATTCTTTTTCAGATTCTCATCCGGTTCTTTTAAGTGTTCCGTTACATCAAGTATATCACTTATATTAACAAAAACTTCCAGTATATCCTTAAAAATATTTGTCGTCGGTAAAACCTGACTGCCTATCATAGTGCCACATCGTTCCTGTTCCTTAACTAATAACTCTTTCATTTCATTGTAACCATCTTCCAATGTTGTAAGTGCAGGTAGCATACTCCTGACATCTGAATAATCTACTAGATCGTCCAGCAACTCGTTGCATTGGTCCGGACCATTTTCATTTTCTTGTCCAGTTTTATTCATTAACATATCATAGTCCACTAGATTTTCTAAACCCAGATGAAAATCATGTGCACAAAAACGAAAAGCACTCTTTTCGTGCAGTGCCCAAAACACATAACGTGCCTCATCGAATGTTGTGTTGCTGCTGTCCAATTGATCAATAATCTTGAGCATTTGTTGCCAACCTTTTAGAGTTACATCAATCTTAACATATTGTCTGGTTGGTTGCTTAAAATAGATAGCATAAAGCAGATAAAGTGCTCCAATGCGTTGAAGTGTCAAATCATCACCGCTGTCTTCCTTGCAGAATATGCGTTTCGCTACATGTAGCGCTGCTGTTGTTGTCTGTAGTACCTCGGTTGTGCTGGACTGGGCAGAGTAGATGTGTTGAAACATCATTTTTTTCCATTGCAAGAAGAATGATTCAAATGATGCACTACCATTTTGCACAAAATTCCTGATGATTGTGCGGCAGTCTGTGTAAATTGAATACTCCATTAATTCGTAATAGCAAATATTCACAACATTGATTTGTACACTCTTGTTCATCAAGAGAATTACATGAAGAAAGAAGAAGAAATAGGTGCAGTTATCGAGCGTTGCCACTGTATTGTCTTTAATTGTTTTCGTACTAAAAAGCGTAGTAAAAAATATGCCTTGCGTTATGCAGTTTACACATGATGAAATTGGTACGACGAACGACAGCCATGAACGATTGAGGTTTTCGCATGATCCAACATATTGGACGACATGTTGTACGATAAGTCGGATGGAAAACTAACGGGAGAATTTGATTGAGCTTTCGAACGAGCTAACTTGTGAAACGACATCATTAGGGGTATTCACGATCCGGAGCTCTTTCGGAGCTCTTAAGCAAAAAAGCGCAACTGTCAAAAAATAACTCTACAATAAAAAATACACGTGCTGTCAAAATTGCGCTTTTTTGCAAAAGAGCTCCGACTATGGCCTGTAGTTCTTTTGCTGAGCTCTTGAGCTCTTTTTGCATTTTGTGTTTTTTGACAGCAAATGAATAGTGATGGTGAATAGTGTAAGGTTAAAGTACCAATAAATTAAACATATCCCGTAACACTGTGAATTTTAATATTTTTATTGATATTGAAGCATCAGCTAATACCAGCAAAAATATAACAAACAAGTAAAAAAAAAAATCAAAAGCTTCGTCGGTTTTTAAACACTATACAAATATTTGGTACAACATTTTGCTTGAAAACTCAGTTCCACATCACTAACTATCAAAGCACTTTCAATTGAATTTGTCTGTGTGTGGTGTGTTCACAGTTTGCAGCTCTTTTTTGACAATAATTGCGCTTTTTTGCACAAGAGCTTCGGATCGTGAATACCCCTATTAATTACAAACTCTCAAGCAGAACACATACTACGTTTCCATGGCGAGTTGAGACTGAGTTGGGTTTTCGTTAAATTGACAAAATGGCGTTTCTAGCTCGAAAGTGTTTCCATGCACAACATTGGCTGCGTTCATAAAACACAAAATTTACTTAACTGTTGCGCAACCGTTGTGCATGTACTTGATGAACGCGACTGATCAGTTTCTGATTAGCTCAACATATTTGCAACATGTTGCAAACTTCTTGAGTGTTTTGGCCGCGATTTATTTTCCCGCTACATTTATTCAACGTGTTGAGCTTTAAAGTTAGAAAGTTTGACAGTTAAAAAAATGGCACGGCCATGGGATCACCTGCATCACCAATAGTAGCGGACGTAGTAATGGAAGACCTTTTAGATAAATGTTTAGACGATCTCCCAGTGAAACCAAAATTAGTTACCAAATATGTAGACGACCTTTTTGCGATAGTTAGATATGACCAAATCCAAAACACTTTAAACGCACTAAATTCATACCATAGGAGAATAAAGTTCACTTTAGAAAAGGAAACTGACAATAAACTAACTTATCTTGACACATTACTTATGAGAAAAAACAATAAAATAGAAATAAATTGGTATCAAAAACCAACGGCAACAGGACGAATAATTAATTTTCACTCAAAACATCCAAAAAATATAATAATTAATACAGCTAAAAATTTTACAAACCGGGTTTTCGAAATAAGTGACAAAAAATTCCATAAGGACAATGCGATTAAAATTAAAGATATTTTAAAGAAAAACTGCTTTCCGGAATATTTAATTAAAAAAATTGTAAACGTAAACAGTAAACGAAAAAGTGACGACAAACGACCCCCCTAAAACTTATAAAAGCATGACATATATTCCCGGTTTTTCAGAGAAGTTTAAAATGTCCAACATTTTTAATAAGGACCAGTTTAGAATAGCTTTTAAAACATCAAAACCTTTACAAACACTTTACACGAACACTAAATGTAAACTTGACAAGCAGGACAAATCGAATTTGATATATCAAATTCCGTGCAAAGGTGACGGATCCAATTTATGCGAAAAGGTATATGTTGGAACAACAAAAACTAAATTACGGACGAGAATAGCAGGACATAAGTCAGACTTTAAAGCACTGGACAAACCTTTAGAACAAAAAACAGCATTAGCAGCCCATTGTACGAAGTCTGGACACGCTCCTGATTTTGACAAAACAAAAGTTCTGCAACAAGAGAAAAATTATAGGAGACGATACATGCTTGAAATGCTACACATTATTAACGTCCCTAAACAATTGAGATTGAATTTTAAGACTGACACGGACAATTGCGCTCACATCTACAGACACCTAATAAATAAAGAGCAAACAAATAAACAAAACATTATAAGACAAAACTAACAATAATTAGTCATCAAAGTCCGTCCTCAAGTGTTGTTTACTTATGCTAGATGTTCTTATGTTTTTTGTCATATCGTTTCTCAAATGTTTTTTTAAAAAATCAATGTAAATTCAGTATATTTATTTAATTTTTGTAAGTTCATGTATTTTAAATATTATGTTATGTGATTATATTGTAATTTGTAATTATTGTATATATTTTAGTGTTTTCCCTGATGATGTTTTTCAACGAAAAACGAAATATTGGAATTTAAATTTATATTAAATAAATTAAGAAAAAAAAGAAAAAAAAAATCTGACCTATAGCTCGTTTAACTACCAATAATCTAATATAAAAAAGGTCAAAAATTTAATAAATTAATCTATAAGGAGAGCAAGCCAAATATATAAACAAGATGAAGATTTATAAAGAATTGAAACGAAAATACAGCAATCATACAAACACAATAATCAACAGACATAGAAATACGAACAAAACTAAAGCCAAAACAATAGGTGCAATACAATTCCTTCAAAAGTGCAGAAAATATAGAGTGACACCAAATTTTTTGGATAACACAACCAAAAATATTAAAACAATTTTCGAAATCAATAAAAACATCCCTCCAAAAACAGACAAAGCAATAACAAAAATAATACATACATTTAAAACGAAAATACTAAATCAGCTGATAAAATATAAACACCAAAATTTAACATGTAATGAAAAAGAATTAACAAGCATAAGAAATAAAATCAACGAAAGAATGAGTGCAGAAGATGCTGAGCTTCTATGGCGGAGTGAAGAACACTTATACACAAAGACTTTGAGTCAAATTAAACAAACACATCAAAACAAATTCAATAAAATTTTAGAGAAACAAAAAAGAAAACTCAATATCAACGAAAACGAAACGGAGTGGTTTATCAACACAACAAATACAGACATACCAAAAGAGACTCAATGGCTTCTTTCTCTGGGACCAAAATACGCTCTTCCCACAACGAAACAAAACTTTCCAACACTAACATGCATTGCGGAAGGTGAAGATTTCGTACAAACCAACAAAGACAAAGAATCACAAAAAACGGCGAGAGTAAAACTGACTACACTGATGGAAAACCATGTAACACGCATACATTTGGACACAAGAGACAAGCTGATCTTAGATACAGTGGGCAAAACTAGACGATTCCTCAAAGAAAATAAAGACATTATAATTGTGAATGCAGACAAGGGAAACAAAACTGTAGCGATGAAAAAAGTGGATTACGACAAGAAAATTAGAATTTTATTAAGAGACATTGCAACATACAAGGAAGTTAAAAGGGACCCAACAACGGCTTTGCAACAGAAAAATAACAATTTAGTCGACATTCTATTCAAAAATAATTTGATCTCGGACTATGAAAAATTAAAGATGACAACAACTACTGCAACGGCACCAAGAATATATGGACTACCAAAGCTGCACAAACCGAACATGCCATTGAGACCAATTTGCTCGTCCATCAACTCTCCAACACACGAACTCAGCAAATATTTAGTGAAAATATTGAATAAGTTAACGGTAACATCTAAGTACAACATAAAAGACGCACTGGACCTAAAGAACAAACTTAATAACATATACATTTCAGACGATGAGAGACTAATATCATTCGACGTAGTATCACTTTTCCCTAGTATCCCAGTTGACTTCGCTATAAAAACAATAGAAAGAAAATGGACAATAATAGAAAAATACACAAATATGACCAAAAAACAATTTTCTGACATTTTATTACTTTGTATAAAAGACGCTAGATATTTAAAATATGACAACAAAATTTATTTACAACTACGAGGCACGGCCATGGGATCACCTGCATCACCAATAGTAGCGGACGTAGTAATGGAAGACCTTTTAGATAAATGTTTAGACGATCTCCCAGTGAAACCAAAATTAGTTACCAAATATGTAGACGACCTTTTTGCGATAGTTAGATATGACCAAATCCAAAACACTTTAAACGCACTAAATTCATACCTTAGGAGAATAAAGTTCACTTTAGAAAATGAAACTGACAATAAACTACCTTATCTTGACACATTACTTATGAGAAAAAACAATAAAATAGAAATAAATTGGTATCAAAAACCAACGGCAACAGGACGAATAATTAATTTTCACTCAAAACATCCAAAAAATATAATAATTAATACAGCTAAAAATTTTACAAACCGGGTTTTCGAAATAAGTGACAAAAAATTCCATAAGGACAATGCGATTAAAATTAAAGATATTTTAAAGAAAAACTGCTTTCCGGAATATTTAATTAAAAAAATTGTTAAACATAAAGAAACAACAGTAAACGAAAAAGTGACGACAAACGACCCCCCTAAAACTTATAAAAGCATGACATATATTCCCGGTTTTTCAGAGAAGTTTAAAATGTCCAACATTTTTAATAAGGACCAGTTTAGAATAGCTTTTAAAACATCAAACACTTTACAAACACTTTACACGAACACTAAATGTAAACTTGACAAGCAGGACAAGTCGAATTTGATATATAAAATTCCGTGCAAAGGTGACGGATCCAATTTATGCGAAAAGGTATATGTTGGAACAACAAAAACTAAATTACGGACGAGAATAGCAGGACATAAGTCAGACTTTAAAGCACTGGACAAACCTTTAGAACAAAAAACAGCATTAGCAGCCCATTGTACGAAGTCTGGACACGCTCCTGATTTTGACAAAACAAAAGTTCTGCAGCAAGAGAAAAATTATAGGAGACGATACATGCTTGAAATGCTACACATTATTAACGTCCCTAAACAATTGAGATTGAATTTTAAGACTGACACGGACAATTGCGCTCACATCTACAGACACCTAATAAATAAAGAGCAAACAAATAAACAAAACATTATAAGACAAAACTAACAATAATTAGTCATCAAAGTCCGTCGTCAAGTGTTGTTTATTTATGCTAGATGTTCTTATGTTTTTTGTCATATGTTCTTATGTTTGGAATTTAAATTTATATTAAATAAATTAAGGAAAAAAATCTGACCTATAGCTCGTTTAACTACCAATAATCTAATATAAAAAAGGTCAAAAATTTAATAAATTTAATAAAAAAAAAAATTTTATTCATAAATATTTTATTGAATTTATTGATTATATTTTTTTTATTTAATTTCTGAAACCACTGCGATGGCATAAAATGTTACATACCGTTCAGCAGACACACAAAGTAGCGGAAACTAATACTGATCACTTACTCAACATGTTGAGTAACTTTTGTGTTTTATGAGTTTTTGAGCCATTGAGTCGAGTTGAACTTCGGTCACTCCATTTGCTATTTTTTTCTTAGCATAAATTCAATAAAACCTCGCTCAACAGTTGAGCAACTGTTGCACCTTCTGAACGCATCCAAACTAACTCAGTTAAATCCATGGTGTAAGAAATCAAGGTGTAAGCGACGTCACGTCGTTTGCTAAAGCTGTCAAACTTGTGAATGAGTGAAAGGGACAGAAAAGTTGATTTTGTACGTAAAGTTTGACAGCTTTAGCAAACGACGTCGACGTCGCTTACAACTTAAGGCCCAACCAAAATATACGTTTTGCTCCGTAACGAGTAAAAACGTAAGTGTTCGGTTAAAAACATATTAAGGGTTTTCATGCAAATGGGCAATACCCTTATAAATGGTATAAACCTTATAAGTTTATCAGCCTTATAAATGAACTGTCAAAATTCGTATGAAAAAGCTTTTGCACAAACCAGATAAATTTGCTCTTCGATTTAGGTGAGCAAACGAGGTGGCAAACTTATATGATCAATCAGCTGTTTTCTTTTTTGAAGGAAAAGTTATAATTTGAGCAAAACTAATAAAGATTTAATTCTAAAAATTTCAGAAAACAAGCAAACAATCCGCAAAGCGTCCCTGTTTAAATGGAACGAATCGCTGGCAGATCGCACAGCTGACTTATATGCTGCAAATGCACAATCGACTTTAAGGGCTGTTCATACAACCTGTCTGATAAAAATAACTAATTGCCCAAATTAGAAGCCTGCCACTTTGCATGAAAACCCTTATTAATGTTGTTACCTAAAATGAGCAAACGTAACTGAATGAAACTAAACGAAACAGTTTGACAAGACGTATTATTCCGTAAGAACCGAACTGCTAGCGTAGCAACTCGTCAACAACAGCTGTGCAGAGTGCGTTTTTATTTTATTTTCATCAATTTGTTTCAATTTCGCCATTATTTCACTCATTCTTCACAAATCTTTATTAAAAATTACAAAATGCACAATATACATACATAAATAATACTCGATTGCCTACTGATCAGCTGTTTCAGACGAGTTGGGTAAATCGTTTAATTTTGGGTTAAATCCGTAAACATCCGTAATGAGTGCAGACGTTCGTCAAAATGCTATCGTCTCGTTTCGTCTATTTTGGTTGGGCCTTTAATTTCTTACACCATGGTTCAATCTAACAAGTTTCGTGGAGTTTCGTAGATTTAACGAAATTCAACTCAACTCGCGTTTCCATGGGGAGTTAATCTCTAGTTAACCCCGGCTCAACTCGCGATGGATACGTTTTTCTCGGGGAATTGGAAAAGGGAGTTTTCATTTTTAAGACAGCAGATAAAGATTCACATTTTTTTACAATCATGAATATTGACGGTTGATGAACAAATTGGCATTAAAAATTTCCGAAATGGTTTTGAGTTAAATAAAGTTAAAATGTTTCTCTTAGATAATATCACAAAATAATAAATTATTACATGAATTTAAAAAGCAAGCTTTAGACCAAGTCAGTTTTTAAGAAGGCAACAACAACAAGAAATCTGCATAGAGTGAATCACTTAGCTGGCTAGACAGTCTGTTTCGGAAATAGCTACATTTCCTGGAACCACTGGAGACCCACCTCCAGTACAAAAGTTGCTCAAAAATGCAATTCGAGGGACGCCAAAATTGGTTCATACCAAAAAAGTTTACCAATCGAAAGGATTTTTTATATACTTTATAATTTTGGTACCGAAATTGGGGGTCAGATTTTTCCAATACAAGTCAAGATCATAATTGACTGTGTGTAGCTTAGATGTTATCAATCATTATTCTGTAGCTTTGAAGTTTGTGTACTTGAATATTATTAAGTACGTTATAAGAAATAGCGTTCTGTTTATTTTCGTTAACGGGTAATTGGTATGCACAAAATGCCTGCAGATGCAAGAATTAATATAAAATAATGCAAAATAATGCCAATCAACTCAGTTAGAACACAAAGCGATTCATGTCATTATCTCAAGATGATATAATTTTGGCCTGGAAGAGGCTAAAAAAATCAGATGTTTTAAAAAGCATGATTTTAACGATGCTCAAAATAGAATTCGCTTTGATTACGTTTGTACAGCAAGATTTTCTCAACAATGCTTTGGGCTTTATTTCAGGTACCGCAGTATATACTTGATGATGCCTATCGACGTCGTGAATATTGCAAAATAGTTTGCACACAACCAAGACGTATTGCAGCCATATCCATAGCTCGACGTGTTTGTTCCGAACGTAAATGGGAAGAAGGCACCGTAGTGGGATTTCAGGTGCGTGTGTATCTTATATGAATAAACAGTTTTGAATGGATGTTTGTTGGTTGTATTCCAGGTTGGTTTGCATGCCCAAGTAACAGACGAAACACGACTACTTTATTGTACTACGGGTGTTTTACTGCAAAAACTCATCAAAGAAAAATCTCTTACACACTATACGCACATTATACTCGATGAGGTTCACGAACGTGATCAGGATATGGATTTCCTGCTGATCATTATACGACGTCTTTTGGCTACTAATTCAAAACATGTTAAAGTGATACTTATGTCAGCTACAATTAATACCGGAGAGGTATCTATGCTTTTAACAATTTTAAATGTTTATACATATCTTTTTTTTTTATTTTTTGTCGCCAAATGCGAAATGCTTGGGAAAGACAATTCAGAGAGAATTTTGCTAAATAATGAAAAATTAAAAATGTGTGCTTACAGTTTGCTGACTACTTTAAAATACGCAATAATCCAGCACCTGTGATACGAGTGGATACGCGACGCCTCTTTCAGGTTCGCGAATTTTATCTGTGCGATTTGGGACGCATTAATAGCACTGTAAGTTTTTTCCTAATCGACCTGTATCTGCTGCACTCTCTGAGCACACTTGCATTTTTAGAACCTTCAAGTTGATTACACCGAACCGGGTATATCTAAGGAAATGTTCAATATAGCTTTGAAGCTTGTCATTGTTATTGATAATATTGAAAAACAGGAAGCTGCTTTAAATCCCGATAATCGCAGCTCGTCTACAAAAACATCAATATTAATTTTTTTACCTGGTATTAATGAAATTGATCAATTGTGCAAGAAACTACAACAAATAAACGAAACTGATGAGTACGTGTAACAGGCCTCAAAAAAAAAAACCACAATGTTTTAAATAATTTTGAAATATTTTTATTTTAATCCTTCAGTACCAACGTCAAACTAATGCCCATTCGTTTGCATTCCTTGATATCGCCTGATGAACAAGTAAAAATTTTCGTTCGTGCTCCAATAGGCTTTCGAAAGGTCATCTTAGCAACAAACATTGCAGAGAGTTCGATTACTGTGCCGGATGTTAAATATGGTATGATAGTGTATTTTATTTATAAAAAATTTGTAGTACTAAAAACTTTAATACACATTTATTTTATTATGTAGGAAAAATTGTACACATTTATAATAAAATTAAAATATGCATGCATTGTCTTAATTTGCTTTATTTATTGAACCTTCCATATTTGCAGTCATTGACTTCTGTCTAACCAAATCCCTAATAACCGATACTGCTACGAACTTTACTTCACTACAATTGCATTGGGCATCACGCGCAAATTGCCGACAACGTTCTGGACGAGCTGGACGCGTTATGAATGGACGTGTCTATCGTATGGTGCCAAAACATTTCTATAACGTAAATATTTTAATTTCCCTCAAATCTTTATGGTGTTTGTAAATTTTTTGTTAAATTTTAGAACTATCTGGATGATTTTGCAAGTCCTGAAATGTTGCGTTGCCCACTCGAAAATGTTGTGCTTAAAGCCAAACTTTTGGATATGGGTCCGCCACCGAACATACTTGGCTTAGCTATGAGTCCGCCCAATCTCTCCGATATACACAATACAATCTTGAATTTGAAGGAAGTGGGTGCATTATATATACACACTAATGGAGTCTATTCGGTGCAGGATGGTGATTTATCTTTTATGGGTCGCATAATGGCTGCTTTGCCCTTGGATATACGTCTAAGTCGTTTGATTGTACTGGGATATGTTTTTAGCGCCTTGGAAGAAGCAATTATAATGGGTATAATTAGAATTTCGTATAAATAAGAGTAACAATATTTTGTACATCATTTGTTTCCCTTTACAGCGGCTGGTCTGAGCGTGCGTTCGATTTTTAAATACAATTCGGATAAGCGCCAGGGTGAAATATCAACTTTCATGCGTAAAATGTTATTTGCCGATGGTTCTGGTTCAGACTTGTTTGCCATTCAGAGGGCATATAGGGTAAGTTTTATGCAGAAAGACAGAATTGTCTGACAATTTGTAAATTTTGCAACCCATATTTTTAAATAAAAAAAAAAACAAAACTTGAAGCTTACTAGGTTTAATAGACATAACTTCCATCTACATATGTAAATGACCAATCTGACCGAAAATAACTTGAAGTCAGAAACGTTAATTTACGTGTCAAATTCAGTCACTTTCAAAATACAATTAAATTGAATTCAACAAAGATCAAGCGATTAAATTAAACTCAATGTATTGCTTAGTTAGTGGAAGTTAGTTCCTACATGCGAAGTATGGGAACACTTCCTAGTAATACCGGAAAGCGAAGACAGAAAGACCGCAACATGCATTTACTGCAATCAAGAATATAAAAATGCTACAACTACAAGGATGAAGCTGTAGTTCAATGGGTGCAAGACTAATAAAATGGGTCACTAATTAACGGGCATGAGTCATGTTAACTGTCGGATTAAAATTTATATATAATAGGTACGATGAAAACATGGCAGACCCTTGAGAATAAACACTATAATAAAAAAACTTAAAATTCTACTGTACAGAATTCATATCAAAAAGTAATAGAGACCAAGAAGATGAATTAAAGTTTTGTACCATTACAGCATCTGTATGATTCTGTGATGCAAAAGAGAAAAAAAGAAGGTAAAAGTCGGAAAAGTTGTCTTAATATGGCGGTGGTTTCTAGGTACATAAATTTTTATTTTTAATTCATTTAACTTCTTACTTTTAAGATACCTCTACAACAAAATGCAATTATTTTTAAAAAGTATTTAACTGAACTCCACAACTAAATTATATAAATTTTATTCATTATTAAAACAAGTATAAAAACCTTCTATTTATTATTTTATTGACCAGGAAATATATTGTACTCACATAATTTTTTAACTTTTTATTTAATATAGGCCCAAAATCCCATCTAGAAATATTGGGTAACATTCAAAAAGTTAAAAAAAATTTTGCAACTTGAGCGAAACAATTTCTTTATATGGCAATAACTCAAAACTGTGATTATATCAAAAATGGACCGTCATTTTTATTAAAGACTATAATTCGTTATTGATTGAGGATTAAAAAAATGTCTGCATTTAAAAAAAAATACAAAATGTTATGTTAGGACAATTCTTTTGACATTTATCAGTTAAAAAACCTTGTTAAAATATTAGTATTTTTTAGAGTTTTTTTACATAAAGCAACACTGAGCACCATTTGCCACAAATGTAAATCTTTTTGCACGATTGAAAAGAAGATGTCAATAAACACAGCCTTGTTAAAATTTTTAGTATAAAAATCAATTTAAGCAGATTTTTAACGACTTCTAAAAATATTTCTAGGTAACGCTTTTTTTTTTGCACGGAACGTTGATGATATTATCATTTGAGATTAACTTTATATAAGTTTTTGTATCTTTGTTTTAGTTTTTTGTTGTTTTGTATAAAAGTTAACGAAATTGTTTTACGAAATTAATTTTATTTTATTTTGAAAGTGACTGAAAATGAGTGAATCTGACTGAATTTGACCGATCATGTACAGTCAAATATGGTAAAAGACCAATCCGATTTGTGCTTTTCGATCATTTTACATCTCTACTCCAATCATGATATCTATAGTACTTTATTGTATTTTAACAAACTGCCTATTTATTTTCACTGCTTTGGAGCCACAACTTGGACTCACAACTATTTTTTTTAAGCAATTCTTGACTCTGATAGTGACAAAGTCTGCAATAGAAAACATGAAGAATATTATGTTCTTTGTGGCGGGTGTGCTTCTCTCATGTCATAAGTATCATTTAAACTTATTACTACAGCCGTTATCAAGTTTCAATGGTTTAACTTTCTGTTTCTCGTTAATTCTACTCCTTAGACATGGTGTGGCATGCGCGAACAACATAATATGGACAATGAAGATGGCGAACAAATATGGGCCAATCGTTTTTGTATAAATTTACGTTCCATCAAGGAAATGCATTTACTTGTGGTGGAGCTAAAAGAACGCCTTTCAGCGTTTGGCATCAAAGAAACAACCGCCTATCAGCATGTACATTGGATTGATCGTGAAAAGACGATTATTTTAAAAATAATTATTGCTGGTGCATTCTATCCAAATTACTTCACACGCTCAAATCTCAACGAAGTTGAACAGGAACGTAATGTCTATCATGTACTCTGTGGCAATGATCCATGTAAAACAGTGTATTTTACAAATTTCAATAACAAACATATTGGACAATTGTACACGCGCTCGATTAAGGAACTGCTATTTAAGGAAGCGCGTATACCGGCAAAAAATATTGATGTACGTTTTCAACCAGGCTCAGAAAAGGTTTTTGTCACATTCAAATCTGATCCTGAAGATGAATTTGATGATGGTCAGGGACGACGTTTGTTGGTACCTGGACGTGTGCGTCCTGAGGTCTATCTGGCAGTAAAAATGCGTCAATTATCAGTTAAATCAACCATACGTGTAATGGAGTAAGTGAACCTAAAGCCAGCCAGCCAATGATGATGTTCATTTATCTTACTGACAAATTTGTTTTTATTTATACAACATCTTATAGCCCTCGCCTAGGTGTGCGTTATGCGGAAGAACGTGGTATTGGTGTCATGTACGAAGGTGTTTGGAAACCAACTAGAAAGCAAGTTAAAAATCCCGAACTTGTTGTCTTGCCCTCAGTGTTCCAGAAAGTTATACGCGGTTATATTACACATGTAATTTTACATTGTAAATGACGTGTAAATGTACATAATGCAAATTTTTATTTTAATTACAACAGGTAAATAACTGCAGCCAATTTTTCTTTCAACCTTTGGCCGAAATGGAACGCTTGCGTGAAATACACGCTCTCCTCAACAGCCCCGATGAGGATGAAAACAATAAATTTCGTAATGCGTCTGCTATCTCAAAAGGCATGATCTTAGCTGCACCCTTTAATGATATTTATTCTCGCGCTAAGGTGTTGCAAGTCATTCATGCATCGCGTCAACACTTGCAATTTCGCGTAAGTATATATTTTTAGTTGAACTCTGTCTTGCATTAAGGCTCATATTTTCAAACTAGGTGTTTTTCATTGATTTCGGTAACACTGAAATCGTTGAGTTCGATAGCCTGCGTCGTTTATCGTATAGATGTGAGTCTCTGCTCGATATACCACCACGTGTTTTCGAGTGCCGCTTGGCGAATGTGCAGCCGTCGTCGGTGAAGTGTCCCAATGGCAAGTGGCCAGATGAGGCTATGGAGTATATGCAGGAAGTTATTAATACTAGAGGAGTCACAGAGATTGAGATATACTCGGTTGTGCAAAGTGTTTCAAATGTGATCGTTAAAATGGGTGCTACCAGCCTGAATGATCTATTGGTAGATAAGGGCTTTGCACGTAAATCAGACGAGAACTACATGTCAAAGGTTTGTAAAACGACACTATTATCATAAAGAAAAGAGTGCATCATAAACATCCACATCTCTTACTGAAATTAATGTATATACTTCAATGCTCATATGTCGGGTCATAGTTTATCAATTTAAATTCGGATATGTTTCTGCACATCTTTGGTGCAGTACCTTTCGAATGATATACGTTTCATTACCCTTCTTCTTAAACGAAATATTACAAAAACGTGCGACAACTTTTGATGTTGGCATATAATATATGCAATTAAATGATATTTGTAATCTTGAATTAAGTTTTTTTTTAATTTTAGTATTTCTTTTGTGTTTAGATTAAACCCGTAAAAGTGTCCTGTTTTGTTCGTCTTTCCGTAATCATAAAAAAGTAGAACCTATTTTAAAATTTGTCAACCATTCACTTTGTTTAGAGGGTGATACGCCCACTATACCTATCTATACTATTATATAAAATTGAAGTCAAAATTTAAAGTTACGACTTAACTCCAAAAGTACTGGGCTGATTTTAATGAAAAAAATTATAAAATATCATTTGTTCTACAGATTTATTTAGGGGTATTTTTCTTTCGATATTTTGATAATAAGTATATTTAATTAAGGTCTTAAGTTTTTTAAGAAATGATCCCAGCTGCCACGCATTGCTTCTTCGTTGTCTTTTGACGCGTTTGTGTTGCGAGAGGGCTCAGCTAGCTCAGTTAAAATTTTTTTTTTCGAGTTTGGGTTATAATTTTAAATTTTTAGACCTAATGCGCCATTGTTTTCAATATTTACATCGGAAAAAATACTTAACAAAACTGTTGACAAATATTTTGCGTGTTAAGCCCCGTTCTTTTTATATGACCTCCAAAAAATGGAATTTCTGAAAGATTTACTATTTTTTATATTAATTCGCCAATATCTTGAAAACCAATTACTGTAGCCAAAAAATAATGTAAATTTCGAGTTAATCCACTCATGTTATGGAATCAAAAATACAATAACATTCCGTTTTTAAAAATGACAAAGCTTTCTTTAAAATATTTTTCAATAAAATTTTCAGGAACTGATTTTTAAACATTATCGAAGCTATTTCTGAAATACTTTCATTAAAAACTAAATCTTATTTTTTTCCTGTTCACTCTACTGTACAGTATTAAATTATACTCAATTAAAATTCTTATAATTTTTTTTTATTTTTCTCAGTTTGATCACGACTATCGTTTGCGCAAACAATCCGTGGCCAACCGTTTTCTCGACGAGGACCATTCGAAGCAAAATGAAGAGTATTTGCGTTCCATACAACCGGAAATTGATTTGGAAGTTGAGCCGCCACCACGTGAACACTGTCTGAAGGCAATCAATTTACGTGGTCCTTTCAGTCCGTTAGAAACGAAGATGTTCTCGGCTATACGCATTGGAGCTTGGAAGAGTGTTAATATTGAGCGCGAATCGGTGAATTCAGTGCTTATTGATTCAGATCCGCAGGATGTGCATGAGCGTCTTATTGTTGCCGCTAGCATAACAGAGGCGGTCAATTCAGAAACACTGACTGCACGCGGTACAACAATTATGCCGAATATTCATGGTTTTGGAGCTTTAATGACGCTGCTATTTTGCCCCACCATGCAGATTAAGAGAAACTCGAACAAAACCAAATACGTGGCAATATTAGCTGGTCTGGGTCACCATGAAGATACCTATAAGCCATTGTTTGAGGAACATGATATTGTGCTCAACTTAGATGCAGATATTTTAACTGACGATTTGGAATTGGTAAATATTGCTAGCTCATGGGAAATTGATAGTATTTTTTTGTATATTATTATTTTTGTTTTTGTTTTATTTGTAGATTAATCAATTACGTTATTCTATGGACACTATGCTATACACTGACCCTGGCGAGGAACGTCCACCAATATTGCCAAATGTACGCTCTGATTTGGCAGCTAAAATTAAAAATATAACCATACGGTATGCCAGTGTAAATTTTTAATTTGTTGCCACAGGTTATTCTTTGCTCCATTTCAATTCCATAGACTGCTCAACAAGAATCGCAAGTATATTGAAACACATATTGACAGCAATGACAACGTATGGCGACGACCAGACGAGGAAGACGTCATTGAGACCCCACCCATATATGGCAAGCGTTCCATCTTTCCTATGCATTCAGCTTTGCGTTTATATGATGAGAAATTCGATCGCATGCATGCTTTGGGTGTGCACTGCACTGAGTTGCATCGTTTGCGGCAATTGTAAGTATTTTTTATATGTTTAACAATTTTTTAATTGCAATACTTTTTGGAAGTTGCAATATTTTTTGAGTGAAATTAGCTTCGCCACTAATTTTTTTTAGAAGTTTAAAAAATGTCCTGTGTTATGGTTGGATTGGGCTGCAATGCGCCGAAAAAAATTTAAATATATTTCCAAATTTTTGAAATTTAAGTGCTACGGCAATTTTTTTAAACTCTGCAACACATCACAGTACAATTGCCAAATCACTGAAAAAACTTAAAGGTAGAGCGTATTTAATTGGTCATAGAATTAGCACACTTCTAAACGGAATTCTAGACTTAAAAAACTTTTGCTTTAGAGTGCTTGCTAAATAGAATCGAACTTTTCCAATGATTTGTGGAGGTTACAATTTGTATTCTTGAAAAGAAATATGATGGTTGTTGCTGTTGTTGCACAAGAAAATTAAAAAATGTTCGTTAATGTTTGTAGTTCAACTGGTTACTTTGAACTTACTTAAACTTAGAAATTTTAATATACATACGCACAGGAAAAAATAAAAAGCGAAGGCAAAATGAGTAAAAATGTGATGTAACATTTATTGAGAGTATTGAGTAATTTTTAGTGATTTTAAATTAGTGTTTATTAGTTCAAAATACATTTGAAGACAAAAGTGAATGAAGGTGATATGTCGCATGTTCGGATTTTTGCTGTTCTATGCATGGATGAAGATTTAATGTATATACAAACCTTAAAACAACCATGTTTGTGGCTATTTGATAAAACAACTTCTTCACAAAATTTTATTTAGTATAGATTTCAGTACAAATGCGAAACTTTGAACTCAATTTTCTCCAAATTAGAATTTTGTTACATATCACCTTCATCCACTCATGTCTTCATTTGTTTTTTATACAAATTTTTTATCGATAATTTTTTTGATCAGAGTTTAAAAATTTTTGGTCGCTATTTTTTCAAATAAAATAACTTTGTTTATAATTTTTAAAAATAATTTTGAATAATAATTAATTTTTAATAAATTATTAAAAATATAAAATAAATTATTACATGAATTTAATTGTGAGCTTTAGATCAAGTAAGATTTTTTAAGAAAGCAACAACAACAACAACTCTGTATAGAGTCAATCACTTAGCTGACTAGACAGTCAGTTTCGGAAATTGCTACAGTTCCTCTTCAGTAGTCTTCGAGTGATGAAGCTGTGTTCAACTCACTGTTAAAGTCGTATATGATTATACACATGTTTGAACAAATTCTTTTAAATTTCACGCTCAAATCGGCTACTTAATCATATGACATATAAAGCTGTAAGCTATTTATAGGTCATAGCCATCAACAACATAGAAGCTAGTGTTTTTAACTGAACATTTGAACATTTGGTCGTGAAAATAGCCACCTTTCAGTTAAAAACACTAAAATTTAGTGGTAATGGAAAGTTTTAATTATAATTGGCTTTTGAATTACACATAAATCAATAAAATAAAACAAAATAATGGAAAAAAATTGCATTGCCACTAAATTTTTAATGGAAATGGAAGAAATTTACATTACCACTAAAATTTCAAAAAATTTCCACCAGTACAAAATTATTGGAGTATAAATTTTGAAATAATATTCAAATATAACGATAATGAAAAAATTATTGTCTGAGGAAGCAATTGTGAAATCAAAAACAAATTTTGGTAGTATTTAAAATTTATAACCTTTTTTTTATACTAGCATTTCTTAATTCGTGTTGCTATGTTTTTGTTCGCGATCGATTGGTGATTTTTTTCAATATTAGTGGTAATGTTATTTTTCTTCCATTACCATTAAAAATTCAGTGGTAATGCAAATTTATTGCATTAACATTAACATTTTCCATTACCATTAAAATTTTAGTGGTAATGCAATTTTTTTCCATTACCATTACATACTAATGAATGAAATAAATAAATAAATAAATAAATAAATAAATAAATAATGATAATGCATTTTTTCCATTACCATTACAAACTAATGCATTAAAATAAATTTGCATTACCACTAGGTGGTTAGTGGTAATGGAATTTTAATGGTAATGGAAAATACCCCTGCATACGCTCTTGTACGGAAGTGAAACTTCTTAAAAGTACGAATAAGAGATTTTTGTGAAGGAGACAGGGAGAAAGAAAAAGAGACGGAAAAAAGTGGTGGAAAAAGAGACGGAAAAAGAGAAGGGAAGAAAAAAAGAGAGAGCGGGGAGAGTGAGCAGCTCAAAAGAAATACAATTCAAAATTTGCATAAAAATATTCTGTTTATTTAATATTTACACTGTTATTGGTTGGTGCTTTAAATGATAATACTGATTTTAATGGTTTGTGATAACTTACATAAATGTGAGATATTTGTCCGTAATTTGTGAGAAAATTGGATCTATTTTAGGGAAATCTATTTTGGAAGTCCCCATACAAAAAACACAAAATATAAAAAAAAATTTCTATTATACTACCCCAACAACACTTAGTTCGTAGGCCTGAATATTTTTTAATATAAAAACTTTCAACTTTTATTTGTATTAAGAAATCAAAGTTTTTGATCAAACAAAGTTTGTTGTATTCTTAAAGCTTCAAATTTCATTTCCAAGGCCGCGTTTTTTTTTTTTTTTTGCAGAGATGAGAGGTTTTGCTGAAAAATGCTTTGTGTATAAACCAGTGTCGGGCAGCTTTGCACACTTGAGATTGTGTTTGTGCAGTAAAATATATATTCATCTCACCTACAGAACGACCATAGCTTCAGTGTTCAAGCGAATGTCAAGCAGATAAGATCTGCGCTTCCGTGTTCCTTGAATATATTATATTATCAGCCCTATTCCAGAATCCGTCGTAATGAATTTCCGAACGTAAAGCTACGCTACGAATACGATAAATTTGCTAATCCAAAATCCGAACGAAACTTCCCCTTTTCGAACTTACTTTCGGGAGTTCGAAAACAACTGGTTTCAACAGCAGACAAACAAATAAAAAGAAAAATTGAAAAACTGAAGTGTTTTTGATCAAAATTGTATTTTTTAGCTGTGATTTTTAATGGATTTCATTGCAATTGCAATTTTCGCACAATAAAAATAAGATTTCTCACATAGAGAATCTATGAAAATTCGTCGAAAATGAGCTGATCCTATTAATTTTTTCTCCTCAACATTTCTTCTGAGTGCACCTACACTCTATCTATCTCCCTTCTGGAGGTCCCCATACAAAAACAGACAAAAATTTCTATTATAATTTATATCGAAAAATCTTTGACCCCTAGGTGGATAAATGTATTAGCTAGTTTTATTAATTTTAATCCTTCAAAATTTCTTCTAAGCACACCTACACTTTTTCTGCCATCCTTCTGATAGTCCCCATACAAAAAACAAAATATAGAATAAAAATCTATTATAGTTCTTATTTTATTTATTTATTTAATTTATAATCTAAAGCCAATTAAGGCCAAAATTGATTATATAGGCTCACAGCAAATAAAAAAAATCTATGGCCTCTAAGGAGGTCAAATGCATAAGGTGGTCCTATTAATTTTTCTCCTCAACATTTCTTCTGAGCGCACCTACACTCTATCTGCCATCCTTATAGAGGTCCCCATAAAAAAACAGCGAATATATCAATTATAATTCATATCAAAAAATCTTTGACCCCTAGGTGGTCAAATGTATAAGCTAGTCCTACTAATTTTTCCCCTTCAAAATTTTTTTTAAGCACACCTACAATTTTTCTGCCACCCTTCTGGTAGTCCCCATACAAAAAACAAAATATAGAATAAAAGCTATAACAGTTCATTTCAAAAAATCTATGACCTCTACGGAAGTCAAATGTGTGAGCTGGTCCCATTTATTTTATTACCTCAACATTTCTTCTGAATACATATACACTCTATCTGCCACCCTTCTGGGAGTCGGTCGGTATGCAAAAAACAGAAAAAATAGCAAAAAATGTTTATTGTAGTTCATATCAAAATATCTTTAACCCCTTCTCAATTTTTTCTTCTCAATATTTCTAATGAACAAACCTACATTATATCTGCCTCCCTTCTGGGGGTCACCATACAAAAAACACAAAAAATGGAAAAATATGTATACTATAGTTTATATCAAAACATCTATTCCTAGGGGTGTGTTTGAAATTATGAGTTGATCCTATTAATTTTCCCCCTTAACATTTACTTTGAGCACACCTGCACTCTATCTGCCACCCTTCTGTTGGTGGAACAGGAAAATAGATGAGTTATAATAAATATAACAACCTGTTTATATGTACTACAACAACAAAAAAGTTATAACTCAAACACTTTAAACGCGAATATCTAAAAATACAGTTTTAGCAGAAGTGCCCTTATTGTTACTAACTGTTCAATTAATAGTTACATAATTTTTATATTGTATAACAGAACCACTGTTTTTAAAGTAAAAGATTTAATATTAACAATGTTTTACTCACAAAATAGTCAAGAAATGACAAAAATCGTGCTGTAGCGCCCTCTGGTGGGTGTTTAAGGTAAAAATTAATACCAAAACTTGATTTCTCATACCAAAATCTATTAGAATACATTTTTTTATAGGAAAAATATGTTAAATTTTAATGTTTAAAATTTTAAATATACATACTATTTTAAAAACGATAAACTTTACTTTTAAAATTTTTTCAATAGTGTGCTTTTTCTCCGACCACCAACACAGTTGTATTTGTATTTTAAGAAAAGTATAAATTAAGAATGACAAAGCTTACTAAAATTTATTTTTTAATTAAATTTATATTTTCAAATTTACATTACAGCGAGGGCTCAATTCAGGCAACCACGTGCCAGCTCTGCAAGCAACCACTGGAGAATATTGTACAACTACGCATACATTTGCTCTCGCAATTGCATCGTGATCGTGAACATCAGATACGCTTCAAACTGCCACGTTAATTTATTTAATTGTGTTTTAATCTAAGTCCATTTTAAAAATCAAACTAATTGAAATACTTTTTTAATTTAAAACAAAGTATGATTCAATGTTGTAATTAATGAATAATTTTCTCTAAGTTTTTCTTGACAAAATCTTTATTTTATGTTTCTTTATGTGTAACACACACATTATATATAAATCTACATATATATTACACAACTTTGATTCAAGTAGCAGGTAATAAACGTACATTCATATATCATATATATATATATATATATAGCAATAAAGAAAAAAATGGTATAAAAGAAATTTTATTTACAAAATTGCAAAAACTGTCAAGCAGTAATGAAGCAAAAATATTTCGACACATATTAAATCAAGGCAAGAACATTTTTATATATATTTTATTCTTATATATTTTACAACTTAAGCTGTGGCGCACAATGAATAGCTTGGCATACTATTTAGCGGCTTGCTGCATAAGCCGCACATTTTCATTTTATACACGCCATAAATTTCAAAATTAAATATGTTCAACATATCGAATTGAATTGTAGAGTGCATCTGCGCGTTCTCCACAATCATGATATTTTGTTCGTTGATTTCGATGCTGCAATAAAACAAGGTGCGTGTTAAACACTGGCGGCGGTATGGTGGTTGTCAAATCTATAAGCTATCTACTTACCGGAAATCGTATACTTTCGCATTCTCTGGATACTGATAGGGCTGCGCACGTATATCAATGGGTACGCTATTCTTATTGAGTGTTATATAGACAGGTGCATTGTCATCAATGCTGCTGCCATTATCCGCCTTGAATGTGAAGTAGTTTTCGCCCATATGCACGCGCAAACCATAGTTTGTGGTGCTTAAGACATTGCCATTTGAGGTAAGCAGAAATATTGCCATTTCCGGCAAAGGCGAACAATCTGCTGCCAGCAGCGTGATGCAGTTTTCGGCAAGCTTTACTTTGTAATATTCAGCCAGATTAATGAGATAATCATCGAAGGTGTTAAGCATGCCGTTTATAATGGAGCAGGAACCTGTGCATATAGGAAGCGATGTACATCATAGTGTGCCAAAAATATAAGAAAAATATAGCAAGATGTCAAGTTTCTTACGCTTTAAACCCGAATCATATGAAACTTCATGGGTCGCATCATATTTTGAGTCCAACTTTTGCAGGAAAGGTATGTGATAGATACGCCAATTGACGCTATTGACCTCAATCGTAAGCCAGAAGTAATCATTAGGAATGTGCAGCGAAACATCGATAGCTTTGTTCATATTCAAACGATCCACTTTCTTCTCGGAAAAGGCCGAAACCAAGTGATCAAGTCGTGTAGACCACAATTCAAACCATTCGGGCATCTAAAATGTTTAAAATATTGTAAGTCAATCAGAGCTGTAAAAGAATGCAATCATTTGTGATTTTAAATCATGTGATTTATATTCAAAATGAATGCAATCATTTTTCCAAGTCATTGAATGTGATTTGAAAATTCATATGAAATTTTAAATCACAATCAAGATTTGAAAAAATGAATGCAATCACTTTATCAAATCATTGATCGGGAATTAAATGATTTCAAATCACAAATGAATGCATTCTTTTTCAGCTCTGAAGTCAATTTAAAAAAGAACAAACACTCCTACGCGTGACATTGACTTACATTATTAAATTTGAAATCCACATCGAATTGAGTAATCGATGTAAAGTTTTCGAAATTGCTGCGCTTACAATATTTCGATGTTGGTATCGGGCTAAACTTAAGTACCTCCTTAGGGCAAAAATCAGTATCAGTCAGAGGATTATCACTGAGCAGAAACTCGCGCGCATAATCCGAGGGCTAAATACAAAAAAAGCAATCAATAAAAAATAAGCAATATATAAATAATTACAATAAATTTAAATTTGTATTTAAAATCAAGAATGATTTAAACTATCAAACATTTAGAATTTGTATTTAAATCATAGAAAATTAACAAAATAAGCATAGTTTTTTTTTTATAGCTTTCAATGACATACCCCGGCTCTGGCTGAGAAGTCAACGCGCGAAGCCTGTTCCGGACAATCACCTTCAGTGGCTGCATCTCCAAACACAACAGAGCCATTGAATGTATGCGGACGTTTGGTGAATACCAACGGAGCATATGTTAAGTCAATGCAAGCCTATGGAAATATAAGAATTTTTTGGATTAATGAATACTCTTAGCAAATAAAAAAGGGATCGGCCGATTGCTTGAATGTCAAAATTTGGAAACAAGCAAAATCTTAAAAAAAAAATAATCTTAAAAATTAATAATCTTGAAAAAAGATCTTGAAAAAAATAAATCTTGAAAAAAATTCTTGAAAACAAATAATTTTTAAGACAAAAAATATGCAAAAAACTTGAAAAAATTTTGAAAAAATCAAGAAATTAAAAAAGGCTTTATTTCGAAAAAAACTTTACAAGGAAAAAAAAACGGAAAATAGTATCAAATTTCGAACTCAAAAATGTTAAATTTGAAAATTTTAAGAGTGAGATTTGTGTTAAACACTGAAACCCCAAAATAAAAAAATTATATGAAATCCTATTAGGTAAAAAGAGATTTATATCTACAAGTAATTAGACAGCGTAGCCGATGTTGGATTTGAGAAAAAAATATTTACAGATACAATTATTAACCCTTGTACGGAGTGTTAAAAACAAGCTTCAAATGTTAATTTTTCAAGTTTTAACGAATTTTATTACCGAGACCACTTTGGGTTTATGAGGTCCAAATACATATGATAAAAAAAGGGTTGGTTAATTTTCACAGAATTTCAAAACCTTGAAAAAAAATCTTGAAAAAATATTCAAATCAAAATTTTGAAAAGAAAATCTCGAAAACAATCTTGAAACGAAAATCTTAAAAAAAATCTTGAAACTCAAAATCTTGAAAAACCGATGCATAGAATGTGTTCTTTAATCAGGTTTGTCAAGATTTCTTGATTGAAAACTAGCCACTATTTCGAAAAGAGCTGGGACCTTTTCGCAGAATTTAAAAATCTTGGAAAAAAATCTTCAAATGAAAATTTTGAAATCACAATCTTGAAAAAAAAATCTTGAAATAAACCGGGAAACGAAAATCTTGAAACTCAAAATCGCGCGGATTAAAAAATACAATCTATGCGTAGGTTTTTCAGGATTTCTTAATTGGAAATTTGACGCTATTTCGAAAAGTGTCCAATTTTGAAAGAAATGTAAAATTTTTCGAATAATGTTAAATTTCGAAAATATTCAAAATAATGAATAAATGTCAAGTCACAGAAATTATCAAATTTTGAAATAAATGTCAAATTGTCCAATTATTTCAAAAAGTTTCACATTTCAAAAAGTGTCAAATATCGAAAAAAGTGTAAAATTTGGAATGTTTTGCAAAAAATGTCATATTTAATTTTGAATAAGTGCCAAATTTCGAAAAGTTTTGCAAAAAAATTTAAAATTTTAAAAAATATGAAATCAAAATTAATAATTTATGATTTTTTTTTTATGTAATGAAAACATAAGAGCTCATAAATGGACAAAAAACCACCACGTCCTCATGGTTTGTCTGGATGACGCTAAGTGTGGGACCATAATTATTTAAAAAATATATATATTTTTGCCAAAATTTGACATTTTTGTTTTCGAAATTAGACACTCTTCCGTTTTTTCTCGAAATTATACATTTTAATCGAAAGAACAACATTTCTTAAAATTTCAAGATTTTTTTCAAGATTTATGCATATTTTGTGTTTTCTAGATATTTTTTTAAAATATTCATTTGAAGACTTTTTTCCAGATTTCGTTTTGAAGATTTTTTTTTCAAGATTATTTTTTTTTCAAGATTTTGACCTTTAAGCATTCGGATCGCTCCCTTTCGAAAAGTGGCCAATTTCGAAAGAAGTATAAAATTTTTCGACTAATGTCAAATTTTGATAATAATCAAAATAATGAATGATTTCAAGTCACAGAAATTGTCAAATTTTAAAATAAATGCAAAATTGTCCAATTATTTCAAAAAGTTTCAAATTTCGAAAAGTGTCATACATCGAAAAAAGTGTAAAATTAGGAATAAGTGAAAAATTTGAAAAAAATTGTCTAATTTTGAATAAGTGTCAAATTTTGAAATGAACAAGTTTTGCAAAAAATGTCATATTTAATATTGAATAGGTGCCAAATTTTGAAAAGTGACAAATTTTGAAAAATGACAAATTTTGCAAAAAAATGTTCATGAATGAACAAAAAACTACCACGTCCTCGTCGTTTGTATGGATGACGCTAAGTGTGGGACATAAATATTTAAAAAATTTATAATTTTGAAAAATTTGACATTTTTGTTTTAGAAATTAGGCATTTTTCCGTTTTTTTCTCGAAATTATACACTTCATTCAAAAGAACATTTCTTAAAATTTCAAGATTTTTTACAAGATTTATGCATATTTTGTGTTTTCTAGATTTCTTTTTCAAGATTTTCGTTCCAAGTTTTTTTTTCAAGATTATTTTTTTTCAAGATTTTGGTTGTTTCAAGAATTTGGACCGCTCCAAAAAAAAAAATTTGAGTGCGTGGGTCCTAAAGTAGAATTATTCCCTTATTTTTTTAAATTTTACAACTTTTTCGAAATTTAAATTTCACATATTTTTCATATGACATTTCTTTGCAAAATTTTAACTCTGAAATTTGTAATTTTTTTCAAAGTTTGATACATTTCAAAATTTTACACTTTTTGACAAATTAGACATTTTTTTTAACGTATAGATAACATTTTTCGAAATAGTGTCAAATTTTAAACACAGAATTCTTGAAAAACCGACGCATAGAATGCATTCTTTAATTCTCGCGCGCGGATTAAAGAATGGGATCGGACGGATTGCTTGAATGTCAAAATCTTGAAAAAATAAAATTTTTAAACAAAAATCTTGATAAAAAAACCAGAAAACAAAAAATGTGCATAAATCTTGGAAACAATCTTGAAAAAATTTTGAAATTTAAAAAATGGGTTGTTATTTCAAACAAAGTGTAAGATTTCGAGAAAAAAACGGAAAAGGTGTAAAATTTCGAAAATAACAATGTCAAGTTTTGGCAAAAGTATGATGATTTTTCACGAATTTTATCTCCTAAACTACTTGCGAGCATGCTTTTTGTTGCATATTTGAGTTTAGATGGTCCATACACATAAAATAAATATATAAAAAAAAATTGGAGTGCTGATCCAAAAGTAGAATCATTCCTTTATTTGTTCAATTTGGCACTTATTCGAAATTTGACACTTTAAAAATTTGACCCTTTTCAAATATAAGACTACTGTAAAATTCGCGCGCTCGAATTATAGAATACATTCTATGCGTAAGTTAATCAAGATTTTAAGTTTCAAGATTTTTTATTGAAGTTTTTTGTTTAAGCCTTTTTTTTCAAGATTTTTTTTAATATTTTTTTTAAGATTTTTCAAGATTTTTTTTTAAGATTTTTGATTTCAAGATTTTGAAAATCATGCGAAACGACCTATTAAAGAATAAATAATATAATTAAAGAAAACATTCTATGCGTAGGTTTTCCAATATTTTGGGTTTCAAGATTTTTTTTTCAAGACTTTGTTTTCAAGATTTTTTTTTAGATTGTTTTTTTATTTGAATTTGAATATAATCAAATTATATCATTGAATATAATCAAAGCAAAGGTAAAAATGAACTTAAGATAAAAATGGGTCGCTGAATCCGAATCCGTTGTCAGAATTTTAAAATGATGTCATTTTTTTAGAATAGGGTTGCCACCTTATAATATGTATTTCTAAGAGTTTTAAGCATCATTCAACATCAATCTGAAGTCAGAATTTTAAGTCAATATGTTTAATATGTGTAAGAATTGCAAAATTAGTAATTTTTTATAATAATTTTGCCACGTATTAACCATATTGATTTTTAAAATTCTGACTTCAAATTCGAAATCAGCGACCCCTAACAGTGTTAAATAATGTTTAAACCTCTTAAAAATACATATTATAAGGTGGCAACCCTATTATAAAAAATTACATAATTTTGAAATTCTCACAACGGAATCGGGATCAGGGACCCATTTTTACTCATCTTAGCGTCAGCACCGAGTTCGTAAAAATAAAAAAAACATACGTGGCAACCCTATAAACCATATTGAATTTTAAAATTCTGACTTCAAATTCGAAATCAGCGATCCCCTAACAGTGTTAAATAATGTTTAAACCTCTTAAAAATACATATTATAAGGTGGCAACGCTATAATAAAAAAATTACAAAATTTGGAAATTCTGACAAAGGATTCGGATTGAGCCACCCATTTTTACCTAGTGTTTGCGCCAGCACTGAATTCGTAAAAATAAAAATTTAGGTGGCAACGATATCCAGCTTATTGAATTTTAAAATTCTGAATTCAGATTCGAAATCGGCGACCCCCTAAAACTGATAAATGAAATGAATAAATGAAAAATAAATTTTACTAGGTGGCAATACTGTGGTAAAAGTTAAGGTGGCAACCCTAACGTGCATCTTAAATTTTAAAACTGTGACATTAGATTCGAAATCAAATCCGTTGTCAAAATTAAAAGAATTCGCAAAAGTACAAAAAATCTAAGTGGCAAGTCTATCCGCCATCTTAATTTTTAAATTTTGACATCAATTCCGACATCAGCTACCCCCTCAAACTGCCAACCACGGGTACAGAGAACCCTTAAAAGTCCTAATAGGCTTAAGCTTTTTCTGCACAAGCTCATTGAAGTTTTTGGATACTTGCTTTAATTGGATACTTGCCTTCATTTTCAAGCTTTTTAAGCTTTTTACCGAAGGCATTAAGTTTTCCTGTACTTGGGACTTCGTACCGTTCGCTTGCTAGGGCGCGCTTATAGTGGCGACTTGTTGCTTTCTCGAGCCGAGCCGAAGCTCAAAAACGCATGGGAGCAATAGAGAGCGCAAGTCATGCATCTCTTTTGTCCCAATGCTTTTTTGAGCTTCAGTTCGACTCGGTTCGGTCGTAAGTCGGCACTATAAACGCGCCCTAAGCTAGCATACTTGCGAGCCGCAAGCTGTCATCGGCTTATTTATATTCAAGTACAAGTTATACTTGATTGCATGCACGTCAAGCTCTGTAACACAATTGAGCAAATGACTCCCAATGCCAAAACACAAATATAAGCATGATAACGGTAGTATATTGCAGTTATACACATACAATATATACGTCTTAACATAGAATAAAGATAGTCTATACTTGACTTGAAAAATTTTGTTAGCCTGCTGCATGCAAAAATGATAAAAAATAATTTCTTAGGAAACCATGTTTATTTGCTCAATTTTGTTACATTAATGTATAATAAATAATGGCTTTTTGACATTCCGAAGGAAAAAAAAACTTGAAATTAATCAGTTGTGTAGGAATTTTGTTTGAAAAATCTGTCTACTTTTGTCCCAAAATAACCACGTAACGACTCTACTCAGCTCATTTAATCGTAACAAACTGTTCTACAAATAATATAATAAAGTCAGTGAGGAATAACAAAGAAGAACAGCCATTGTTAACACTTCCACTAAGTCCACAAAAAGCACTGTCAGCTACTTGCTACTCTACTAGTTTTAACAAAATAGGATTAAATATTTCTTAAACATGAAGGAAAGCAATGAAATTAAAGTACTTAGAATGTAGCAAAGTTAAAGCTGCACAGTGAGGAGGTTGTTCAAAATGCTGAATAAATTCTTCCAAAAGTGCCTTTCAAAAGTATGTTTAAGGATACGTTTTGAAAGACAATTATTTCTGAATAGAAACTATTTAAGAGAAAAGACAATAGTTTAACCTATTTACGCTATTCAAATACTTAATTTTTTACTTTTTGTAAAAGCATTACGGGGCAAAAATAATTTTAGGAGCATTTTTCTTCGTTTCAAAAGCGTACTGTATAAGAGTATTTCCATAGTAACGGGTGTGACACATTTAGACGAATTCCTTGTATTTATTGAAAACACTGAAGACTCTTCGGCAATAGTTTTGCATATTTTTGAAGCTTCGAGTGTTGACATATTGCTAGTATTTTAAAAACCCCTCAAAATGTCCCTAAATAGCTTGGAAAGGAGGTAACGGGTGTGACGTTAGAAATGGTAGTTTTTATATTGTTTGAATTCACTAGTTTATTCTGTAAAATTTGGAAAGAAACATGCAATAAGAGAAACTTTCCAACAATCCCTAGCAGTATTTTGAATAAGAATTGTGATTTAAGTACTATGGAGCGGTATTGGTATTATTTTTACATTAATTTTCAAAGGTAACGGGCGTGACAGCAAAAGTAACGGGTGTGACAATATATATATAACAATATAACGTTTATGTTAAAAAGAAAAAAAATTTTTTACTGTAAGACGTCATAGCATTTTAAAATATACCTATTAGGCCGGGTCGATTTGTGGGGAGGCAAAAAAATCGCCCATTGCTCAGTGAAAATCGTATTATAGTTATCAAAATAAGAAACTTTGCCCGAGGAGCTATACCTCTAAAACGAATTCTAATGCCCCAACTTTTGACTTTTGTCTCGTAGGGTCAAATTTTGAAAAATCCCTCTTTGACCCATTTAGAGTGCCCCAATCGAGTCCAAATGTATGACCGACCCGCACTAACTTTGGAGGGCCGATCCACCCATGCCAGTGGCACACCCCCTGGAACCCTGGCTGAATTTTTCATGTAAACTGCCAAAAATGGTGATTTTTTTAAATGTTTGTATGGGGAACCACCCAGGGGGTTCCAGGGGGTGTGCCACTGGCATGGGTGGATTGGCCCTCCAAAGTTAGTGGGTCATACATTTGGACTCGATTGGGGCACTCTAAATGGGTCAAAGAGGGATTTTTCAAAATTTGCCCCTTCGGGACAAAAGTCAAAAGTTGGGGCATTAGAATTAGTTTTAGAGGTATAGTTCCTCAGGCAAAGTTTCTTATTTTGATCCCTAGAATACGATTTTCACTGAGCAATGGGAGATTTTTAAATCGACCCGCCTTAATACCTATTTTTTAAAAAAATCAATTTCATGCCAATCATTTCACGCAATTTCTGTAAAAGAATCAGCTTCTGCGATTAGAGATTGTTTTAGTGATCCAATCTTGAACTTGGTGAACCACTTAGCCCAAAAAAAGAGAATCATTAGCAGCACACTTGAAATAATGCATTTCCAACTATTGTAAAACGGGGTGTACCACAAGTACCGTGGAAAAATGTCAACTTAAAAATTCAATTTTAAAAGAAAATATTTGTTGTTTTAATCTTATTCCAAGTGGTTTTGAGGACACTTCTATTTACTATAAAAAAACATAATATGATACGAAAGTATTATTTTTTAAATATATTTTTTACGACTGGTGCATAGTGCGCTTTTTTAAATTTAGGGATGACATTTGGGTTTTTTTTTTTGTTAAATATAATAAAAAAATATTTTTATTCGTTAGTTTATAAAACATGTATTATGAATGTGCTATTAAAACTTTGATGCATTGTACGGTTTTTTTTTTATAAAATTCGTCAAAGTTGAAACATTTTTAACAAAAATTAGCTCAATAAAACCCAAAAAATTAAGTCAAGTTTAAACAATAATAACTTCGAGCACAAAGTAAATTTCAAGGTTTTGTTTTTTGAACTTTTTTTTTTTCTAAATCTCTACTGAATTTAAAATAAAATACAATAAAAAATGTTAATAAATAAAAATAGAAAAATCGTTGAAATAGAACTGCAAATTTTTCAAGGAATGAAAATTTAAGTAAAATTTAGTCAAAAATATATAGCTATTTAAGCATTGTTAAAGTCGAAGGCTATAACTATCATAAAATATCGTACTTCTACCTTTTGTTTCTGTAAAAACCTGCTGCATCTAGCTGCATCTAGCTGCATCTAGCTGCTATTAAGAAAAATAACTTAAATTGAAAAAGTATTAAAAATGAAAATTGGTCCAAAAATGCAGTGATTTCCAAGACAATTTATTGATACTCTTAAATTTAAAAAATAAAATAAAATATAATTAATAATTTAAAACAAGTTGTGACCTTATTTTGTATTAGCAAGAATTTTTTTAAATTTTGTTATTTTGGTAATATTGTTTTATAGGAGATATATCTAAATCTTTTATCCGATTTGAAATATTTTAAGCATGACGTTTAAGTGAAGTTAAATAAACTAAATTTACTCTTTAAAAACATAAATAAGCAATTTTATGCGGGTTTTTTTTATTAAAAAAATATGGTTTGTATGGGAGGTAGGCAATGCAGTTGACCTAGCATTGTTATTTTTTGTGTTGTTAATTATTTTAGACTAAAATTCATTTGAACAAAATTTCATGGCCATAGCTTTTATTGTTTCTGACATAATGCAAATGCCATCCTAAAATCCAAAAAAGCGCACTGTGTGACGGGTGCAACATATTATTTAAAAATGCATGCACGGCTTAGCTCAGCTTTATTTATAAATATACGTTAAAAAAAGTATTTTTGAGTTATCTTCAAAATATATTAATATATATCTGTGGTCACAAGGAATAACGACTAAGCTCAAAGTATCGTAAAAGACGATATTTTAATTGCACAAACTATGACCAATTTTTTTGAAATATATGAACCGTTACAAACAAAATATGTGCAGACATAAGTGATGATCAATTCTGGGCAAAGAATGGATATCTGAACGCTTCCAAAAATTGGTAAAAAATTAAATTCCATATCGCTTTTTTACGATATTTTGAGTTTAGTCATTATTCCTTGTGACCACAGGTATAATGAAAATATCGTAATATAAATAAAAACAAAAAAGTTGCCGTAAGTTGCAATAAATTCAAAGTCGACTTTTTTATAGATTATTGATGCACCTTATCAAAATACATGTTCCTGTTAAATTTGCACTTACACCTAAAAACGACGTTTTTATTAAAAAGTTTCAAAATCCCTAAGCTTGAGTGCAACTTACAATTGCAATTTAGAAAGTTTTTCAACCATCCCGGAAATGTTTGAATTGTAGCTTACGGCTTTTTGATTAAATATCAAGATATTTAAAAATGTTCACTGCCTAGGGGCGGCAAGTGCCCCCCACCTCTGTGGACGCCCATGGCTACAAATGTTTACATTTTACGAAAAAAATGTTAGCCCAAAGCGAGTTCAGAAATTTTGTTGTCTCTCGTTTTTTTCAAATTAAACCCAAATGAATTGAACAAATAAGTTTTTAAATTGGTTTTCCATATTAAAATTAATAGCTTCATCACTTTAAATCAGCGATGCCCACGAAAATTATTTAAAGAGTGCAAAGCAACAACAACAATATAAAAAATACTTTTAAATATGTATGCAATGAGGAATTACCAATAACACGAGTGCTGACAGAGTCCGCTACAGCGTACTTTTATGTACACTGTAAAAATAATGAATCAAGTATTTCCAAATGTTTTAGTTTTTTGCTAGTCAGAATACATTCTGATTTACCCAGCTTTAACCGCGTAGAGGTTTTCAGATATCCTTTTTTATTTTTTGTTTTATAGTTTCTAATTTTTCTATTTTTTACTTTCTTTCTTAAATTTTATTTTTTTTTGTGAATTTTTTATTATTATAAATTTTTTTTATTTCTTAATCTTATAATAATTTTTATTTGATTTAACCTTATTTTTTATTACCTTACTGTTTTATTATCAACTAAACTGTTCTATTAGGCGCATTATTTCCAACAACCAAATCCAATTTCCATAGAAACAAAATCCTGCTATGGATTTAGATTTTGTGAACTTGTGTTTGAAACATCACAGCCAGGTGGCATACAATGAAGTTAGTGATCAGAAAAAGCATTGTTGACATTATCATGTTTGCATTCAACGCCATCTAGTTGTCATATACTTTTAATGAGCATCAAATCAAAATCCAAATCCAGATTTGGATGTTGGAAAAAACGCTTAATCTTATTATTAAGACTAAAATCTTTTTAATCTTTTGTTATCTATGAAAAATAGGCAAACTCCCAGTTTTCCGCAACATTTTTTTTTGCCATTTTTCAAGGGTATAATAATTCCTATAAAAATAATTTATACTGATGCAATATAAAAAAGTGCCAACCTGCAAACATTCAATAAATTTTTCTCAATGTGTCTTTGCGCAACAAAAAAGATAAAGAATACGACGCGTTCTGCTAGCGTCAGCAATGCGAATGCCAAAAACAGTGCAAAACATCCGGGATCGATGGTGCTAAAGAACAAAAACAACAACATGCAAACGCAGAACAGAACAACGCTAGTTCGAAAAAACAAAAACATTGTTCCATTATCATAGTCAAAATAAAGTCGACTTTAAATTTAAATTTTAATTTAAAAAAGAAAACTTATATTTAGTGCAAGTTTTTTGACAACATATTATATTGAAAAACTGTCAAAAATGCTTATACTCAATTTAAAGTCGACTTTATTTTGACTATGATAATGGGCCAATAACTTTAAGAAGCGAGGTTCAAATTGCAAACTGAATTCGGGGAATTACAACAATCATGAAAATATTGAAGTTGTTGTAAAAGAGTGGAAAGAGTTAGGCGCTGGGCATCGCTGCTTTAAATGATATTTTCCACAAAATAAGCACTTTGGCTTATAAAGGATTAAATTCTACAAAAATGGTACAATAGCTATAAATTTTAAAAATTTGTTTTAATCAGAGCCTGAAAATAACTTCAAAATTTAATTTTTTAAGTTAAGTCCGACTTTTAACTTTTTTATTTAATTTTTTAAGTGAAGTCCAACTTTTAACTTTTTTATTTAATTAAAAAAGTTAAAAATTACTTTGAACTTTTATTTATAAAAATATAATTTACGAGTTGGCTTTTATTTTTAAAAATAAAATTTTTCCCTCACTTTTAACTCTTAAACTTAAAAGTAAAATTCGAGACTTTTATTTTATAAAAGTTTTAATAAAAGTCTTACAAAAAAAACTGCAAAAAAATTTTCAAAATATGTTTATTGGTTTATAAATTGGTTTCAGAAATTATTCCACCGATAGATTTTGTTAATCTTGTCGAATATTGGAAAGATTTATATTGAAGAAATAGATTAAATACAATACCTTTTTTTAAAAAGACTTTTAAAAAGACTTTTATAAAATAAAAGTTTCAAAAGACTCTTCAAATTAACAGTTTTAAATAAAAGCCTTCAAAGACTTTTAAAATTATTTTTGTAATTAAAGTCTTTTAAAATTATTTGTATAATTTAAAAGTCTTCAAAGACTCTTAAGTTTGATTTTATTTTAAAAAGTTAAAAATAACTGTTAAAAAAAGAGTTATTAAGTAAGAGTTAAAAATAAAAGTTATAAATAACTGTTATTTGATAACTCATCCTTTCGACTATCAATAATAACTTTTATAATAAAAGTTTGTTAAGACCCTTATTTCAGAGACTTTTTGGGAAAAAGTCATAAAAGTTTTAAACTCTGGTTTTAACCCTCGAGAAGGCGCGCATGAGCATTTTGCTCACGCAATTTTTAAATAGATAAAATTCATCTTTTTTATTAATATTTTTGCACGCATTCTGTTGAGTATCTTTGGTTGTTCTCCGCGTCTTGGCAAGCTTTTGCTGAGGTCAGTGCACGGTTGGAGCTGTAGGTATGTGGTTTAAAAATACAGTAATTCCTCAATAAGCACAATGCTCATGCGCGACAATCCATGCTCCTCTGCGAGGCGCGCCTTCTCCAGGGTTAATCTATAGTATAGATTCTATACTATGCACTCGGTGCACAGTGCGATTTTTTCGATTTTAGGATGACGTTTGCATTATCTCAGAAACTATAAAAGCTAGGGCCATGAATTTTGTACAAATGATTTTTAGCCTAAATTAAGTAACAGCACAAAAAAATTAGAATTCTGTCAACTGCATCGCCTACCTCCCATACATAACATATTTTTTTTTAATAAAAAAAAACCCGCATAAAATTGCTTATTTATGTTTAAAAAGAATAAATTTAGTTTATTTAATTTTACTTAAACGCCATGCTAAAAATATTTCAAATCGGATAACTTTTAGATATATCCCTATAAAACAATATGACCAAATTAACGAAATTTTTAAAAAAATTTAGAAAAATGGCTGCTAATACAAAATAAGGTCACAACCTGTTTTAAATTAGGAATTCTATTTTATTTTCTTTAAATTTCAGAGTACCTACAAATTGTCTTGAAAGTCAGTGCATTTTAGGGAAAAATTTGATTTTTAATACTTTTTTCAAATTAAGTGATTTTTCTTAAAAGCAGCTAGATGCAGCAGCTTTTTACAGAAACAGAAGGTAGAAGTACGATATTTTTTGATAGTTATAGCCTTCGACTTAGATAATGCTTAATTAGCTAGATATTTTCTACTAAATTTTACTTACATTTTTATTTCTTGAAAAATTTATAGTCATATTTCCACGATTTTTCTATTTTTATTTATTAACATTTTTTATTGTATTTTATATTAAATTCAATGGCGATTAAGACATAAAAAAGTCTAAAAAACAAAACCTTGAAATATACTTTGTGCTCGAAGTTATTATTGCTTACACTTGACTTTATTTTTTGGATTTATTAAGCTTATTTTTGTTAAAAAAGTTTAAACTTTGACGAATTTTATAAAAAAAACCATACAATACATCAAGTTTTAATACCACATTCATAATACATGTTTTATAATCTGACGAATAAAAATATTTTTGTATAAAATTTAACAAAAAAAAACAAAAAAAAAAAAAGCCATCCTAAAATTAAAAAAACGCACTGTGCGGTGTTTGGAATTTGCTTAAAAAAAACTGAAAACTCCGCCCACCTCTCATACAAAGTGACGTCATCATAATAGTGAAACCTTCGAAAATTCCAAAAAAATTTATCGATTTAAAAGTAAAAAAGACGAAAAACTATATAAATTCGTTTTGACTGTTTTTGAGTTAAGCTAACCATAGTGTCGCTGAATGGCATGAATTGTAGACAGCAACACTTCATGATTAAGTAGAGCAAAGCTCAAGTAAGGATAGTATAACAATGTATAAATGTGCATATAGATATACAAACAAATATGTTTTTTTAAACAATATTACGACATGTTTTAGCACAACTAACGCCAGTCAACCATCCATCCATTCAACCCTTTCCACTCCACATTAACAACATGTTTCAAACCAAACAAACAACAGCCATCTAATGCGTGGCAACCACAACAAGCAAGGTCCTGTGAAGCAATCGTTAGCTTAGGCTCAGTTTACTTGGCGTGTCCTTCCACGACGTTACACGAGTAAGTGAGTGTTGTCTGCTCACCGTTATTTCTCAATGGCCCACATCTAGTCATATCTACTTTATGCCCTATACGTTACTGCCAACACGTTTGATCAATAGAACGCAGCAGTTAAGGCAACATACATAAGTACTCGTATATCAATCAAGCAAGCAAGTTGAAAACTTCAAATTTTAAAATTTTATTTTTAGGCTCGAAATCAGAATTGGAGAAAATTTAAGTGCCTTTGAAACAAGATACTAAACACAAAGAAACAGAAAAAAACTACGCTAGATATTATAGTTAAACGTAAGAGTTTGTTTCAAATGCGCAAATTTGCCACATATAAGTTGGAGCAGTCCTTTTTCTTTCAACAAAACTGAAAAATAGGAACAAAGAAGAAAAATTAAAAAAACAGTTTCTAGTTAAGCCGATAGCAGTACGGGTAGGAGCAGCAAGTAAGCGTTAAAGTACTGTTGTTTGTCTGGTAACGAAAACGTAAACGTATTCACAAAATGTCCTCGGTGAGTTGAAGTACTGGCAGAGTACCAGTGTTTGGCATGTGCTTTAAATTATTTTTGTAATCTGTATCTAATCCTAGATTGAATCGAAACGTGTGCAATATCGCAAATATCTCGAACGTGCCGGTGTCATTGATGCCTTGAGCAAGGCCCTTATAAAGCTTTACGAGGAGCAAAATAAGCCCGAAGACGCAATACGTTTTGTGCGCAAGTTTATGTGTGAATCTTGTCCGGATGACGATCAATTTGATTTGATGAAAGGTGATCTGGAGGAGGCAAATCGTACGATTGCCAAGTTGGAGCAGGAGTTGGAACGCCTCAAGAGTCAAATGTAAGTTATTGTTAGATATTAACGAAGCTGTTAACGAAGTTTAAAAGGCGGAACGGGGCGTTGAAATGTTTGAAGTTTTGTTGAAAAACTGGGTACGTTCGAACTTCGCATTCATTAGAACTTAAGCATTTGTTAATTCAAACAGAGATAAGGCCAAAAATTTGCCATTAGCCATAACGAGCCAATCTAGTTATTTTTGATTAATTCTTAAGAAATATTTTTTGATTTAAATAAATAGTAATTACTAGGGCTTGGATTTTGATGACTTAAGAAAAAAAGTCAAAAATTACCTAAAAATTTAGCTAAAAAACTCTGTCACATAACGAATATCACGTAACTATAGCTGTTACCATTGCGATTACGATTAGTAATCAATTATATTATATTTTAAAAAGAATTTCAATCATAATCCTTGAAGGAGAAGTTTATATTTAGTAATTGATTACGATTACATAAAATAAAAAATAATTACGATTACTGAAGTTACGAACATAATCAAAAAGAATCAAAAGTAATCAAGAAAAATAATTCGACTACTTTTAGAAATTATATTTAAATATTTATATTTATTTATTTATTATTTATTTATTTATTATATTATATTTAAACAATTTCTAAAAGTAGTCGAATTATTTTTCTTGATTACTTTTGATTCTTTTTGATTATGTTCGTAATTTCAAGTAATTGTAATTATTTTTGATTATATGTAATCGTAATCAATTACTAAATATAAACTTCTCCTTCAAGGATTATGATTGAAATTCTTTTTAAAATATAATATAATTGATTACTTATCGTAATCGCAATCAATCAAAAAGAATAAAAAATCACTTCTAAAAGTAGTCGGAATACTTTTTCTTGATTTCTTTTAATTATTTTTGATTATTTTTGTAAACTGAAGTAATCGTAATTATTTTTTTTTATTATTGATTTAATTATTAATTATTATTTAATTATTTAATTATTAAATTACGATTACTAAATTACGATTATAAACAGAAAAGAGCCGTACTTAATGAATTATTTCACCTTTAAAAAAAATAATCATCTTAATCCAGATTATATAAATAAAACCTTCATAAAAAACTTGTGCACACTTCGCAGATTTTCATCAGAAAAAATAATCATCTTAATCCAGATTATATAAATAAAACTTTCATAAAAAAACTCGTGCACACTTTGCAGATTTTTTTGTTTAGGTATATTGATAGGCGTTATGAAAAATCGGCAAAAAAAAAAAATGAAAAATCACCCAAAATTTCTTCGTATAAAATTGGGTCAGTTTTAATTTTTTAGGGCGATCTTTAAATTTTTGTTTTGGGCAGGGACCGAAAATAACAGTTATTTTCGCAATTTCTATTTAAAAAGTCAGATGGAAAGAGTAAGTCTATTCGATATTTGAATATAGCAATGTAACGCTTGTAAGCTATGGAATAATCTCTAATAATTTTAAAGTTACTGATTTTTTTTTAAAAATTAAAAAAATAATCGTTATTTTTTGACCAGTTTTATTTCGATCAAAAATAAAAGTTAAAATTTGACTTTTATTAAGTTTATGATGAGTAATTGAGAACAAATAATCATAAAATAATTAGGATTACTTTAAATTGCAAAAATAATCAAAAAGAATAAAAAGTAATCAAGAAAAATAATTCAACTACTTTCAGAAATTATTTAAATAATCAAAAAGATTAAAAAATAATTTCTAAAAGTAGTCGGAATATTTTTCTTGATTACTTTTGATTCTTTTTGATTATTTTTGTAATCTGAAGTAATCGTAATTATTTTTTTTGTTATTTGTAATCGTTATTATTACATTACAATTACAAACAAAAAAGAAATGTCAAAAATAAAAGTTAAAATTTGACTTTTATTTTTCTGATCATATATAAAAGTTGAAATTTGACTTTAATTTTTTTGATCAATCTGCTTGCAGTCGCTGTTAAAGTCGTTTGCAAAATAAATGAAAAAAGAATGTGCAACGATAAGCAACTAAGCGATGCAATGCAACGATATGAAGATTGATAGCAATGTTTTTTTATCTGTGCGAAAATGTTACGAATATAGGTGTAAAATAGAGCTGTAAAATCGGCATTCATATTCAGTACTTTAAGTACAACTGAATAACTACATAAGAATGCAATCAATGAATGCAAAATTGATTTATAAAATAAATTTTTAATTCACATTAATTTTTAAAAAAACTGATTAATTATTCATTTTCATTTTTTATATCATTAATAAATCATTTTTTTTATTCATTTGAATGCTAGATCACAAAGAATTTCAGAATTTTCAATTAGTCTTTTTTTTATTTATTATTAATTTTTTTATTCGTTATTCATTTTTTATTCATTATTCTTTTGTTATTAATTTTTTATTCATTTATTCGTTATTCATTATTTATTTGTTATTCATTATTCTTTTTTATTCATCTCTTATCTCTCTTTTTTTATTCATCTCTTATTCATTATTCTTTTTTTATTCTTTAGTAATTTTTTATTCATTATTAATTTTTTATTTTTATTCATTTATTGTTCATTACTCATTTTTTATTCATTATTCATTTTTTATTCATTATGAATTTTGTATTCATTATTCATTTTTTATTCAATATTCATTTTGTGTTCATTATTAATTTTTTATTCATTATTAATTTGTTATTCTTTACTAATTTTTTATTCATTTTAGTCCCAAGCCATTACTAAAAAATGAATAACAAATGAATAATGAATAAAAAATTAATAACGAATAAATAATGAATAAAAAAAGACTAATTGAAAATTCTGAAATTCTTTGTGATCTAGCATTCAAATGAATAAAAAAAAAATGATTTATTAATGATATAAAAAATGAAAATGAATAATTAATCAGTTTTTTAAAAATTAATGTGAATTAAAAATTTATTTTATAAATCAATTTTGCATTCATTGATTGCATTCTTATGTAGTTTATAACATGAATAATAAATAAAAAAATTAATAATGAATAAAAAAGAATAATGAATAACAAGTGAATAAAGAATAAAAAATTAATAATGAATTAAAAAATGAATAATGAATAACAAAATATTAAATGATAAAAAAATTAATAATGAGTAGAAAATGAATAATGAATAAAAAATTAATAATGAATAAAAAAGAATAATGAATAACAAATGAATAATGAATAAAAAATTAATAATGTATAAAAAATAAATAATGAATACAAAATGAATAATGAATAACAAAATAATAAAGAATATAAAATTAATAACGAATAAAAAATTAATAATGTGAATAAGAAAAGAGTATCTGAAAATTCTGAAATTCTTTGTGAATTGCTTTGTGAAATAATAAAAAATTAATAATGAGTAGAAAATGAATAATGAATAAAAAATCAATAATGAATAATAATGAAAAATAATGAAAAAATTAATAATGAATAAAAAATAAATAAAGAACAACAAAATAATAAAGAATATAAAATAATAACGAATAAAAAATTAATAATGTGAATAAGAAAAGAGTATCTGAAAATTCTGAAATTCTTTGTGAATTGCATTTCTTGTGAAAAGCATTCAAATGAACAAAAAAAAAAGGATTCATTATTCTGAATAACGAAAATGAATAATTGAAAAGAATAATTAAAAAGAATAATTCATCGTTTTTTTAAAAATGAATGTGAATTAAAAATTTTATTTACAAATCAATGTTGCATTCATTGAATGCATTCTTATCCCGTTATTCACTGATTCAATTTTTTGTGAATAAAATCAAATTGAATGCATACTTTTACAGTTCTGGTGTAAAAGATAAAAAAATGTGCTCTATTAATTGCTTTGAAAATTGTAAGTATTATAATAGCCCAGCAAACACAAGTCAAAGGTTTGAGAATTTTTTTCTCAATATTGATTTCAAATGTGATTCTCAAATCATTTTTAAATCGAGATCAAATGTTTGATACATACATTTGAGTTCGATTTAAGGTTGATTTGAGAATAAATGTTTTTCTCAAATGCAAATGTATGTTTGAAATATTGTGCATCACTAACGAATAAATAAGGTATTCGTACGTTTTTGCACATCACTAATGCATTTAATATTGTTGCATAACCTATTTGTTGCGCGAAAACAAGCTACACTTGTCAAAAATACGTAAAATTGTAATAAGTTCAGTTTAAAAAAAAATATAAAATGGAGAAATTGAGCATATAGAGAATTAATTTGAGAATAAAGTCCTCCTTTTTGTCGAGAATGCTTTCATTCTCAAATCAACATTAAATCGATATCAAACGTTTGACATTTGTGAAATACATTTGATATCAAATCATTCTCAAGCCTCAATGTTTGCTGGGAGTTAATAAGAAATAGATAAAATTTTTTACTTTAACTTTTGATTAAAAAAATAGAAGTGAAATTATAACTTTAACTTTTGATCGAAAAAATAAAAGTAAAATTTTAACTGTTATTTTTGATCGAAAATTCAAAATCAAATTTTAACTTTTATTTTTTATCAAAAAAATAAAAATAAAATTTTAATTTATATTTTTGATCGAAAAAATAAGTCGTATTTTAACTTTTATTTTTGATAAAAAAATAAGAGAAAAATTTGTTTTGATTGAAAACTTATCTTTTTGATTGAAAAACGAAAAGTAAAATTTTAACTTTTATTTTTGATTGAAATTAAATTAATCAAAAAATAACGATTATTTGTAGACTTTTTTGAAAAAATCATAACCATTACGGTCCCTGGTCTTGGGTCATTTTTTTTGGTGATTTTTCATTTTACTTTTGGGTAATTTTTCATTTTTATAATTGTTGTTTTTTTCTGTGTTTATTGATTAATATATTAATTTTTGGGGAGCGGTCCGAATGCTTGAAGGTCAAAATCTTGAAACAACCAAAATCTTGAAATTAAAATAACCTTGAAAAAATTCTTGAAAATGAAATCTTGAAAAAAATAACTTGAAACGAAATCTTGAAAAAAAATAATGTAGAAAACACAAAATATGCATAAATCTTGAAAAAAATCTTGATAAAATCTTGAAATTTTAAGAAATGTTGTTCCTTCGAATAAAATGTATAATTTCGAGAAAAAAAAAAATGGAAAAGTGTCTAATTTCAAAAACAAAAATGTAAAATTTTGGCAAAATTATAAATTTTTTAAATATTTATAATCCCACACTTAGCGTCATCCAGACAAACGACGGGGACGTGGTGGTTTTTTGTCCATTCATGAACATTTTTTTGCAAAATTTGTCACTTGTTGAAATTTGGCACTTATTAAAAATTAAATGACATTTTTTGCAAAACTTGTACATTTCGAAATTTGACACTTATTCGAAATTTGACAATTTTTTCGAATTTCGGCACTTATTCCAAATTTGACACTTTTTTCGATATTTGACACTTTGAAATTCGAAACTTTTTGAAATAATTAGACAATTTGACATTTATTTCAAAATTTGACAATTTCTGTGACTTAAAAATTATTCATTTTGATTATTTTCGAAAAATTTGATACTTCTTTCGATACACTTTTCGAAATAGTGTCAAATTTTCAATTAAGAAATCTTGAAAAACCTACGTAAAACCTACGCAATTCGCGCGCGCGGATTGAAGAACACATTCTATGCGTAGGTTTTCCCAGATTTTGAGTTTCAAGATTTTTTTTTCAAGATTTTCGTTTCAAGACTTTTTGTTTTCAAGATTTTGTTTTCAAGAGTTTTTTTTTCAAAATTGTGATTTCGAGATTTTTTTATTAAGTTTTTGATATTCTGCGAAAAGGATCCAACCCTAGTTTTTGATCAATTGTTCTTGTTAATAATAAAACATGGAACAATTGAAGAAGAACGAAAATGAAAAAAACTCAAATGTTTTTTAGTCATATGCATTAAGGCCTTTTTAGTCCAATTTTTTGGATCGCTCTCAACTGGTGTAGAAGTAATTGCGGACCAAGGTTGCAAAAAATTGCCATTTCAAGAATATGAAAATTACCAAATTTTTTTATGTGACATAAGTTGTAAAAAAATGTTTACTTAAAACTTAAACTAAATATTTTTAGTTTTCGCTTTTTAACAGGCGGCCTTCGGCCTCTGCTTAGGGATTACAACCCTCAATAAGTTCAACACAGGGTTTGCTGTCTACAATACTTCTGGATATAATTTTTTTTAATATGCGGCTTTTGTCCACTGCTTAAGGATTGCAACCCTCAATCTATAAGATCAACACCGGCTTCGCTGTCTACAGTATTTCTGGATCACCTAAACGAAATATGCCCCAAAAAATTATATGAAAAATCACCCAAAAAATTAGTAAAAAACTATCGATAGTCGCTACCATTAATAGATTTTGAACTCTAATTCCCGTACTTGAACATGTTATTGGGCGTTTGACGCACTTTTACCGCATTTGTGACCTAATTTGGCGGCCTTTGTAGTCTAGTGGAGAGGGCGCTAGACAATCAACCCAGAGGCCCCTGGTTCGAATCCGGGTTCGGGCATGGTTCTTTTCACTTTCTTTTGCCGAGGTCAAGGCATAACACTAGCTTCGGTTAAAAGCAATTCAAATTGTCTTTCTCGTTTGTTTCGCCTAATCAATAATTCACGTATGGTTCCAATCAATTTCTCTAAATAATATATCCTTTTGCTTTCAGGTCAAAAACTAAACCTTGTTTGTGTAAGGCGCATGCCTTGGATCTTTGGTCTTAAAAAAAAAATTACCAAATTGCTTATAAACGGTAAACTTCCGGTAAATTTTTGGACACATTCTTTGAAAATGTTTAACGGGTCCTTAGGAGGCGATTTAATATTGAGGGTAAACTTTTTCGAGTCTCGTCACGAAAAATGTTTCAAGTCCCGTCACGTTTTTGTGTACATGAGCAATAATGTTTTCTAATTTTTGTGTTTTTTGTATGGGAACCACCCAGAAGAGTGGCTTACTTTACGAATCGATTGAAGGAACTTATTTTCTCCCTCCCCTCTCCCCCCCGCTACTCTATTACATATTTAATTTTGAACTCACTTTTCCACACTTTCTTTCCTTATCACCCAGCAAATTAACACCCGAAGAAATTGCCGAATTACTCGATGAGAACTTTAAGGCTCTCATAGAAGATGAAGAAAATTTTGGCTCACTTTTGCGCAAATATCTGACACGCGATCTACTAGGCGAATTAATGATACTGATGACATCTGCACCAGTAGAGGCCAGTCTGTATGATTCCGTTAAGTCTGGCATGGAAAATCACAATGCATTTATTGGCCTTTATGCTCCCGATGCTGAGAGCTATGATGTTTTCGAGAAACTGTTCGAACCCGTGATACGAGACTATCATGGCCAAATTGACAATGAGTCGGATGTTTTGCAAAAAGAAAACGAATTTGGCAATTTGGATGAAATCGAGAATCTGGATCCGGAGCGCAAATATATTCTATCTACTCGAATGCGCGTTTCTAGAAACTTAGAGGGTTATCCATTTTTCCCGAAATTGCGTGAAAAGCAGTACATTGAAATTGAGGAGAAGGTCAAAGCGGCTACAGAAGCCCTCGATGGCGAGCATACCGGTGCATACTATACAATGGCTGAGCTGGATATTGAGACACAGAACGAGATGGTAAACAGAAAAATTTTGTTTAAGCGCGGCGATGAAGAATTACAATCAGCTGGTTGCTATCGCTTCTGGCCTACGGGACGTGGTATATTCCATAATCCAGCGGAAACTTTTCTGGTTTGGGTCAATGAGAAGGATCATGTGCGTATTATCTCTATGGCCAAGTGTGGCGATTTGGGTGAGTGGGCGGCATGACAGATATAAAATATGTGTTTATTACTCTATTACTTGTTTAGGTGACGTTTATCACCGTATGGTGACGGGCCTGCTGGCGCTGGAGAAAACTCTACAATTCGTTCGACATCCAAAATATGGTAATTTAACAGCATGTCTCAACAATGTAGGCACCGCATTACGCGCTTCGGTGCACATACGTTTGCCCTTACTCTCAACGGATGTCGAAAGACTGAAGGTTATGTCCACCGATTTGCATCTAAATATAAAAAGTACTGGCAGTGCCAGTCAAGACGGTGTCTTGGATGTTTCGAATAAGCGACGTCTAGGTGCAACGGAGTTCGATCTGGTCAAAGGTCTGCAGGATGGTATCGTGGAAATGATAAGAGCAGAGGAGGAGTTAGAGGCCAGAGGTGGTGAAAATGAGGAAGACAACTGATTGATGTTAGTGGAAAAAGAAGTGGTAATTGTGTGAAAAAGGCGTTAGCTGCAAATTATATGTGATAATAATGATTTAACATATGTTTGTTGATAATTTTCAGCATTTTTTTTTCAATTTTGAATTAATAAATTATAATTTGGTTATAATTAGAAATGAAAGTTGATGAACTTATTTCGCAGTTCGCAATTAAAAAAAAAAGAGTTTGAATTGAAAATTATCTTGAGTATAAGCTGTGCAATGATACTTTCACAAGGCAAACGTGACAGCTGTAAATAACAGCTGACTGTGAATAACACTGACAACAAGTTTTCAAGTCCAAAAGTAACGAAATTTTTAACTTAAGATCAAGGGAGCCCTTGAAACTGCGAATCCATCAGCACTGAATTACTCTAGTAGAAACTCTAGTTTCGATTCCATTAGGTTAGGTTAGGTTAGGTCAGGGTGGCTGAGAAGATAGACGACTCGTACACTTAGGCCAGTGCAGGCCTGTTGTGATACCACACAATCTCTTTTAAACCTATTACAGATTTCCCTCCTCAAACCAGTTCGAGCGGATAATGAATTTAAGGATATGCTTGATTTCCAGGCATGAGATTTCGGCAAGTCCATTTAGAAAGGGATGGGCCAGAGTTGCCATTCCCCTTTTAGCTAAAGCCGGACATTCGCAGAGGAGGTGCTGAACATTTTCTACCTCCTCCTCACATCTGCAGCTTCTGCAGAAATCATTTGATGCAAGTCCCAACCGAAAAGCATGCGTTCCGATTAGGCAGTGACCCATGAGGATTCCTACTATTTTTGACAGGTTTGCCCTGCTTAACTCAAGCAGTGCGTTGGTGCGTTTTAAGTAGTAGGTAGGCCCTGTTAGCGTAGTTATCCTACATGCGTCAAGGTGTTCCCAGCGTTCTTGTGCAAGACTTAGGGATCTATTCTTGCACTGGAGTTTATAGGAGGAAATGGGTATACCAATAAAGTCCTCATTTAAGAGGGTGTTAGGGGTCATGCCCTTGCTTGCCAATTCGTCAGCTAAATTATTGCCCTCAATATCCCTATGTCCGGGTCAGAGAACTGCACAAGCCTACTTGAAGTTCAAGCTTTTTCAAGTACTTAAATTCAAGCACGTATCCAAGCTTGAAAAAGCAAGCTTTAGCCAGCTTGCAAAAATACCAAACAGATACGAGCCATATTCATGCTTGCTCGTTGGCTTGGCTTGTTTCGGCTTACTTTGTCGGGTGGAAAGTTGAAAAGCTTAAAACGATCGGCAAAAGCTTGTAAGCTCGCAAGTATCCAAATTATTGAATTAAAGCAAGTATCCAAAAAATTCAATGAGCTTCTTTAGAGAGAGCTTAAGCGTAATAGGACTTTTAAGGATTCTGTGGACTCCGTGGTGTGAAGTTTTAGGATAAATGATTTCGAAGATGCTGTCAAACTTTAAAATTTAAGATGGCGGATAGAGTTGCCACCTAGATTTTTTTTATTTTTGCGAATTCTTGTAATTTTGATATTCTGACAACGGATTTGATTTCGAATATATTGTCACAGTTTTAAAATTTAAGATGGAGGTTAGGGTTGCCACCTAAATTTTTACCACAGTATTGCCACCTAATAATATGTATTTTTAAAAGTTTTAAACATCATTTATCAGTGTTAAGGGGTCGCTGATTTCGAATCTAAGGTCAGAATTTTAAAATTCAAGATGGTGGATAGGGTTGCCATCTTTATTTTTTTTTAGTTTTATGAATTCCGGGCTGTCAAAAAAAATCGTACATCAAAAATGGGTCGCTAAATCTGAATCCGTCGTCAGAATTTCAAAATTATTAAATTTTGAAATACTAGGGTTGCCACCTAATAACATATCTTTTCAACAGTTTTAAACGTCATTTATTAGTGTTAAGGGGTATAAGGGATATATTATATTATTAGGTGGCAAATAAATTATTTCAACATTTTATAATTTTGAAATTCTGACGACGGATTCTGATTCAGCGACCCATTTTTGGCGTACCATTTTTTTTTTGCCAGCCCCGAATTCATAAAACGACAAAAAATTAAGGTGGCAACCCTATCCACCATATTGAAATTTAAAATTCTGACTTTAGATTCGAAATCAGCGACGCCTTAACACTAATAAATGACGTTTAAAACTGTTGAAAAGATATATTTTTAGGTGGCAACCCTGTTATTTCAACATTTTATAATTTTGAAATTCTGACGACGGATTCGGATTCAGCGACCCATATTTGGTGTACCATTTTTTTTTGCCAGCCGCGAATTCATAAAACTACAAAAAATTAAGGCGGCAACCCTATCCACCATATTGAAATTTTAAATTCTGACTTTAGATTCGAAATCAGCGACCCCTTAACACTAATAAAAGACGTTTAAAACTCTTAAAAAGACATATTATTAGGTGGCAACCGTATTATTTCAACATTTTATAATTTTGAAATTCTGACGACGGATTCGGATTCAGCGACCCATTTTTGGTGTACCATTTTTTTTTGCCAGCCCCGAATTCATAAAACTGAAAAAAATTAAGGTGGCAACCCTATCCACCATCTTGAATTTCAAAATTCTGACCTTAGATTCGAAATCAGCGACCCCTTAACACTGATAAATGATGTTTAAAACTTTTAAAAGTACATATTATTAGGTGGCAATACTGTGGTAAAAATTTAGGTGGCAACCCTAACCTCCATCTTAAATTTTAAAACTGTGACAATATATTCGAAATCAAATCCGTTGTCAGAATATCAAAATTACAAGAATTCGCAAAAATAAAAAAAATCTAGGTGGCAACTCTATCCGCCATCTTAAATTTTAAAGTTTGACAGCATCTTCGAAATCATTTATCCTAAAACTTCACACCACGGAGTCCACAGAATCCTTAAAAGTCCTATTACGCTTAAGCTCTCTCTAAAGAAGCTCATTGAATTTTTGGATACTTGCTTTAATTCAATAATTTGGATACTTGCGAGGCTTACAAGCTTTTGCCGAAGGGCATCAAGCTTTCCATTGCTTGAAACTTCGTACCGTTCGCTTGTAAGCTAGAATAGGTGCAAGCTGTGCGTGTGCTTATTTATATTCAATTACAAGCTTTGCTTGATTCAAAATTATCAAGCTCAAGCTAGCTTGAACTTGTATTTTAAGCAAGCGCTTGAAATAGACTTCAAGCCGGCTTGTGCAGTTCTCTGGTCCGGGTACCCATATGAGGTGGATTCTGAGTAGCCTTGCCATCTCGTTAAGAGATCGATTCCATTAACTCGTTTCAAATAAATAACTTTAAAATTGACGAATCATTTGTGCGTTTTCGAACATCCGATTGAGTAAAAATGATCAAGCATACAGCAGTTGCCAACTAATTAGAAACGCTTCTGTTATCGTTATATTTGGTTCACTGGGTTATGCGTATTTGGATTCACTTTTAATATTTTGTGATTAAAAAAAGTTTACCTTCCAATCGCGTCCATCCAACTGTGAAGTACGTTCAACTCTGCCATTGACATTGAACCAATTTGTCTTGGCCGAAGAGAGTATATCCAGCGTTACGTTCCATTTGTGTAAAACTTCATTTGTGTGTTCATTTTCGGAATGCATCAGACTGAACGCAACTTGTTGTCCCTCCTTATCGATAGTGCTTTCCAAATCAGCTTTACAGATATAACCATCAATCTGTGGAGATAGAAAGAATATTTTCACTTTTTATTATGTAGTCAAGCTTTTTATTATGTGTAGCTAACATAGGCGAAGAACCAACGTATTTAGGCCCCACCTCTTCGAATGTGCTAGATCTAACACTATCATCCTCTGACACCAACAATTTTGTCACAGTTTGAAGGGTACTAGAACAGCCCTCCTTCTCGGACCACAAAGATATTAGTTTCAATGTAAGATTTAACTTCTAGCTCAAAAGCTCAAAAGATCGTCAGAAGCCCGAGAAATCCTAACTGGAATCGTTTCAGAAGCACCATTGAGACCAAGTTACCTTCTCCCAAATAAATTAATACGGAAGAGAGCATTGAGAGGATCCTTAAGATTCTCTCAGTGCATCTTCTTAAAGCATATCACTCGTCTTGTAAACCCAAGCGAACGAAGCGTAAGACCAGAAAACCATGGTGGAGTTCGGATCTTACAGAGCAAAGACGTGACCTAAAAGATTTCTTCAAACTAGCCAAAATAGCTGACCACGAAGAAATATGGGGGAGTACAAATGCAGGCTTAGACGTTTTAAAACAAACGTCCGCAGAGTAAAAAGACACAGCTGGAAGAACTTCTGCTCAAGCATAGAAGGTCACAGCAAGACTCAGGAAGCTACTTCCAAAGCAGCCCTCCATTCAGCTCCATTCAGAATCAGCTACACAAAGACAATGGTGTGTGGACGGAGAGCAGTCAGGAATCTCTTTGAAGTGCTTTTAAAGAAACATTTTCCTGGCTATACTGAAGCTCCAAATACTATTGCAATACTGGACAAAACCGCTACAGGTTCCACATGACTTAATAACGTCAGACAAAATCATATGGGCTATAAACTCGTTCTCGGGATATAAATCTTTGGGACCAGACTCTCTGGCTCAGAAATCTTTGGCTTGAGAATATATTTAATGGAGTTATCAGGTTAAACTATGTGCCCTGGAGGACAGAAAGTGTTGTATTCCTACTAGAACAGGTAAGAGCACTTGCATACGTAGGACTACAGTAATTCCCGCTAAATTGCACAAGCAAAAATGCTTACACTTTTGTTCAATTAACCGGGAAATTCAACGAAATCCAGCTCAATCAAAATGACCAGTTGCTCAATAAAACAAAAAATACTGCACTTTTTCTTTAATTACTCTGGGCTACACGCAAAATGCACCCCGGACCAAAGTAATTTTTTATGGTTCGGTGATCACAACGATGGAAATTTTTTTTCGTTTCGCGGGTTTTCGAGATATCGGCAAAAAGGCGTGTTTAATGTAGTCGGTTCAACTCAAACCAAAATATCTCGTTATTGGCAAATTCGAGAGTAATATTCTATATATTCTTGAAAAGGCAATGAAGTTATGCATTTAGTGATATTTTCTTTCGTTTCCCAGAAAGCCATGAGCCACATTTTTGGGGACCAATTAAGCGGGATTTTTATACTGATTTTACTCAGTGGCCCTAATTTTTATGAGAAAATAACCGGGGAATTCAATTAAACGGGAATCAATTAAACGGAAATAACACCAAACATATCTTATGAGAGCGTAATATTGACACATCTTTCGTTAATTAAAGCGGGGAAATCAATTAAATGTGATGCAATTAAGCGGGGATTACTGTATAGGCTAATAAGTCTAACGTCCTTTGTACTCAAAACGCTCGAGGAGCTGATTAACTTGCACCTAAGGAACTATTCAATCCAGCTAGCAACCAACCAACACGCTTATACGAAAGGGAAATCGGTTGAGATAGCAATACACTCCCATGAAGTACCAATAGAAAAAGCCCTCCATTAGAATAAATGCATTCAATTAGAATAAGTGCATTCAACAATGTATCAACTAGGGCAATCCTCAATGGAGTACGAGCAATTGGTCACCACCAGCTATAAACCTATGGTTAGAGAAGTGTTCGAACTGAGTGAGGCACCAAATCCATGGAAAGGGAAGCTTGGAGTGGTACACCCCAGAAAGAGGTCCTATCGCCCCTACTATGGAATCTTGTTGTCAATGAACTACTCAAAAACTTTGAAGGTAGAGCCCCAAAGATAGTAGCCTACGCAAATGACATCGAAAATCATTAAAATGTTTATCAAAATGTCAAGCTCCATAATGGAAAGCATACTCAAAGAGGTACCTAGATAGTCAAATTCAGTTGGTCTAAGTATTAACGCAGAGAAAATGGATCTGGTTCTGTTCACGAAAAAATTACAATATACCACCGTGGTGGATGCCACCAAAAATAAACGACATACGCCTCTTACCGAAAACTCACACGAAATATCTTGGAGTCGTCCTGGACAGCAAGATGGCATGGAGAATCAATGTAGAAGAAAGCTATCATTGCGCTTTACGCATCCAAAAATATGCTAGGCAGCACCTGGGGTCTTTCACCCATTCTAATGCATTGGATCTCTAACGGTAGATCGTTCTATTCTACTCTATGGACTTGATATGTAGTGGCCGGCATCCAAAATGCCTACGGGGGTAGGTGCGACTGTGTATTGTGCAGAGCCTACTACAAAGCAGCCATACAAGCTTCCGAACCACGGCAGCATCTTCCAGGCGGAAGTATTCGCCATAAGGAAGGCCGCGGAGATAGCCCTCGCCTGGATACACACACTCTTGTATTAACATCTTCGTCGACAGCCAAGCGGCCATTAAATCCATGCGCTCCGCTACTAGTCTAAAAATGTCCTGGCTGACAGAGAGGCACTAGATGTACTATGCGCTTCGAAGAGAGTGCGCATCTACTGGGTACCTAGCCATCAAGGCATTGAGAGGAACGAGATGGCAGACGGTCTAGCAAAGGAGGGCGCTGGTCTGGGATCAGAATTTGCAGAACATGTACCTACTCCGCTGCAAGCGTTGTATAGGAACCTCAAAAAAGCGCCACACAAGCAGTGAATGAAAAGTTACGACATCATGCAAAATCTCGAAAATCATGTGCAGTACACAATGCAAAAAACAAACTATGTTACTCTTGACACGCCCGCGCGGAACGCGCAGGACACTAGTGGGTATACTCACAGGTCACTGCATGGCGGCGGCACAAGCGAGGAAGCTGGGCAGCACCACGGATGACAACTGAAGAAAGTGCAAGGAACCAGGCACGGTGGAGACCCTGGAGCACTTACTATGCACATGCCCCACCCTACTCAGATCAAGACTAAAATACCTAGGCTCATCGGCGTTCCTTTCACAAAAAACTGTAGCCAAAACGTCTCTCGAATCTCTCCTAAGATTTGCGAAATCAACGCAAATCTTTACGGACTTCAATTAATTACAAAGGTTTCTTTGATTGCCACCGGTACAACAAAGGACCAGAACTGGTCTATGTGAGCCTTCGTCAGGAGGAATCCAGGTTAATCCAACCTAACCTAATCTATGTTGTCAAGTTTGTCTTATCAGAGCTCTGGGAAAAAAAGACACGAGTCGGAAGAGGTATAGTTCCCACTCAAACCAACTTTTGTTAAACCACCAGACTTGTTAGATCATTACTACTTTAAAGGGCTTACACATCAGCGAGCAGGTTCGTCGAGCGGCGGCCATGTTCGAGCCAGTTTGCTAGTTAAGAAGCTAGTTCGACAGTTCGGCGAACTTGTTGGCTTGTTGACAAAAATTTTTGATTTTCTGCGTCGAGCAAGAGGTGATCGACGAACGCGTTCTATAATTTGAACGTAATCGTCATACCTAACGAAATTCTGTAGCGACAACATGACCAGCACAAATATATAACGCGTTTTTTTTATTGTTCAATATCTATAACAAAATGATGGCGAAAAACAAGAAAAAATCGCATGCTCGACGAACATGTTCGTTCAATTTGAACGCTAGCTTTTTCCAACAGGTTCGCCCCGCCATTTTGTTCGACGAACAAGTTCGCTAATGTGTAAGCCCTTTTAATTTTTTTTTTTGAACTTACCTTAGTACTCTTTTCGTTGTAGACTAACATCGTAAAGTTCCGATCGTGTCCTAAATGTATTGAGCTCAGTTGTGCTACTCCAAAAACGTACATCAAAAGATTTATGATCATATTGCGTGAAAAGCCACTGTAAAAAATGTTTAAGAAAAATATTAAAAAATCAAATAACTCGTTTTACTGCATCAAAAAGGTGAAACTATCAAACGTTTACATTTTTTAATCTTTGAAAAATGCGTTTTATTTTTAACTTGACAAATTGAGCAACCTTCGTTGTTTCAAAATCTTAATCGCACAAAAGAGTAGACATTGGTAATGCACAAGAAATTCTGCGTTGAAACACCAACTCAAGCGCAGTTTACTGAATTGCGTTAATGCAATTGCGCCATGGCCTAGTATCAAATGCTATATTAGATGTCATAAGGTAATGTGAAGTTATATGATTCCTGTAACAACAGGTCTTTAATTAGCGCAGTAAGATTTTGATAGCACATTGAATTATGAGATGAATTTTTTTAGTGTGGTGAGTTGGTTAGCGCAGCGCTGCGTTACCCATGTTTACAAGAATAGTGAATTGCAAATTCTCACAATAAAGAAAGATTAGTTTTGTTTTGCTACTTACTTTTCCATGAACTCTGATTTGAGCAGCATTCCGCGATATTTATTAAGTTCGTTGAGATTTGTATTGACTGCCATGGAGATACCCAGATCTGCAGTATCATATTTAAAAAGTTGGAACTAAAAGAGAGAGAAAATGATGATCATATAAAAGCCTTGCACAGCCCTAACACACTCCTTTACTCACCACATCATGTTGCCGCTCTGGACACATAATCTCTTCAAAGGGTTGTGTTGAGGTTTTCGTTATCAAACCCCGTGTTGATGTTACTGAACGCGACTTAAACGAAAGACCACTGGTGAGATTCTCTGGACGACTGAAAGAGTAACGCATACATTCACTGGTTATATTAACAATCAAGTCATTATTGAAAGGTATATAGATGAGGAAACCCTGTTCACGTTTGATCTCATGATCCAGATTTAGGAAAGGATTATAGCTGCGACTACGACACGAGGCATAAGAAGAATAACGAGCATCAATCTCCAGTGTGGACTTCATGACATCCCTGGCACGATGTTGGGTGATATTGCCACGTAATGATGTTAGGACGGTAGTTTGCAACAGTACATCGGAGGCGGTACCAAGAACTGTGGGTACAGCATATTTGGTCATGAAGGGCCAACGAACGGTCTGCATATTAATGTGACTATCGGCACGTATGAGTATATTTATGCGACTTATTACTGGTGAGGTAAAAATATTGAAAGAATCTCGTAAGAAACTATACAAGTGTTAAGATGCAACAAAAAATTACTCACAGTCATTATAGGTTAACTTCTGGAAAGTCTTCTGATTCAGGTAATACGACAGCACTGTCTTGCCTTCCATCTGGAGTATGAACTCCAAGTGTAGCGGTTTGGATTCAATGATGGGTGCATTCATTTGACTGAGCAATTGTTTGATGTTCTCAAATTTGAGTGGATTGGTCATGTTTTTGAGGAACTTTGTGAAGATGGCATCGGGAAGACCGCGTGCTTTGACATAGAGCTGTGAAAAGCAAGTAAGAGTTAGCAAGCATTAAATTTATTGAATACGCCCAGTTTCAAGAGATCTAGAGAGACAGAGCTTACCGCTAATTGTCCCGTAAAATTTCCCAATGCTTCTGTATCAAACTTTAAATAGGCCACAACAGGTAAATCCGACTTGGGATCACCCACAAGAAAAGCTTGTAAGATGGCACCAATACCGAATTTCGAATCACGATAGTCGAATATATAATTTCCGGTTACCCAATAGCGTGGCTCGGGCTTTTGGGGCAAATGGCGATGCATGTAGGAGAGAAGACGGCGTCTAAAAATAAAGTTTGTGATGTTTGAAGCTAATTAGTTTAGTTAGTATCGAAACTTACAGGTGTTGGTAGCACGGGTAAGTCGTCTCCGAAATACTCGTTATTGTTGTGCGATAATAGTTGATCATGTGTGGATCGGTTTCACTTTGTATAATGCGATGTATGCTTATGAGACGTGCGGGCGTAGGATTTGAGATTAGCAGCAATGTAACTGCCGTGACACGCAGCTCCAGGCTGGCATTTTTGGATTCGAAAATGGGCCAGTAAATTTCATAAATCTAAAATAAAAACTGCATGAGTGTTTAATCTTCTTTCCCCTTTACTCTTTGGCTTACCCGCTCAGCACGTTGACCAGCCAGCGGCAGAGTGGCCCAGGCTGCTAAAAATTTAATATCTTGATTTTCATTTTCATCTCTCACGATTGGATCCAAGTAGTTGGCCACATTGCCGAGTTGCAAATTGCTCAAGCCCTGCAAATAGAGCATTTTCTGTTCATAATCGCGACTACCTGTGAACAAAGAAAGAATGAGTAATTCACATAAGATCTTCGATTATTTTTTGGGCAAAAATTCAACTCACTCAAATAGAAGTTGAAATACTTTTGAACATACTCCTCAAAAACATCCTTGCTAATGCTTCCTGCCACAAAGACATTATAAACCAGTGTTGCAAAACTTAGTATAGCCGCTTGACGCACATCCGGGCGATCAGGACCTAGTGCATTAAAGAAAACACAACACCAAATTAGATGTAACGTTATGAAATATTCAACTCATTCATCAGCATTACCTAAAGTCAGAAATACCTCACATTCCTTGACCAGGTCATGTGAAAGCTCAAAAATATGAAACGGCATGGATATCAGTAGCTGCACTGCTATGGTCGACTTTATCTCCTTCTCTGTTACCAGATCTCTGGTAAGAAATACCGATGCTTTTGTACCAATACGCGGTATGATCTCGTGAAAAAGATTGCGTATGGTTTCCTGGCGATAAGAAGTGCCAATCACAACCTCTGTATAAAGTTTGGTCATCGATTCGTAATCCATTTCGGAGAGCAACTTGATGACATCTGACACCGTAGAGTCGTAGGGTTCGCTGAATTTGAACTCTGCACTCTCCAAACCTTCAGCCAGACTATCGAGCAGATTTGATGCCGCAAGTAGTAGTGTTTCTTGCAATTGTGGATTACGTCCACCAGTGGGATCATTTATGTCGAGCGCTAACAGTTCCAAGCCAGAAATTTCCGAAGCCATTGATGTTTCTATATCGATGGCATTATCAATGGCGGTTTCATTGAGAAAGTTCAGGAGTAGCCTGCAAGAGCATTAAGTGTTAGGAGAAGCGGAGAAAGAGTAAAATATTAGAGCAAAAACCTACTCCGAGTTTATGAATTGTGCTTCGCCGGTCGACTCGAATGTGTGTATCAACGTTGTGCCTTTAACGTGTGCCATGCTCAGAAAATATCCGGTCTCCGGATGCGGTAACATGCCATAAACTGCCTCATTTCCATTGATTACGCTCTTCTGAAAATCAAATTCACAAGTATTTGGTGGCACATTACTGCGTGTTATGTGTATAGCCTCGGCAAAGGGTGTGCAGGTCATTAGTTCCGGTGTTTTGCGTATGGATATATAATTTGTCTTGTTGGAAACGAAATACTCCGTGGAACATTTACCATGTATGCCGATCTGTAAAAAGAATTATAAGAATATCACAAGAAATACATTTAGTCGTATAAACTATTGTATTGTTTGTACCTCATCTACTACAAAGGCACCTGTAGTTTTCATTTGAAATTGTAATGTCGATGCTATGGCACGCTTAAAATTTGTTGACCAAATGGGATCACTTTCTTTGAAGATCAAATGTGAGATAGTGCCCTCGGGAGTGAGCACAATTTTGAAGGGTTTATATGGCGGATACATTTCTTTATTTTGCAGGAATTTTTCACCAGAATTATTTAGCGTTACATCGTCGATAACGAGCTGGGAAAACAGAGAGAAGATTTAAAATTAAGTTGAAAAACAGTAGGAGCTAAGTTATAGAGCAAGCACAAAATCTTTAGTTTGTTTGGAATAAGAGCTTACAAAAACTTAAAATGTAGGGTGTGCTAAATTCGTGACCACCACTGTATATATTTCGCTCTAACTAAAAATGTGGTACTAAATTCAGGGAACGAAAATAAACTCTAACGTTTCGTTCGCTAAGGTAGTAAAGCGTTCATTTGAGAGAACTGAACGTTTATGTTGTGTGGCATTCATTACCAAGGCCATTATTCAGTTGCGTTCAAGTTGCATACTTGAACATAAACATCATTGTTCCGTAGTATAAGCTACACTAAAGAACCTTATGAGAAGCGTTGTTTGAGAGACTGAGAAAGCAGAGAGAAAAACATTTTATCTTTGTTCAAGCACATGCTGCGTATCAAGGGCGCATTCAGTTTTGTAGGTAGCATACATTTGCAGGGCGCTCTTGTTTTAGTATGAATAATCAAAGCATTTTTTTAGCTATTCAGGTTATTTATTTTTATACTGTTTCTAACGCCCATAAAAAGGCGTGTCAGGTTTAGAAAAGTATATCACATATTCTTGATCAGCATCACTAGCTGGGCCGATTTATCCGTTACCGTCTGTTTGTCTGTCTGTCGACACGACTCTTTTTTTAACACAGCTGCTAAGAAAAGAAATTTTTTTCTCTTAAAAAGTCTCAAAATTTATTTAAATGACTTGAAATTTTTACATGTTTCGATAATTAAAACTCACCATATTCATCACTATTTTTGTAATGTAAAACAATCTTTATAAAAAGTACTACGGTATTTATAATTAATATTAGAAAAGAGAACATCTAAATGGTTTAAAGATATCTGACTGACACTTCAACGATTTCACTTCAACGTCTCTTAAGTCCTTTTAATGGCTAGGCTAAGCCGAAATAGTATTTTTTAGGTTAATACTCCTATCATGACGGTTCTAAAAAGATAAAGAAACATACCTTTGATTCTTACCTGCGCTACTTATTCTTAATTTTATTATCATTTTAATATCATTTTAAAATTTAAAAAATCCTTTTAATTTTATTATAATTTTATTGTCATAAAAAGTAAGAAAAAACATTAATATGATTTCTGTACGGTTGGTTTTTCTTACAAAATAGGACAAAAACCAAATCCAACTGACTTTAATGTCAAATATCTCTCCAAATTTTTTTTGTCATGTTGGTGCATTGTTTTTTATAGAACCAAATTAATTAAAAAAAACCGTTTCAAGATTATATTAAAAATTACTTTCTGTCGTGTCCAATATATTGGACAAATTCACTGAAAGAGTTTATATATACTTTAGCGCTCGGCCCTTCCTGTTCAGCAAGATCCGAGTGCGGTCCCTTGTGAATTTTAAAATTTTAAAAAGTAGTAATTACTACAATATATTAGTGCGAACTAACACAAATAAGATGATTGCTGAACTTTCATGGAATTACACCGCACAGTGGTTCCATACTGTATTCATGTAGGAATAAAATAGAAGGATTCGTCATTGTACGATTCGTATGAACGCTACATACTTTTGTTGTAGATATAGTAAAACAGCTCTTTAAAAAAAGTATACGAATTTATTTATTCTTTTGTTCGTTTAAGATAGGTTCGCAGCCAATTATTTTAAATGTTAATATTAACTTTAAGATTGTAAGCAAAATACAATTTCAATTCATAAGGAATTACATTTTTTAATTTAAGCTATCACTCTGCTCTGTCAAAAATAATATTAGCATTTATTTACCCTCTTGGTTTCTTTTAAGCAGGTTCGCAGCCAATTGTTTTAATTTTAATATCACCTTAAAGGCTTAAAGGTTAAACCAAAATTGTCACGAGAAAACTATTTGATTCCGCGTTCACACCACTGTGCAACTCTTCCTGATTCTCAATGCTATGAATAGAGAATAATGATGCAATAAAACAATAACAGTTCGACAGTGTTAGCGTCATCCCAGTGGTAAATTAACTCATTACATAACCTCTTAATATTGTAATTTCCCAGCTAATGTTTGAACTTTAAAAAAGCAAGCAGTTTTATTAAAGTATACTTATTTTATTTGGACCACACAAAGTTTTACCAGCGGGAAAAAATTATTGCTTCTGCTCAGAGTTGCCAAGTTAGCAATATTATAAGATAACATATTTTTTGGCCTTTATCTTGAGGTTTTGGGTGTATCTGTCTATGATATATTTCGGTCTTTTTTTTTCACAAATGGATTTCAATGACAAGTAAATATAATCATAATTTATTATTTATAATAATAATAATATAATAATTTTTTCAGTTTACAAAAAAAAACATAAGTAAACTTCATTTACTACTGTTATTTCCATGTTATTTAAAAAATTTACAATAGTAAAAATGACAGCTTTTTAAGTTGAATCCAAAATAAAAGAAAAAACCGTTTGTGAGTAATTTAACGTGTATCTATCTTAACTCAAAATATTAGCAGGTATAAGTATGGAATTTTTCAATTAGATATTAAATATTTGATATAAAAAATCAATTTCGCTTTATTTTTAATAATAGTTGACACAGAAAAAACGCGTTCGCTAGTATTTGACGTTGGGCAAATAGTTAACAGAGCATTAAGGAGACACTCAAGCTTTTTTGTTCTTTTCTGAAAGCGATCTAAATAGTAAATGTAAATCTTCTACGAGTCAATCTACACGCTGGTCACCGAATCGACAACCCTAATCTTCTAGCTTTTTCTAGCTTGTTTTGAAAAGTGAATATTTTTTAAAAATAATTATTTAAAGTTTTCAATGCTTGTTTTTAAATGTGTTGCGGGCTTTTTTTAAGAAACAATAGAAAAATTGTTTGTTCCGATCTGTTAAGGTTTTAATGTTAGCGCATTCTTATGAATAAAATATTTGCAAATTAAAATTTTCATTTACGCAAAAAAAAACCTATATGTGTATTTAATAACATAGAATGGAAAGGTAAGTAAAAAGCGAAATGAACATTGTAAAAACAGAGCATGGGAAAAAAATAGAATTGCATATGCGTAATGTGATATAGTGTTTATTGAAAAGATTTAAAACATGTATTTTGCTATTGCTTTGACATACCAGAAGGCTTCTTGTAATTTAATATTTCAAAACCCCGTGTCTGTATATAAATATTACGATTCATCTGATGATGAGAGAATTTTTGCACAAATATCCAAGAGTTGGTTGAAAATACATTTTTTACATTATATATATAATTTTATACATATGAAAAAGTGTTGGCAACACTGATTCTGAGACACGAAATGAGAGAGAATAGCCTACGTAAAAAATATCGTATGCCGAATGTGTTGAGTAGAGAGTATGCAAACATAATTATAATGTAGTGTATGCCATGCTGTCGAACGATACAGAATAATAACATTTATGTTCGTCTCCACTGACATATACGCAACAGAGAACTGCAATGAGTATCCGACAGAATTCGGATACTCAAATCATACCCGAGTGTCGTGCTGTTCTCAACTCTATCCATACTTAATAATATGTGTAAAATACTTATAGACATTCGGCTCATTAGCATTTTTTCGGGTATAAGTACATTCTCATATCCGAGAGAGGCATGATCCGATCCACTTCGAGCCGTTTTCAATGAGTGCGTTGAGTCAGTTTATTACAAAGGCGCTCGATCCGAATGTATTTTGAGTGTACTTTGAGTACTGCTCCTTCTCTGCCCACGTCTCTTAGCGCTAATTAGTTTTTTTTTGCGTATGCACTTTTCGTAAGTACTTGTCTGCAGGCCATGTGAGCTCTCATTTTCTGTTTGTTTTTTCTCGAAAACTCGTTCTTGGTATTTTATTGTTGCACTCTATGGAGGAAAAAACAATAACAACGCTTGTGATTTTGGTTTGTTGGACATAAAAAAAAATAAAACAAAATCAAAATGCCGGCGCACAGTGGATAAAAGTTGGAAATAAATATCAAAACTGATGATCTCTTTTTATGATTTTTTTTTCTTTGCGTTGCTTAACAATATTCTAACTCCAAATATTCCAAAATATTTATCAGAAATATATGTATATAGGTTTTCTGTGTAGACGCCTTAAAATTGGATTGATGTAAAAATGCTGAAAAAATTTCGTAAAATATTGATATTTTTCAAGAGTTATTACAGACAATTGAGAAAACGTATTGCACTCTGGTTTTTTTAAGTACAAAAAGCATTATTAAAAAAGTTTTTTGCATTCTTAAAATATTTTTTTTTATTTTTGCAATAAATTTCTTATGCAAAGTTGATATGACAAAAAAACGTAAATTTATTTTTTTGCAGAAAATATTTTTATAATTCAAAAAGATAATGATCTTCGGATGTTGACGATATATTAAAAAAAGAAATGCTTTTATTGGACTTTAATTTGAGCGATTAAAAAAAAACTGACAGAGTTTTTTGCGTCTTTGAACAACATTTGGTAAATGCGTTTCGAAGAAAATATAGGTATGTTTAGTCTCAAGGTTTATTTCTATAGTCATTTTCTTTACTATGCTTTTAAGCATTTTTTTATTTAACGATCACTTCTTACGAAAGTGCGGCATATTGATATATAGGTATATTTTTTAATTTAAAATCGTTAAATTTTTAATGTAAATAGTGAAAGCATTTACTTACTAAATACGATAAATGGTTTAAAATGTTATAATTCTTCTTTTGAAATACTAGTATATATTTACAGAGTAATTAAGTATTCTACAGTGTGTTTCTCAGTCTAGTAATTTGCTATGTTAATATATATTAAATATTTTTTAAATAATTAAATAATTAAATAATAATTTTTAAATAATTACAATTAAATTGAATTAGTAAAACAGTAATGTGATATGTATAAAGTTAAATTAATGCACATTATCTTAAATCTTACTATGAAACATTTTAATGAATTTCGCAATAACATGCTTTCAAAACTATTCAAACATTTAAATTCTCTTGTCAATAAATGTTCTTCAAACATCTTCAATCAGCTGAAAGTGAAATATATATTCTTTGATTCTAAACAACAGAATTGGAATACGTACACGGAGAAAATTAATTTGCTTGAATCAATTTGTATTCAGGAAAAAGAAAAATTTTGATAAAATTCAAGCAAGATTTTGCTAAGTTATTATAAACTGAAAATCAAATTTTAACTTAATTCAAGCAAATATTTGCTAAGTTATTATAAATGGGAATAGCAAATTTTAACTTAATTCAAGCAAATATTTGCTTAGTTATTATAAATTGGAATAGCACATTTTGATTAGTTTTTGCTGAAATTTACCATAATTTTGCAGTGGCTGAGAATCAAGCGCAAGTTTTGCTTAACTACAATACTAATTTAGTAAACAGCTTTTTCCGTGTATGCAAGCCATGTTTTTATGCTACACGATCTGTGCTCACTTTATCACAATGCTAAAATGTATTCTATTATCTTTTTTAACTGTTGATAGTATCACATTTACAACCAGCGCCGGTTTGTGGCAAAAAGCATTAGGTTTACTCCTTTTTTTTATAATAAAAACGAAACGATAAGCTTTTTTTTGATGATTTTTTTCCGTTTTTATAAAAAGCAAACAAACAATATCTTGGAATACTATAAACCACTATTTTAAACAGTTTAGATGCTGCGCTTCATTGAAGTTGGAATACGTAAAAACACGTGAAGTATAAATTTTCGTATGGGAGGTGGGAGTGGCAAAAGAGACTTTTTTAATGATAGACATATATTGAAGATTTCTGACAGAATGGTTCTTGTATTGGTTCAAGACAAAAAAAATATGGCGTTTTAAATATTTGTGTTGTATGGGAGGTAGGCTTGATTGAGGGCGGATTTAAAAGTATTTTTGTGTGTATTCTAATAAAGCAAATTCCAATTAATACACAAAATTTAATTGGTTTACGATGAGTCCTTCTATTTATTGACAACTTTTGTATGGGGCTCAACCACTGTGCGGCGCACGTGTCTGTTTGCTTCTTGTGCGTAAGCACGTGCAGTGGAAGTTAAATTTAAATTATGCGCATGTGATTTGGCAACTTAAGGTTACAGAAAAATAAAAAAAAATATACCTTGCAAATTTAATAATAATTGCTGATTGCAGAAAATGAATGACACGATACTATCGAAACTGCGTATTATTTTTAAGCCTCAACAACGTTACCTCATGCGCAGCTTTCTCTGTGTAAGATAAAAACAAAAAGCAACACAAGAATAACAACACATCTGTTATTCAGCATTTAGATATGCTTAGAAAAAAATAGCACAAAACAAATACAAAAAACTCGCTCACTATTTACTGCTGCGCTCTACTGCGCTCTCTTTCATATCTGTGGCAGATGAGCCGAGTGATTCGGCTACTTGTGTCGATTATGAGTATTTCGGCAAGTAGGATAAGTATCAGCAAGACGACAACAACCATAAGTATTTATTTACCGAAAAAACCCGATCTTTCCCGATCCGACTCATGACTTAGGATACTCATATTTATTTGAGCCGCCGCATTTTAGCTTCGTAGAAGAGAATATGAGTCGAGTTGCGTGCGCTTAGGGTGAGTAGGTTTTTATACTTATTTTTTTCGGATACACTCAGAGTCGCAAAAAAGCTATCCGTTGCAGATCTCTGATACGCAACCGAACGGAAATTCATGCCATGCGAGGCACATTAAAATATCGTTCGGTTTATTTTCGTTCCGATTAAATTGAAAAAATTGGTATCTTCAATAATACATGTATTTGTAAATATTTCATTAACCGACTAACAGTGGGAGTCAAATAAAGTTTTCTAATACATAATAAAGTATTTTTAAGTTAATAAAAAAGTAATTAAAATTTTAACTTCAAATTACAATTCCTGTAATGGAATTGACGATTTTTCCAATTCCATTTATGAGGAATTGAAGTGTTCCATTACCAATTACAATTCCTGTAATGGGATTGACGATTTTTTCCAATTCCATTCCTGAGCAATTGAGGTGCTCAATTACCCATTACAATTCCTGTATTGGAATTAACGATTTTTTAAAATTACATTCCTGAGGAATTGAGAGGATTAATTATCAATTCCTAATTCCGAGGAATTGGAATTGAATTGTAATGAGTACTTTTTGACCCAGCTTTGCTAACAAGTAGTATAAAAGTTTTTTAACTTAGGTTGAATTTGAAGTGAAATTTTATTTATCATTAGAAAAATGTTCCTGCGCTCTATAAAAACAGCCACAGACGGCTGCATGTGCCTTCCTCAATGATGCACTCAAGTGTTAAATACTGTGACACCCAACCTAATCAAATCAATTGTAAATTTAAAAAAAAAATCTTCGTGTGTATAGCAAAAACAAAACAAAATCAAAGTCAATCAATGCATTTTGATAAAGATCAACAAATCAACTTTTACACGAACAAATGCAAATAATAACAATTTACATTAAGTTGTGAGTGGTTTGACAGTCGTTGCAAATGTTGATGATGGATGTTAAATTATTTGACCTTTTTTCCCATCGCAAACTTCGTATCACAAAGTGATGTTGAACTCTTCTTCTTCTTCATCATCATCATCGTCATACGTAATCATTTTTATTATTATCATGAACTCGAACTCTAGAACGAACCCCAGCTCTCTGTAGACCAAGTCTCTGTCTTCAAGTACAACCGACTAAATATTTATATGTGTGTACTATTCACACATACATATATATACGTATTTATGTCTGATGGAATATATATATATGTCTAACATGTCATTGTCTTGTCGTGGGTAAAATTATCAGTAGTTGCAGCAACAGTCGGGACTTCTCACGTTTTATTGAAGTCTGTTGCTGGTGGTATTTCTGCATATATAGCAGATATCAGCCAGAGGCGGCTTTTTCAGTTGTAATTCTTCTGTTCTTTCAACTTCTTCTTCTTCCTCTTCATCTTGTTATTATTGTTATTATTATTTTGGAAAAACTTTCACATACTTACAATGTTGATATGTATAAATTTGCCGGACAAGTCTTATCAGCTCAACAGCTGTCCGCACAAATTTTTTTATATTTTTTTTATTTTTGTCTTGAAGTAAAAAAGAAACCCAGCTTCGGGCAAGAGCTATCGAGATTTACAGCGGTAGCATAATACGAAAGATTCATACTAGTTATCAGTAAAATATCGTACGTCATTTCGAAGTAACTAATGAGAACAAACGTGCTTTTGTAAATGAGAACATGCTAATAGTGGAAAACAAAACGCATGTTACAATAAGCAACTTGATATAAAACTGTTTGAATTTCAAAAACTTAGAAGCATTTAAGACGTTAAAATCAGATTTTGAATAGATGCTAAGCAAATCTCCCTTCACATTGGCATTCTTTCTCTAAGTTATGTACGGAGAGAAAAAAATCAAGTATTGAACCAAACAAAAATGATATCGGTTCTGACTCATAAAATTCTCAATTCAAGCATTATTTTTCTAGTATCGAGAAAATATAAAATGTCTTATTAGCTGCGTTCCTTTCGCCTTAATATAATCGCGAAAACAAATTTTCTCAAAGGAACGGCAAGAAAAATGACTCGTAGGGCGCTACCGTTGCAGTCAAAACTTAATTCAAACAAACTATCATGATACAATAACTATTAGGTATAATGAGAGCATGTGTCGTTCACAATTGTTATGAACTGTTATAGCAGCGATACCTTATTGAACGATGCTTTTCTCTGACTGGATTTTACTCACAAAACATTACAAAAGTTGTAAATTATTTAATTATTATTATTATGCAATTATATAAATAATTTAAGTGCAATTGTTGACTCCGCTGAATGAGGGCAATGTGTGTAACACACGCCTTTTACTTTGTTTCATTTTGTTTCACATACGATCGGCGCAGCTTGTGAGAAAATAGGTAGCTGTCAAAGCTACCTAATAGTGCTTGTATCATGCAAACAATTTTTTCGAAAAATGAAATGACAGCTCGTAAAAATATACAGGTGCGGCAGCTATGTTTCAAATTTTTTAAAGTTCATATCATAATTTTATATGGGTAGAAAAATAATTCTATTTGTTATAGGATTATTATTTTCGTTTTTGCTTTGCATGTAAAAACAAAATAATTTGGATTATTTTGATTCCCAAAATTGATTTTAAAATAATAAACAAATCTGCAACTAAAAGTAAGCTGTACTTTAGAGACGCCTCTGTTCATGCGGAAATGATGACCCTTCTTAAGGAACAAAAAATTGATTCGTTTTATTTTACATTAAAGCAATCCAGGCAAGTCAGCCTCGTATTACGTGGTCTTCACTTCCTTTCAGATATTAATGAAATTAAACAAGATTAAGAAAAAATAACTCCAAATATGGTGGAAAAAGTCGAAAAATTTATAACTCCATTAGCTTACAAAAATAAATACGATACAGGCTTATTTTTAGTAACCCTTTTACCGGGAAAAAAATTTAATGAAATCTCAAAAATTAAGAATATATTACACCAGATAATTACTTGGGAAGCCCCTAAATCTAAGAAACAAGAAGTTCAATGCAAAAGATGCCAGCAATGGGGGCATATTGCAAAAAACTGTATCAAAGCTTATCGCTGCGTAAAGTGCGAAAATATTTACGAGCCGGGTATGTGCGCTCTTAATGGAAATACTAACACAAAGCCATATTGTATTAACTGTGGTGAATTTGGGCACCCAGCTAATTGGAGAGGTTGCTCTTTCTTCAAAGATTACATTAAAAGGAAAAAATCTTTCATTAATGAAGCTAAAGAAAAAAAGCAATTGCTTTCTCAAACGTCCAGAGTGCCGTTAATAGGCAGTCAGTGGTCAAAGAAGACAAATCCTATGCTAGCCTTTTTCATTCTTCAAATATGAATTCTATCAATAGAGGAGAAAAACCTTCAATTGTTAAAGAGTTTTTAAGAGTAGTTAAATCTATTTTTGGTTCAGAGCGGCCTCCGCTTGAGCAAAGGTTGGAAAATTTCCTTCGAAATTTAAATAAGTTATCCAAAGACGAAGTTAAAATAGAGTGTATCTCACTCTTAAAAGAAGTTCAAGAAAAATATGGCCCATAATTTTAAAAATTTTGTTATAATGGCTGCGTTCCTTTCGCCTTAATATAATCGCGATAACAAATTTTCTCAAAGGAACGGCAAGAAAAACGACTCGTAGAGGGCACTACCATTGCAGTCAAATTTAAATTCAAACAAGCAATCATGATACAATAACTATTAGGTGTCATGAGAACGTGTGTTCTCAAAACTGTTGTGAACTGTTATGGTAGCGATACGTTAGTGAGCGATGTTTTTCTATGAATGTGTTTTACTCTAAACGTCACAAAAATTGTAAATTATATAATTTAATTATTAATATTATGCAATTATATAATTAATTTAAGTGCAATTGTTGGCTTCGCTGAATGCGTCCAATGTGTGTGACACACGCGGTTTGCTTTTTTTTTTTTTAACATTCGATGGTCGCAGCTCATGAGAAAATAGGTAGCTGTCATGGCTACCTAATAGTCATTGCATCAAACAAACAAAAAAATCAAGAAATGAAATGACAGCTCATAAAAATATACAGGTGCGGCACCTGTGTTTCAAATTTTTTAAAGGCTATATCACAATTTTATATGGATAGAAAAAAATAATCCTATTTGTTATAGGACTATTATTTTTGTTTTTGCTTTGCATGTAAAAAAAATCATCTGGATTATTTCGAAGCGAATGGAACGCAGCTATAATTTTTTTTTATGAAAAAGTCTTCTATTGACTTGGTTTTTGATCTTGCCATAGCATTTGAGTACTCAATGCAAACATAACTATTTTTTCATTTTAAATTAGCATACGTAAAAAAAACAGTTAGCTTTTAGTGTGGTACGATTAGAAAACGGTTTTTGTATCATTGGTTTGAAGGTCATGTAAGCTGCGTTCCTTTCGCCCTAATATAATCGCGATAACAAATTTTCTCACAGGAACGGCAAGAAAAACGACTCGTAGAGGGCACTACCGTTGCAGTCAAAATTACATTCAAACAAGCAATCATGATACAACAACTATTAGGTGTCATGAGAACGTGTGTCGTTCAAAACTGTTGTGAACTGTTATAGTAGCGATACCTTAGTGAACGATGTTTTTCTCTGAATGTGTTTTACTCTAAACTTCAGAAAAAATGTAACTAATTTAATTTAATTATTAATATTATGCAATTATATAAATGATTTAAATGCAATTGTTGGCTCCGCTGAATGCGTAAAATGTGTGTGACACACGCGGTTTGTTTTACCTAATAGTCATTGTTTCAAAAAAACAAATAATTAAAAAAATGAAATGACAGCTCATAAAAATAAACAGGTGCGGCACCTGTGTTTCAAATTTTTTAAAGGCTATATCACAATATTATATGGATAGCAAAAATAATCCTATTTGTTATAGGATTATTATTTTTGTTTTTGCTTTGCATGTAAAAAAAATAATATGGATTATTTTGAAGCGAATGGAACGCAGCTGTAGTCTCTTTTTCAATTCGTATTCAAGTGAGTGAAAATTCGTGAAACTAGCCACCTAAAACAGGAAGTCGTAATTTTTATATATATAATGGATATTATTGAAATGTATATGAAAAAAAAAATTAATTGAAATTTTTTTTTAAGTTTTTTTTTCAATGAGCTTCAAGGAATTTAGTTTTAGGCCACTATTTTAGTAAAATTAATTTTGCTTGTTAAAATTTTTTGATTTTTGGTCCAAATGCTCTTAATACACGTTTAATTACAAAAATATTTTTTATAAAAAATGTTTTTTCTTTAAAATTAATAAGTTTTTTATAAAAAAATTAAAAAAAAAAAACGTTCTGGACCACATAGAAAATTTTTAAAAAAATATTACATATTTATACAAATTTGAAAATAATACAAAAAAATAAAAATTATGTATTCTCCATAAGCAAGTCTGTTGTTAAATGTTTTAAATCTGCACTGCCAGTCTTGTGCGAGCCATACAGAGACTGCACAATGGAATGATTGGTACAAATTAGAGGAAATAAATTATTTTGATGACGTTTTTAGTGCTTTAGGCACAAAAAAGTAAAAAAAAGGTTTTAAATATTTGGACAAGTGGGCGTGGCACCCACTTCCCATAAAAATGGATCTTATTTTTCGCAATATCTGAAAAATCAGTAAAGCCATATCAACAGAATCTTAGTCAGTCATCAAGTGCATCATTTAAAGGAAATGTGTCAAAAGTAGGCGTGATTGGGCTAGTGGGAGTGGCACCTCCCATGCAAATGGATCACATTTTTAGCAATATCTAGAGAACCAGTAACGCTACTACTACAAAAACTTAGGAAATCATCAAGTACATCATTTAGAGGATATGTGCTATTAAGGCATGATTGGGCAAGTGGGCGTGGTACCGCCCATGCACATGGATCACAGTTTTCGCAATATCTTGAGAACTAGTAATGCCACAAAAACAAATCTCTGAAAAATAATAAAAAAAGCTATTTAAAAGACACGTGCCAATATAAAAAATGGACAATCTCTTACTTTTTTCAACATATTGCGAAAAATGTGTTTCAGTTGTATGGGAGGTACCACGCCAACTTGTCCAATCCATAAAATATCCATAAAAGATATAAAAATTACGACTTCTTGTTTTAGGTGGCTACCCTGTAGGAATATCAACTAATTTAAAAGTAGTTGAAAAAGTAGTTTTTTGTCAACCACAACTAGTTGAAATTCTGACTTTTTTCCATAGAACGAACTAACATATTTTGTATGGTGATGTCCGCTAAATAAGTTAATTGACTTTCGTCTGCATATGTTTTCAACTACTTGTTATATTAGTTGAATTTAAATTATTTTTTTTACTACTTTAAAATAAATCAGCTGAAAACCCGATATATTTTTAACTACTTGTTAAACTGGTTAAATTTAAATTATTTTTTTAATTACTTTAAAATAAATCAATTGAAAACTAGTTAATATTCCACTTACTGAAGATGAATTTAAAAAAATAAAAATTTTAAATTTCTATGCATCAAATAGAACATTTATTTTATTGTTTTGAAAAAAAAAAAAATACATAAATTCATATGAGTGAAAGCCTAAAGTTAATAATATTTGATGAAATAGCATGGTTAAATATATATAAACTTGTAATCTAATAACAATTTGCAATAAAAACATGTCAAAATCAGAGTAGTTGCCGCCTTAATATAATTCAGAGTAGTTTTTAAGCCACTTGTTTTGAAGTAATTTTTCAATTACTTCATATGTAATGCAATAAAAACTATTCAAATTTGAAGTGGATGCCGAGTTAATATAATTCAAAGTAGTTCATAAACTAGTTTATTTTAAATTCGTTGTTTTAAAAAACAAGTTACTTTGTTCCTATAGGGTAGTTTCACGAAGTTTCACTCAGTATGTGTGCATCAGAGATCTGCAAGGAATCACATTTTTGAATCTTTTGAATGAGCCACTTACTCGAAAATGAGTATGAATAGGTAAAAGTAGTTTCCAAAGTAGTATTCATATGTGATTGATTCGAAAAAAAGTGAATCAAATTTTTGAATCATGAGCCACTTACACAAAAATGAGTATGAATAAGTATAAGTAGTTTCCACAGTAGTACTCATGTGTGGTTGATTCAAAACAAAGTGAATCAAATAAGTATAGAATTAATTAAATATTAAGGGTTGCCAACTAATAATATTTTAAGATTTCTAATCGGAAGTCAAAATTAAAAAATTCAATATGGATAATAGGGTGGCCACCTAAATTTTTTTTATTTTTGAATCCGAATCCAATGTCAGAATTTTAAAATTATGTAATTTTTGCTATAATAGGGTTGCCACCTAATAATATGTAATTTTAAAAGTTTTAAACAGCATTTAACAGTGTTAGGGAGTCGCTGATTTCGAATCTAGTCAGAATTTTAAAATTCAATATGGTTAATAGGGCTGCCACATTCTGCGGAGTAATCGCTAGATAATCTCTTCAGTAATCAGTCATTGGTTATGAAATCGCTTAGTAACCGGTATTCGGCTAAGTAATCGCTTGGTAATCTCTTAAATAATTTGTATTCGGCTAGGTAATTGGTCTTCGGTAATCGATGTGGTAACCGGTTTCTTTGGTAAAGATTCTAAAAAGGAACGCGAATATGTTAATGTTAATGTTGTGTGGTGGAGATGCGTACTGCGACCTAAATGAGATCTATTGTACCTCCTTCTCAAAGCTCCGCTGGGTTTGCGGATTACAGAATTTCATCCAGTTCTATTTCTCTAATGAATTTGAGCTCATAATTCCCCAGTGCTAGTTTACGTCTGCGAGCCACGGCGTCGCAGTTTGTAAGTAGGTGTATTGGCGTCTCCTCTGCTTCTTCACAGAAACGGCAGTTACTATCGGTCTCTATGCCCAATTTCATCAGGTGGTATTTGAGTTTACAGTGTCCTGTAAGGAACCCCGTTAGAATCCTAAGATTCGGTTTGCCTAAGCTTATGCACAATTTTGCTCTCCGAGTGTTAAAATCTCTGAGGAGCAATTTGGATTGTCAACGCGAATATAAAAACACACTTTTGGTGGACCCTAGCATCACGAGGATGACGTGAGATGATTATCCTATATCGACCACGGCTAAGAGTCCATGCCAAAAGCAAAAACCCACCTTTTTCTTTATTTTTGACACTGATAACCGAAAAAAATTCTTTTCAGAAAATAGCTGTTATTAGTCAATCTAAAAAAATGTATTCCTCAAAAATAAAAGTTATGCGGCAACCAACAAAAAATTTGTCTTAAAAATAAAACTTATTTATAACGAATATTTTTATGGGTTAAAATTGCCCAAATTTTTCTGCTGTGAAATATAGAATAACAATTATTTTCGGTTACTGATTCTAAAAACAAAATTAACTTTGATTAAATTTTACTGCGTTCCACTTGTAATGAACTCACATTAAAAAACAAAACTTTTTATTTTCAGTGAGTTCACTCGCTATCGGTAGTCACCTCTGGTTACCAGCTATATCTTTCACTCATGAATTTAATGGTTGCATTACCAATCAATAGCTACTTCATTAGTTAGGTTACGACTAGCTAATACAACTGATTTGGATGATGAAGAAGATGATAAATAACATAAAAGAAAATTCATTTTCTGTCATTGAAAGCTTCTAAATGAATAAATTTTGTTATTTTTTGTATTTTCGGTTGTTTTTCTTCATATTTTTTCATTTTTAGTTGATTTTCAAGGTGTCTCACAACCGGGTACACATTTTTTTTAGCAAAAAATTAACTCTTCATAAAATTGGTCGCATAAAAAATAAAATTCTGATTTACTAAATTAAAATAGTTATTTCAGCAGGAATTTAGCTTATTTGGCGAGCTTTCCATAGCTATGCACATGTACACATGCAAAAACTTTACGTGTCCCATAACCGGAGACACCCCCCTTATATCTTACTCAAATTGCCATTAACAAATTTTTTTCAAAGGAGCACTTATTGCATTTTCATTTAAAACGGCTCATATAATGTTTGCTTATTAATATTAGTACAAACATATAATTAAGAGTACCAATGATTTTTGTTTTAGAAAATATACTTTTTTTTTGTCTAAAGAAAAAACTATGAGTACGAGTCGGAGAAAACTTTTTTAGTTTTCCTTAATTTATTTATGAGAATGCCAGAATGTACTTTTAGCCATTAAATTAAAAAATTTGCTTTGCCCAAATTTATAAAAAATGGCATAACCCAGTATACCGTACAACAATAGTTGCTTTGTTTCGATGGTGTTTCGCTCCTGTAACGATATATCTGAAAACACGTCTCTAACTACTCGCTTCATCATCATCTCTATTTTTTATTGCCGATTTTGAGGTCAGTAAAGTTTGATATTTATTTGTTATTTTTAAAATTCTAAGAAACATATATTTTCTGAGAAAACCTCCAAAATGAGGACCAATTTAATAAGTTGGTAAACTAAAATCAGTTATTGCGTTATCTGCTTATATTTAAAAAGTTAAATGTGTTTTACAGGTGGATGAGTTTTTGCTCGAAACAGCAAAGGATGGTAAAGAATTTGTATCAAAATGCTGGAGGAAAGAAATGGAAAATGGTGCTACAAAAAACTTTTCCTGGCAAGGAACTGTTAAAAAAGAAGCTGCCAGGAAAATGGCAACAACTGCCGCCAAATGTTGTAAGTTCTGATTTTTTTTTTCATTAAGGGGACCGTACACCCCTTTTTAAGTTTTTACAAAATGAAATTTTTAAAATGCAATTTTTTATGAAAGGAAGAAGATATCTTATTGAAACTTCGCAGATTATTTTTATGTAAAAAAAAGAGTAAACATTTTTTTTTGGATTTTTCCAGCGTGTTTTTGGCTGCTGCAAGCTTTTGAAAATAACATAAAAAAATCACGGCGGTCGTGATTTTGGTGCACTGGAACGTCGGAAAAAAAATAAAAACGGGGTTTTAATCAGCATCAAAGCCGCTATAGATTGAACTAAAAGAAAATTTTGTTGGCCAAAATTGACAAAATGGCGGCGTTTTTTCGAAATTAGCCGATTTTTGGAAACAAAAAATCCCTTGAAAACCAAAAAATACTTTACCGATCTTTCTATCCGTAGTTCAATCTTTAGATTTATATGTGTACAATAACATATTAAAACTTCAGAACGATCAGTCCAGTAGTTTTTTTTTATCACGCCTGCCGTGATTTTTTGATGTTATTTTCAAAATCTTGTAGCAGCCAAAAAACACGCTAGAAACATAAAAAAAACATTTTTTATTCTCATTTCTACATTAAAATAATATGCAAAGTTTCAATAAGATGTCTTTTTCCTTTCATAAAAAAATTTGCATTTTAAAAATTTCATTTTGTAAAAACCTAGGGGTGCACTGTCCCCTTAAATGACACGGGATAAAAATCGAAAATTGGAAACATTGGTTATAAAATGCTGATTTATTTTTTACTTTTATAAGAAAACTAACCCTTATGGGTATTGAAAGAAAGGATATGCTACAACTTATTCAGGAAGCTATTAGACATAAAAATCTATGCATAACTTTCGAAGATATAACTCTTTTTGTGCATAGAAAATTTTTGTTTAAATATATGTATTTTTGTCCCGTTGATATTTTTATACCATACACTTTCTGTTGTTGAGGGAAACTGACATATCTCTTTAATATTGATAGCTTTGTTACTAACGTTTTATTTTTAATTTCAGCTGCATTTCAACGCAAGTTTCCCGAAACAGACACTAAAGTTTTTGAAGAAAAAACAAAAACTTTCTTTTTGTATGCAAAATGTAGGGAAAACAAAAGTATTAAATACCACCAAAACAAACAAAAATAAATTAATTACATATCATATTAATAACGACTATTAAATACATATTTATACATTACAAATTAAAATAAAAATCATGTTATTACTGTGAAATTAATAAAATTTAATTCAATTAAAAGAAAATATAAATTTATTGAAAATTTTAATTATTTCAATGTGGTTTCAATATTGCAACTATATCGATGTTCGATATGAAATTATTTTAGAAAATTTCATTATTCCGATATCGAAACGATATTGGAATCAATATAGAAATCAGGTAATATTTAAATGTCGGAACAATATTGAAAAATTGCAGTATTTAGATAGCGAAACGATATTGAAAAATGCCAGTATATCAATATTGAAACGATATTAAAAAATATATAAAGTAAAGAGTATTTCGACATCGAAAAAATATTGATAATTTTGGCTTCTCAATATCATAACGATATTGAATACAATGCTTAAAACGATACAGAAACGATATCGGAAATATCTAAAAATTAAGTATTGCAACAATATTGCAACAAGATATCGAAAATGATATTGTAACGATGGTCCGAAATTTTCGAAAAGTGTATTGTTTTCGTATCGAAAACGATAATCGAAAATGATACAAATTTTGATTGCTATGATATTGTTTCTATATTGTTGCAATATCATTTGGTAGACTGGGAATTTATTTAAAATTCGCGCCAAATAAAATATTTATTCTATCGGGCTAAAAACGGTTTGTCTTTAAAAGAACAAAGCAGAAACATAAAGTGTTTACAAGTTTCATAACTTGGACTCATAGGTGAAGTGGTAAGCGTTTAAAATATCAGCTATTTTTCCCTACGTTCGAAGAAAGGAAGTGACGCTCTAAAAAAATATGCGATGTTCTAAATTATAAATACGTTAATGTACAGGGTTGCCCATATTCGACGGACCCATCTGGCAACGCCATAACTTTTGACAGAGATGTCAGATCGCTTAATGACATACCGCGTTTGAAGCGTCAGTCCAAGCAGATTTTTACCTTGGAACAATACACGCCACACGAGCGCTCTGAAATAGTTGAAATTTACATTCAACAGAAGAAGTCAATTGTGAAAACTCAACGTGCTTTTATAAGATTAAAAAATGTGAGAAGTGCACATTGAATGGGACCGTAAATAAGCAAAATTGCCGTATTTACGCCACTGAAAATCCTCAGGAGATTCAAGAAGTGCCTCTTCATGACGAAAAAGTCACAGTTTGGTGCGGCGTTAGTGCGAAAACGGTCATTGGGCCGTTTTTCTTCCAAAATGAAAATGGCCATGCTGTTACCATCAACCAGGAGCGTTATCGCGACATGATGACCAATTTTGTGATGCCAATTATTCGTCGAAAGCGTATGAGGCAGTTCTGGTTTCAACAAGACGGCGCTCCACCGCACACAAGTCGCATAACAATCGATTTTCTGAAGAATTTGTTTCCGGGCCGTTTGATGTCGAAAAGTGGTGATTTGGACTGGCCACCGCGTTCGCCCGATTTGACGCCGCCTGACTTCTTCTTGTGGGGATATTTGAAGTCAAAGGTTTACGTTAACAAGCCAAGGACCGTAGAAGAGCTCAAGGACAACATTCGTGAAGAAATAGCCGCTATTCCGGCCGAAATGTTGGCGAAAACGATGGAAAATGCTGCAAAAAGGGCACAATACGCCATCAACGCCAGAGGCGGCCATTTGAGAGATATCATATTCAAAAATTGATGTAAACAAATCTACTTGGAACAAATTAAATGATTAAGATTGCTAACCGCCAAATTTTTATTTTTTTCTTTGATTTTTTAAAAAAAAACATGGGTCCGTCGAATATGGGCAACCCTGTACATTAGAGTGGACCGAAAAATATTTTTGAAGAAACCACCCTCTATATCAAAGCTGACAACGAGAGGATTAAAAAATTTTCTTTATTTGGACCATCGAAAAACAGCAAAAATGGTATTTTTTTCATAAATGACATGTCCGTCCGATCTCAAAAAATCGTATGTCAAATTTGAATTTGGGAGGTAAATCGAGCTAATAGGTCTTACTACTCGAATACGACTTTGGAAGTGAAAACGCTCTGAAGAAGAAATGTAGTATTTGCTAAGCCTTTTTTAAGGCATAAGATTTTTTAAGATCGGCATTGCTATATTAAAGTTTTGAAAAAATACCATTTCGGCTGTTTTTTCGGCTGTCAAAATTTTTTTTTGTTTTTGGAATCCTCGCGAGGTCAGCTTTGATATAGGGGGTGGTTTTTTCAAACTTTTTTTTGTATGGAGTCCGACCCTCTCCAATGTACATACATTTTTTAAAATAGAATCAGTTTGTTCTAAAAAATTGTAAACCTAATTTTTTAACATACTGAATGAGAAAGACTTCTTTAAACTCGATTACTCACTGCTGCTCCTAGTGTTTCCAACGATTGACGCTGCAGAGTCAATTTGCCGCGTACAATCCAGCCGGAAGTTGGTGGTGCCGGATGTTCATCATCTTGAGGCGCTTTTGCACCGACCGCAACCGTGCCAACGTATTCGTAGAGCATTTGTTTGTTCAAGCCGATAATGTTGAATGCAGTGCCGGCATCAAATATTAGCAATAGATCTGGAACATACGTATATGTATAAGGAAGGTATAAAAAACGCACAAATACACAAAACACACACACATACACACATTCACTCAATGAAATGTCAATTATAAAAATTCAATAATTTTGAGTGCAAAGTTTTTAAAAAAAAATTAATTTTTGTAACAAATTTTGTGTTGAGATCGCTTTCGTTTGGGAAAAAACTAACTTTATCAACTAGCGTTGACTAAGGCACTTTCTGCCGTGTGTGTGTGTGCGTTCACAAATACACGCACGATGTAAAGATTAAAAAAATTTATAAATTAATACAAATGATTAAAAATAAAAATATAATAAATTTTGTTAGTTGAATGACGTCATGGCATATTTTTAAAAAACATTTTTTTTATTTAATATATATATATTTTCTTTAAAATCAACATACAAACTAATACTGAGCACTTGAAACGCCTCATTTTTCAAATCTGCTTTCGAAACACTTTCTTCAAATATAAATGTGCACTTTGTTCAATTTTTAATAAATGTAGTTCTTTTTTTTGAATTAATTCACGTGTAAAAATAAATCCATTCACGTTGTATAAAACTGATTGTGCGGCGGCGTGCTCAAGTCCCCGAAAAAAAGAGCGGATTTTTTTTTTTAATATATTCTCCAAAAACTTAATATCAATTTTATCAGTTTTTAAGTTTTTCAAAGAGGCCCCGACATGAGATACACGAAAACGACTTGTGCTCGTTGCGACCGAAACTAGAACTGAAGCGCAAGATCTTGAAAATGATCTTAGAAGACCGAAGAACACAATCAACCATTGGTCAGGGCTTGAATGATGCTGATAAGAAGAGCGCAGGAGTGTTTTTTTCTAGTGATTTATTTTGTGCGGATCGGCTTGCTTCAGCGATGAAAAGTTCCCTTTTGTGAAGTGGGTGCAGGAAAAAGTATTAAATCAAAACAAAAAGTATTAAAAATATTTTTGTTAATAACACTGTGTAAAAAGTGAAAATAAACTTGGCACGAGATCTAGTGGTCATCGTAGGTATGTTCGAAAATATTATAACCAAATACTTGGATTTTCGAATTTACAATTAAAAGCTGGATTTGGGGTTCAATAAATTTTTTGTTAAGTGAATGGTTGTAAGTATATACTACTTTATAGCTCTTCTTATACTTCTTCTTATACTGTTTACATTTTTTTAAATCAAAATTTTTGTATTGAAAAAAATAGGAATAATTTTGTTTTGATACACAAAATTCTGTAATATTATGACACGGTGTTATTCTGCACTTTATTTTGTAGAATTTTTTTTTGTAGGATTTTATTTAAATTTTCTTTAAGACTTGCAAGGAATTATCTTCGAATGGGCCGATGTTAAAATACCCCACAGTATATTCAAAGTTATGCATGTTTTTAAAGTTTGATGACGTCACTTCATATAGAGGATGGGCGTGGTGGTGTTCATCCAATTTTGCCCAAACTAAAATGCAGAACACGTTTCAGATATGGAAGATTATGTGTTAAATTTGCTGTTAATACAAAATTTTTTGTTTACTACTACTCTATACTACTTTAATAACGTCACTTTATATGGGAGATTGGCAGAGTTTTTATGCGATTTTGCCAAATTTCAAACTCAAAGTTAATTACTTAGCATGTGTGCATAATTTTAATTCATTTAATTAATTTTTGTGGAATTTTAAGAGACTTAACTAGTTTCATATGGTTACTTTGTATGGGAGATAGGCGTGGTTTTTATACTATTCTACCAATTTGAAATATATGTTAAATATTTGGGACCAAAGCTTATGTGCAAAATTTCAAATTATTACATTAGTTTTTGTGGCATTAAAAGAGATTTTACCATTTTGTTTAAGTAACTTTGTATGGGAGGTAGGTATGGATGAAAATTTTGACACGAATATGTGCTAAATTCTTATGCGGCAATTCGATATTGAGAGTGATATTTCAAGGACGCGTCATGTTTAGGGGCAGAGAGAAGAAGGATATAACATAGAGAGAAGGAGATATGGACAAGAACCGTTAAAACTTCACTATTCTCCTTCTATTAAGTAATACGCCTTTTTCACGCGGCAAGTTTTCTTGCCAGCAAGTCGAAAATACAAAGGAAAGAAGAGCACAGCATCAAAGAAATAACAGCACAGACGAAAAACTTGCCAGTACAGACTTGCTGTACCGCAGACTTGCTGGCAAGAAAACTTTCCGTGTGAAAAAGGGGTCAAAGTGATGGCTTTTATGACACTTGCGAGTCAAAAAATCAATAATTGATGCTTCAAACGCGGTACCAAAGTTGTGAAAGCTTGCATTGTGTCCACGATGGAAAACAGTTTTAGAGAATTGTTGCTTTTCTAGTGTTTTCAAACATACAATCCAGTTCTTTCAATGTTGTTAAAAACCTCCCCTTCGGACGTAGTTTTTATTAGATTTATTAAATTTCAAGCAGGAAATGGAAAAAAATTTAACAAACTTCGTTTTTTATTTTTTCTGTATTTTTTAAAGAACGGAACCTTTATTCCGCTTTATTCGTATATCGCTCTTCGACTCAAACACAAACACTACACCTAGCAGGATGAAGAGATAGACCGAAACAGAATGGTAACGTTCTGTTAAAGGAACACAAAACATTGCTTGCTTTGTTGTCGTTTTTGATCACGATGGTTAACACATAGGTGCATGTCACACCTAGCGGACACGGACAAATTTGTTGTTGTTTTCACGGGTAAAAGAAGCTCTCTCAATTTCCAGTTTTTTATTTTAACCGCGAAAACAACAACAAATGTGTCCGCGCAAGTGTGACATGCGCCATACACAAACAGTATGGTGCATGTCACACTTAGCGGACACGGACAAATTTGTTGTTGTTTTCACGGGTAAAAGAAGCTCTCTCAATTTCCAGTTTTTTATTTTAACCGCGAAAACAACAACAAATTTGTCCGTGTCCGCGCAAGTGTGACATGCGCCATACAAAAACCGTATGATGCATGTCACACTTAGCGGACACGGATAAATTTGTTGTTGTTTTCATGGGTAAAAGAAGCTCTCTCTCAATTTCCAGTTTTTATTTTACCCGCGAAAACAACAACAAATTTGTCCATGTCCGATAAGTGTGACATGCCCCTAACAAATATACCAAGCTTCACAGATTGGTACTGCTGGTTAAAAAAAAAAATTGTGGCATGCGTCGACTAATTCTTTTGCTGCTGTTCTGCATAGTTTCAATTTTGAAGTCGCGCCAGCAGCAATAACAATCCGTGAAGCAGAGTATATTTGTTACTGCAGTGATGTTTGTGTTTACGATCACGAGCAAAAACCACATCAAAGCTAATCATGGTAGAACTAGACAAGGTAGTGTTAGGGCTGATGTGCTCTCTTTCTCAGTGACCAAAATTGTCATACGAAGCCATTTTGCTATTTTGCCAATTCTCGTTTCCTCACTGCATTCCCACTGGTTGCAGATTTTGTATGAGTTGTCAAATCGTTTTGACAGTTTCGGTCACCGGCTGTCCACCCTAACACTACCTTGTCTACTTCTACTATGAAAGCTAATAATGAATTGTGCTCGTTTAACACAACCCTGCCATTCTGTTTCAGTCTATATCTTCTGCTTGCTAGGGGTAGTGTTTGTGTTTGAGTCGAAGAGCGATATACGGAATAGAAGGAAATAAAGTTTGCGGAGCTTGCGATTCTGTAGAGCTACGTATAAGGTACGGTTTTTCTATTCCCTGATTTTAAGCTAAAAGCTTTTGTGCAAACTAACAAGTTAATATGTCTATTTTTGTGGAATTTGTGAAGGATTTGCTATTTCAATGACTCCGCTTTGTATGGGTTTTATAAAGGCCAGGCGGAGTTTTTTATCACTCTCCTTTATAATTAATGCGTAATCAATTTTTTGATAATTTTTAAAGGAATCATAATCTTTAAATAACGTAGTTTTACTTGAAGTTATGAGTGCTTATTATAAGATTCAAGTTATTTATTTATTTATTTATTTATTTTTTAAATTAAAATTTAAAGTAAAATTTGTATGCGCTTTGCCTCTATGCAGTTTAAAAGCGCTTTCTTCTCATTACAAGTAGCCCTGGTTATAAAGCGCTTTATTGTTAGCACTTTTCGAAGCTATTGGGTAGCACTTAAGTAAAAACACATACATAAAAAATAAAAATCAAAGACGTGTCAAATTGAAACTATCTGTAAAAAGTGCAATTATTTTAAAATATAGCATATTTTTTAAAAAGTGAAGTATGTTATATAATATGAGCTTCAAAGATAAGAAAACGCACTGCTTTCCATTTGTTTTTTAATGTACTACAAGGAGAATGGAGCGCTCAGTTCTTGCTTTATTTTTCTATCTATTACAACGAGAACGGAGCACTCTGCTCTCGCTACGTTTTCTTATTTACTATAGTGACAGCGAAGCGCTTACACCTGATGACATAACAATGTTAAAAAATGCGCTATCCACAAGGAGAACGAAGCGTTACACTGCTTTTTGGGAGCGCTTCAAATGCACTAATGAAGCACTTGGTATCCTATTGGGTAGAGACTTGAATTTTTTTTAATGTAAATAATACAAAATAATATTCAAAAAGTTTTTCTTATTTTTTTCTTTCTGAAACGTGGAATGTCACCTTAAAGATAAAAACTTTAATATGAATTTCCATGACAATAGAGTTATGGTTGTTATCTTGTTTGTAGATAGACATACTACACTCTCCACTCTTCACTTTCACACTCCTTATCTATCAGTGAAATTTTTATCTATAATTAACATAGTTTTCTTAGAAACTTTCCGCATAGAATACCAATTCAAGGCAATGACTCCCTTTCATTTTTATTTTTAGATTATTAAATTTTTTCTATCTATACTGAAATTTCCAGGAATAAAGACATACGAATATTATTTCAAACTAAACTTAGAAAGATTTGTTTTTCGCTACTTTTTCCAAATGAGAGTTTTCGAAAACTTTTGTAAAGGGGGAATTCAATATTAGAACTAAAAATTAAAATGAAATAATATGATTAAATTTTAGTTTTCATCTTGAATAATATGATTAATATAAAATAATATTATGACTAAGTTTTAGTGTTCCTAGTGAAAGCTAAGAAAAAGGCGCACATTTCCTGTTTGGGACAACTTGTTCTATCTTCGTCAGATAATGCAGTGCAAGCGATTGAAAAAAAGGTCCTTTTCTACAGTCGTAAATAAAAAAAAATAATACTCGCCAACATTCCTTGTAGCTATTTCATTTAAATAAAAAAGCATCAAATATTTTTGACTAATAAACCATAAAAAAACTTTTATGAAAAAAAATTGTTTGTGGAGTGTCCCCATATTTATGTTATATTATTGAGTAGAATAAGCATTATATGATAACAAGGGCAGACAAATTGGACGATATTCCAATATTCTAGAAGCTAATATAAGATGAGGTATGATTTTCAGCTTTTTTATTCAGCTCTGAACTGCTGTTTCTTAAGAGACCTATTGTATATTTCCTAGGTTATTAAAGTCGTTCTTCCACTTGAGTTTTTTTTAGTTAATCAAAGATTTTCTTCTTTAATTTTTATTCATCCGTGAATTAAACTAAGTTGTTTTGGAAGAACGCTTGTTTCTCATATTTACAGCAATGATGACGTGGAGGAATGACTGTATAGACAAGCATCACATCATCTAAAGCCTAGGACCACAATTCTCTTTCTGAATATTATTCTGCAGATACACAAGGAAACAGTCGTTGTCTTTATAATAAGGTATGTTTTCAAAGGAAGTTTTAGTATTAAGAATAACAGAGATATTTAGGATATTCATCATCACCTTCTTATTTTAGCTCTACAACGCGAAGTGGGTTTTAGCTTCCTTTACAATAATAACTAAAATAAACCAATACCCTAGTGTAGTTCCATCTTCCTCGATGCATTCAATCAGTCGTCTTCTTGGACTTTGTTAATGATCTGCGACTAATATTTAGAATATTAATTTTCTGGGGGAAATAATTTTCTGGGGCCTTTTGTCATCTATTGCAAAAACATGCGCTGTAGATCCATCTTAGCCTTTGTGCTTTATCAAACTAAACTACATATCGTGCTCTTCCTTTGGATTCAGTTGCTCTTCATTGCACCGTACATAAAAGTTATATTTATATTTTTCCTCACAGAAGTTATTGAAGTCTAGATAAATCTTGCATCCTTAGAATAAAGCAAAAGTGCTCAAATATTTTTGACTTTGAATGCAGCCTCAGATTTGCTCCATCACATACGGTTCCAGACATATTCTCAGGCTAAAATGTAAAACATCAAAAATTTTATCTAAATTCACAATTTAATACGAATAAAATTTACATACTTAGAAATTTTGTAAAAATTACAAAATACCTTTTTTTATATTTTCTTTTATTTGTTACCGTGTATAAAGTAGTTTTATTTCCATCACATAAATAGTTCACAACTTCTTTGCGAAATTACAGCCGACATTATTAACCAAACATACAATTTTTGTGACAAAGATAAATTAATTTTCCAATAATATAACGCATTTAAAGTTTTTCTTTTTAATGCTAATGTGCACCGCCATGCGCGTGCCCGGCTCTCAGAACGGCGCCACCTGTTGGTGGAGGCTTTTCTGTTTTCGTTTGCGTTTTATCATCGTCAGTACTGGCGCCACCATTCGAACCAGCTTCAAGATTTTTCAATTGCTGCAACCACATTTCAGCATAAAGACCACCATCGCGCTCCACCAGTTCATCATGACGACCACGTTCCGCAATATTGCCATCTTTAAGAACTAAAATCTCATCGGCATGTATAATCGTGGAGAGTCGATGTGCTATGATGATGGTTGTGCGATTTGAGCAGACTCGTGCAAGAGCCGATTGTATGTTACGTTCTGTGTTAGTGTCTAAAGCTGAGGTAGCTTCATCAAGTAGCACAATGATCGGTGCCTTGAGCAAAGTGCGTGCTATAGCGACGCGCTGCTTTTCGCCACCACTTAAACGTAAGCCACGCTCACCCACTTTTGTCTCGTAGCGATCGGGGAATGAGAGAATGCGTTCATGTATGTCTGCCATACGCGCGGCTTCGTACACCGCATCGGCAGAAGCACCAATTTTACCATATTCGATATTGTAGAAGATGCTGTTGTTAAAGAGAACTGTATCCTGGGGCACGACACCTGTAAAGGGGCAAGAAAAGCGAAAATTTTAATTGTATAAGCTGTTCAATTGGTGTGGAGTGGATTTTCTAATATGAGTTCTTTTAAATGTGAAATACGCACCAATGGATTTTCTAAGACTCTGCTGCTGCACTAATTTAATATTCTGGCCATCGATTAGAATAGCACCAGTTTGTATATCGTAAAAACGGAAAAGCAGTCGCACAATTGTACTCTTGCCTGCTCCCGAAGGTCCTACTATGGCTATAGTTTTACCAGGCGGCACTGAAAAGCTAACATTGCGTAGAACAATTTTTTCTGGCGTATAACCAAATGTGACATTATCAAATTCAATGCCACCACCAGCGCAAAGCAATGACGCAGCACCGGGTGCATCAAAGACTTCTTCCTCCTCCTTGAGCAGATCAAACATATTTTCCATATCCACAAAGTTCTTCTGTATAGCGCGATAGTAGGTACCAAACCAATTCAGCGGCATATAAAGATCCATGAGATAGGTGAAGAAGAGCACAAAGTCACCGACGGTGAGTGTTTGATGATGCACCACCAAGTAGACGCAGAGCAAAGAGCCACATAGCAAGCCCAGGCAGAGTATGATGTTTTGTGATGTGTTGAGTATGTTGAGTGTAAGCAGCGAAAGGAATTCTTGTTTCTGAGCATGAGAGAAAGGGGTAAAAATATAAGATATTACATGAGAAAGTAAAAGTTTTTTAATAGAAATTTATTGGCTTCTGACAATTTTGTTTTACTTCTAGATGTCTTCCAGTATCTTCGAAAATATCAAGAATCAAATTAATAAACTCCCGACGCAAGCCGTATAATTCGGCTTAAAGGTAACGGTATGGGTGTTGAGCCCATATAAAGAAGGGATAAAAATAGAAGAAGTTGACTAATCTTTAAAAAATTTTTATCATAGTTTATAAGAGTTCGCTAACTTCAAACAGATTTTATTTAAGACATTAACTAATTCCACAAATTTCGTTAAAAAAAATTTAATTTTCAATATTTTTAAGATATTTTAGTTAAATAACATATGTATATGCACAATCAGATTGTAATCAAGTTTACATTTTATAGATACCAAATATTTTGTGCTATAAACCAAATATTTTTGGATTTTGGTTAATAATAAAAACAATTCCATTGACACGATTACAATGCATAAAATGTGAGAAAATGTTGTGCAACTATAAAAATCAAATTACTGCCTACTTTTACATATGAAGGGCTTATTGCAATAACGTGATGATGCCACATGATCTAAAAAATCAATTTTTTACCATGTTTCTGTATTGCATTTTTAATGCAAAAACGCCATAACTTTGGTTTTTGTCAAAAGGAGCTAATAAAACTTGGGTTACGCAGAAGTAAAAATCTAAAATAAGTTTTTATATAAAAATTGAAGAAGCAGATTTTATTTTATATCCTTTCAAAATTTTCTTAATGGTTTAATATTTTCGTACAAAGTTTACCAATTTTCACAGAAACTAGCCATCATTCCTTTTTTGTTTATAAAAAGATGCAAATAAAATTCAGAACTGAGTATATATTTTGTTTAAGAAAATATTGCAAACTGACAAAAATTAGGGAGAGCCTGATCTTTTTTCTTAGCTCTCAAAGTTAGCTAATCTTTAAATTTTAAGCAATTATTAAGTGGCAAGTAGTTTTTTTCATAAAATTATATTTATACAAAATATAAAATTTTCTTGATTTATAAGCAATAATGAATTTAAATGAATTCAAAAGCAAAAATATGTAAAATAATGTTTTTTTAGAATTTTCTTAAAATTGTAAATATTTTTTATTTTCTTTTCAAATGTAAAAACACTTAGGGCAAGTTTTTCAGTGTATTCTTATTGAAGTTTACTAGAAACTATTCTTTCACGACCAATATCGGCGGTTTAAACTTTTGTTCACTATCCATATAATTTTAACTTTTAATTTATCGTAAATGAAATTTATCGTAAAAACTAAAAACTTAAATAAAAAAAGCATTTGCTCAATTTCTTCAATTTCACTTTCGAATTTGCAGGATAATTAAAAGGTTTGCACCATTTATAATTATTTAGAGTTAGTGCAAAATTAATTAATCAGCTCTATCATGAAAAATTTTTCTTGCGAAATCGGAAAAGGGAGTTTTAATTTTAAAGATGAAGCTCAAAAACATTTTGAAAATTTTTAATGCAAATTTGTTGATCAACCGTTGATGAACGAACTTTTTAATATTGCAATTTTGTGCGACGACCTAATACGCTGGTGTCGAAGGTCGACTTTTCTACAGTCACTTATCAAAACACATAACAAAAAAGCCCTGATATAGCTCTTCATTTAGTTTAACTACTTGTTTCACTAAAGTACATTTTTATAAACTGCAGTCGATTAAAAATCACTTGACTGCTGCTCTCTGTACGGTTTAGAAAAACAATGCCCAATGAAATAAAGCCCAAAATAAAAAATTAAATAAAGCCCAAAATAAAAAATGAAATAAAGCCTAAACATTTTCCATACAAATTCGGGCGTTATTTCATTATGAAACCCAAAATTATGGGCTTTATTTCATTGTATTTGGGCTCTATTTAATTTTTCTATTTTGGGTGTTATTTCATAATGAAAAAAAAAGAAAAATTATATAAAGCCCAAACATTTTGCATACAAATTCGGCATTATTTAATTTTTGTGAGAACAAAATATTTTGGGTCTTATTTCATTGTCGGTTTGGGCGTTATTTCATTTTTTGGGCTTTATTTCATGTTCCATTTTGGGCGTTATTTAATTTTTGTATGCCCAAAATATTTTGGGCTTTATTTAATTTTTTATTTTGGGCGTTATTTCATTGGGCGTTATTTCCCTGAACCCTCTGTACAAAAATTAAGTACTTATAAACATGACTTCAGCACTGATGGAATATACGTTCTAATATATATGCGGTTTCCGCTAAAATCAAAAGCATTAATTTTTAAAAGATTATTCAACACACTTTAACTGTCCTCTAATTTTGGTAATATTACTGAAAATTGTAGTGAAGATCTGGACACTAGAACTAATAAGTTTATATTTCGGAAAAACCAAGAAATTTCTACTGCAAAATCAATAGATTTTATAAAAAGTAGTAATTTTTATACCTGATATTTTAAAATAGCCTCGCGGTAGGCGTCGACCTCATATTGTTCGGCACCATAATACTTAACGGTTTCAAAATTTATCAACGAATCGACGCTGCGTGCACGCTGCTCATTGTCAGCCAGATTCATGCTACGCTGGTATTTTGTGCGCCACTCGGTAACCATAACAGTGGCCACTAAAACGAAAAAAAATTATCAAAAAGGGAATGGAAAAATATCCTAAATCAGCTTCAATATTATAAACGACACAACTTACAAATATACAGAAACATGGTGAGAAAGACAATCAAGCCGAACCACCAGTTGAAGGCATAAATGAAAAAGACGACAGCAACAATCAAGTCCACAATAGTTGGAGTGATGGAGAAGATTATGTAGTTGAGTAGATTGTTAATGGAATCTGTGCCACGATCCATGACGCGCAGCACCTCGCCAGTCTTGCGCTGTAAATGCCAGCGCAACGAAAGATGGTGCAGATGTCTGAATAGATCAACCTCAATCTCACGCGTTGTATACTGCTGCACGCGTATCCAGAGAAAAGAACGCAAATTATTGAAAAGACCCATAGTGCCGGTGCCACCGCCTTGCAAGAATGAGAGTGCCACATAGATTAGCACAAAATCCCAGCGAAAGATAATCGGCTCAATGGTTAAGCTGTCAACTAAATGTTTTGAGATATGAGTTGCGATTATTCAAGAGCTTCTAAGCATGCAGCATAACATTTGAAACTTACCTAATTTCTTGCGATATATGGGCAAAAATAGCTTAATGAAACGTCCAAATATCAGTAGTACTATACACAATACTACAATCAATTGAAGCAGAAAATCCTTTTTGGGCCACAGATAGGGAAAGAGAAGACGCAATTTTTTGAAGGCATTACGAAAAGCTGAGCTATTTTGTGTGCTTGTCGAAGGTGTTTCATCAATGAGCGGTGTATGGTCACTATAAGGCCACATAATTCCGGGTGCTTTAAGACCCATTACGAAAATTAACAATGATGTTAGAAAGCGTGTGACAAAGAGACCCATTTCAATAGCGTCTTTATTGCTGCAATATAAAAAAAAATGTGTCAAGAGCAAATTTGGATTTTTTTTTGAGCCGAAGTTTACCTCTTCAAATGAAACCACCAGTCCTCATGGCGTAAATTAATAAAAGCCAACGACTCGTTGATGAAGGCCAGAGTCCAAAAGAGCAACAACACAAAGCCATGACCACGCGATGGCACTGATGGTAATTGATAATAGCGCTCTTTGATTATCAAACAAATGGAAAAAGGATACGCAAAGCAAATGAGAGTCGTCGATAAAATCTAAAAAAGCCATTCAAACAGAAATGTTAAGAACAATTTGTTTTTACAAAAAATGTGTTTAAAACTCACCATATAGCCGTAGACGGCACTGTCTTCATAGATACTTGCGTTCAGGAGAAAGCGCACCAAAGCCAACATGGGAAAGAAGCAGAGCAGAAACAATTGTAGCGCATATAAACGTGATTTGGAGAGTAGTGTAGGATCTGTAATGCGTGTGGCATATTTACGATACATCAGCAGCTGCAACATGCCAAAAAGCAAAATGAAGCCACCGCATACAGTCGAGCCCACAGTGTCCATGAAGCAGTGCGAGACACCATGATTTGTCCATATTTGAGCTAGAGTCACATTGGGTGGACAGTACAGCATTTTTGAGACTTAAACGGCGTTTTCTGCAACGCCTTAAAGTAATAAATGATATGTTTTTTATAGCATATATAAATAACTAGCTTCATTTACAAAACTAATCTCTACTTTATTAAGTTATTTCATACACGCAAAATGTTGTGTAAATAAAAATGAGCCTCAATACGCTATCGAGATATTGGACGACCAAACAGTTGACACATAATAAGTATGTTGCTGCCGTTACGAATGTTTTACCTCTCTGCTATCTTTAACTTATTATCTCCTTTTTTTCATGAGTAAGGCGTAGCAAATTATCACATGTATAATTATTTTATAAAAATTGAATTCACTGATTTAAACCAGGTGTGAATTAGTTCAGTCAACGAAGTGTGCAAAAATTGTTAGGTTCTCGTAACAATTTCGTGAGGGGTGCACTATTTTGAAGACGTACATACTTGCATCACAACTAGGCAATATTTGAAATGCCTTTATATTATAGCCTAGAATAATGGTCATTGCAGCAATGAGTGCAGAAATTTATCAACAGTGGTCGTATAATATAATAAATTTCAAGAAATTCTTCATGTATATCTTTTTCGGGAGTATAGCAGAGTAGAATTTTTGGTACGTTCTTATTAATATTATTTATTAACGATATTATTAATGTTGTTTCGACCTCAAAATGTTCACAACTTGCAGATAATTTAAAGATTTTTCTAACAATTGAAAATTTTTCTGATTATTTTTAAGAGCAGTCTAAACTAATGCCTTTTATAACTGATGTGTGAAATGGACTTTGCCTTTTTACTGATAAATTTATTTTTTTACACTTTTTTAAGTAAAGTCGTTCCCAGCCAACCTCTTATGCTCTAGTTTACTCTACGTTAGCAAATATTCAGGTGGTAAAGTAATTTTTACTTTATGGATAACATAATATTCAAGTGGCCCACAAAAATTCATGCAAGCATGCACAATGAAAATCATACAAGGTTGATAAAGCAAACGCTTGATCTAAAAGCTAATTTTTGGATTTTTGAGATATTGAAATTGATATTAGTTCTACATCAGTGCCGTTTTAGCTTCTCTCGGGGCCCTCTGAGGAAATTTGGAAAAAATTTATATTTAATAGTATATATTAATGCATACATGGGCGTCTACGGGGACAACTTGGACAAGCGCCCCCTAGACAGTGACAATTTTTTAAATATCTTTATATTTAGTCAAAAAGCCGTAACACGGGGGTTACACGAGACAGTACTGTTAAGACAGTGAAAAATACGTATTAATTGTCAAACTTTGTATCTGTGAAAAAGTGTCCAGACAGTTGGTAAGACAGTTGGCATGACAGTAGACAAAATAGTAAAAAATTTGTATTTTATCAAGACATTTTTTGTTAATTCTACGAGCATGCCAAAGTATTGCAAATTTTCAATTAATTCTAATTAATTTTCTCGTCTTCTGTCATTTGATATGCTAAATATCATTCTACTGTCCTAGCTACTGTCCCGCCAACTGTCTACAAAAAACTTAAGACGTAGAGCAGACAATAGCAAAAGTGAGTGTGTGAGGGTAAAAATTTGTGAATGTGTTGCGACTGTCTTAACAGTACTGTCTCGTGTAACCCCCGTGTAAGATACAATTAAAAAATTTTACGGGATAATCAAAAACTTTCTAAATTGTAATTGTAAGTTGCGCTCAAACTTAGGGATTGTAGAACTTTTTTAATAAAAACGCCGTTTTTAATTGTAAGAGTGTAAAATTTAGCAGGAACACGTTTTTTGACAAGGTGCATTAATAATCAATCAAAAAGTCGACTTTGAATATATTGTAACTTACGGCTTTTTGATTTTATATGACAATATATTCATTATATATGTTAATATATTTTGAAGAGAACTCAAAAATACTTCTTTTAAGGTATACATTATAAATAAAGCTGAGCTAAAGCATGCATGCATTTTTAAATAGTATGTTGTACCCGTCGCAGTAATAAGTTACGATATCATTTCATTTATCCTTGTTTCACAGGCACTTTTCAATACGTATTCTTACACTCAAAAAATTTTGTGTGTAAATATTACTAATAACTGCGTCCATTCTACGAATTTCATTCGTAGTTTTCAGTCACGAATAGGATTTGTAGATTGGACGTAGTTTGGTACATTTTACAAATATTTTATTCGTATTCGTCCAAAAACAAATGTATATTGTACGAATACATTTGTTACATTTACTAGTAACGAAAAAAAAACATTCTATCTGAGCTGAGTTTTGAACCACGGTTTTTAGCTTACGGGCCACGTACTCTTTCAGTAGACTACGGCCACCTTGAAATCATACATTTCCTTTTATTTGGTAATTGTTCAACAAACCAGGCTGAAATTTTTCGGTTTTAAATTTAACTAATACTAAATAGTGCGAAGACATTAGCAAATACTACGAATCTAATGGAAGAAATTACGAAGTTATTCGTACGAGAAATTGAGGAATGATAAGAAATGATATCCTATTAGTCGAAGATCATTCTTCGGAGCAACAGATGGTAAGGGGCATTTAAGCCAATAACGAATATGAACTTGGACGATAAGTAAATTTATGTTTTTTACAAGAAGAAAGCAAAGTAAAATAAATTTAAAAAACTAAATGTTTTCCCAAAAGTCGGCTTAAAAAAAATCGTTTTTCTGTCATAAAAATTATCCAATTTAAATAATTTTTTAATTTTTCGTAAACTTAATAAATTTGCTAACAATCTTGCAACATTCAAATTTGAGAAAATTGCAGCTATCTAGGCGAGGGCAAAGCTTCTAATTTAAAAGCGAAAAAACATTAGGAAATTCTGAATAAAGTAGACTAATTTTAGATCAAGAACTAATTTTCAAGAAAATCTGATGGCAAATTCTTGTTAAGAAAACGCTTTTACATTAGAATATCTTATGGTCCAAAGTTTTTTATGACTAAAATTTAAATAGGAAACTCAATTTGAAACGTTTGTTTTATACTTCTTCAAATTCACGTTTCTTAACAGGCGTCCACCCTTTTCACGTCACGTGCTTATATTACATCCAGGATTCAGAATCATTGCAGGGAGGTTCTGGAATATATTTAGAAAATGAATGGAGCCCAAAATCCTTTATATATTTATTCATACTTTTGAATTAAAAAAAAAATAAATTTTAAATAATTTATATTATACGTACATTATATTCATATTGGGTACGCTTCCAAACTCGATTTTAGTACCTTGCATGCTGCTAGAACTTATGCATGTTGAAAAAAGAAATGTCAGTTGCTATTCATGCGGGGAACATTTCAAGAATAGCTACAACTTTAATTCTTATTTTTTGCGGATTATATGGAATTTTGTTGGAAATTTTAGTATTCTTATTTTAAAAGAGGAAAACTTTGAGGCTAAATAGTAATTAATGCAATTTTATTTAAGAATAAAGAAGACATCACTTAATTTAATTTACTCAATTACTAAGAAAATTTTTTGAGAAAAATTTTTTTAAATTACATCAAAAAAAAAATAAAATTTGAAAATGTTTTGGGTATGATACGAGAAAGATTTTTACCCCATCTTTGAAATACACATAATTTTCTTATGTGTACAATCGTGTGTCAACCGGCGTAACATAATAAAATTAGTACCAAAAATCTCAGAAAATACTATTATATAGGTTACATTTTCTTTATGTGCATTCTAGACTCCTTTATGCCTTTGCCCCCTTCCCCCTAGAACAAATCCTGTGGACGCCCTTGAATGGATAAATAATCTTCCCGATTACCCGCTCAATAAAACGAGAGTATTTTGTTTTTTAAGCTTTGTAAAAATTATTTGTTTATTCATGCCCCTTACATTTACTCTTTAGTTATTAACTTAAATTTCAATATGAGAAGCAGCGTTGCCAGAATGACGTTATATACGTTTTTTGACGTATTTTGAACCCTAATGACGTTTGACGTATTTTAAGGCTAAAATTATATATTTTGCGTGCGAAAACTCGTTTCTTATATAAAAACACGTCAAAGTCAACATCGTGAAATACCTTTAAGGTTGTTCTCATATTTTCATGTTCTGCAGCACTGTTTGCACATATTGACATTGGAAATTTTTCTTTGGTTTGTGCTTTTATTTTATTTTTTTTTTAATAAATTTTTGGTATAAAAAAATTAAAATATGTCAAAAATGAAAAACCTTATACTTATATTAATCATGCAAACTATTTTTTATTTAAATCAGTTACAAATTATCTGACTTATTGGCGTCTTAACTTTTTTGAAATTTCATACAAATCTAAAAATGTAATTTCTTGTTGGCTAAAGTAAACAATAAGTGACCATAGTTTTGTATGAGTTTTAGAATATTTTAGATGCTTCAAATTTGTCTTTCAATCTTTCAATCTTTAACCAATTTAAATGAATATTAATTAGTTCGTGGTATGCAGAATATTAAAAGCTTTTTATGTATTGAACTTTGCTGAACAAATTGACCGAATGGGTCTTACAAAAATTCTAGCTTAAATTCAGCATAACTTGCAATGAAAAAATGAGATCATCATAGTGTATGAATAATTTTTATTGCTTTGATGTATTGAAAGCGGGCCAGAAATATGAGGCTTGTAAAAGTTTTTAATAGAATTTAAAACGATTTTTCATGTTGATTTGTTCAGCAAAGTTGTTGGTCAGAATAATAGGAAAAATGGGAAAAGTGTACAATAAATCGCGCATTGTAATCAATAATTTTACATAAAATATGTTATATCTTTGAAAATTCTCAAGAATTAAATGTTTTGATATATAGTAGAAGTATGCAAAAGTACTTTGAATTTTAAAAATTAGTGCAGTTCACGATCTTGTTGCATCGTTGCAAATGCAAAATAAACAGCTTTTACAAAAACAAAAAGCATTGAAAAGCTTTTGCAACATACGCTTTTTGTTTTTGTAAAAGCTGTTTATTTTGCATTTGCAACGATGCAACAAGATCGTGAACTGCCCTAATGTAGGCTCCAACATTTTGTTGTTATAAAACCATAGAAGGTGTGCTTATTTTCCAATCCACAGTGTAGTTCTTGAGATATCGAGGACACCAGTTTGTAAAATATGATTTTTCAGAAAATGCGTTTTAAGATTTGGTTAACGATTGTTTCGAGTGCGTTTATGAAAATATTGGATTCTTATGTGATAGCTTTTTTAGGCAATTGTTATCAGCCAAACTACTTTTAGAACATATGCTACACATCATAAGCTATAGAAAAATAAATTGAGTTTTTTGGCAGAGCTTCATGAGAACCTGCCCTTAATATATTTAAATTTACCCACAAAAAATGTCTATCTCTCGGATTATTTTTGTGTGGTTATTATGTACAGATTTCATCTATGCACAACTATATTTTGAGCTTTTTTTATGTTATAGTGATATTTTGTATAAGATGAAGCAATGTCTGTAAAAAACTTGAAATTCTTCCTCTGAAAGATCAGCGTTTTTTTATTTGTGACGTTATTAAAGAAAACGAGCGAAATAGATAAGGAAAATCTCAAAATATTATCAATGTTAAAAAGACTATTTACAGCTAATCTTTTATGATAATCTGTGGGATAAGGCCACTTGGCAATTTTGATAAGCCATAAGTATAGGAGTTCCCTCCTGACAATTTCGCTTAACCAAAGGGCGCCCTATTCTTCACTCACTCAAGGCGCTGACCTTAAGATGGCACTGATAAGTCCAAATAGTTATAGTTTCTAAATTTTGTGTTATATGTATGAGAGGTAGTTTTGAAGGTGGTTTGATCATGTGGTTTTTATGTGAGGATTTAAACATATTTTTTTCTATGATCTAATAATCAGTTTTAACTTTTTAGAATTGATTTAGAATAGTAGTAATGACTTTTAAATCCATGTTGATCTACCATGAGCAACAGATAAGAAACAACTACAAAACATTGACCATTGGAAGCAACACACATTAATGGCTGACTCAAAATCAAAAGTCATGAAAGAGTTTATCGCGTTGGTATCGATGCTGTTCCCAGCACGAGTTTGTGGGCAGACATCGAAAATAAAACTGCAAAATTATTAATCTTTCTGCTCGTCGATGTTTCCACAAGCGGCGACTCATTTAATTTAGAACATTTGTGAAATGACTACCTAATATAAAATGTAAGCTCACCTTATGTAATGCAAATGAGTTTCAATCCAATGAAAATTTCAACAAAAACCTCAACAACTGCTTGTTTGTGATTATTGATTGCGTAGAATTTATAGAAAAAACATCGTTGTTTTGTACACGCTTAACATTGCTGCAACGTAAAAAGTAGACATTAAAAAGATGTATTAATTATGCAATTTATATCACTTGCAAACTTGCTTTTGGTTTTTACAGCAGTGATATATATTAACTAAATTATTCAATTGATTTTTTTTAATAATGTTTTGGCTATATTTTTTGTATATAGCTACTGCATTAGATACACAGCCGAATATAAATAATTTTCACTAAAATCTGCATGTAATTTCCAGACCGTACTGCTTGAACAGCTGATATGTTTTAATTGAAGTTGAATGGAAATGTCAAAATTATGTTGGTGCTGCCAGATGACGTAAATTGTGCTTTAATCAGAAAATTTTTAAAGTAATTTATATGGTACTTAATGTAATACGATGGAAAACCAATGTAGCTTGCACATGAAGGCACAGGTATGAAGAACGGCAGCCACGTTTGGACAGGTTCGCTGACTTGTAACGTTTTTTTTTTATTTTTTTCCGTTACGCCAGCTTTTGTATGCTTTTTTATACCAACCAAAACGAATATGGCCACCGTTCGTTATAGCAGTTTCATGATGCGTAAGCTGCATAACAGGAGACTCTTGTGAGTTGCTGCTTCAGTAGCGGACATTATAGCTGGATCATGGGAAAGGAATAAGAAAAATTACATAGATAATGTATGAAAGTATGAAACGATGTGTGTAAAATATTTAAAATTTTAGCTCGTAAGTTTTAAAGTGCATTCTTTTCTATCCTATTCAAGAATTCAGCAGTTTTTTCTTTCTTTTCTCAAAAAAAAAAAAAAATGTTGACCTTTAAATAAATCGTTCTCGAAAATGCTGACCGCAAAAGTATATCAAATGCAGAATTTTCTGACCTGTAAAATGCATTCTGTTCTCTAGCAATACCAACATAAAAACAAAATAAAATAATTTTGACATTAGTATTTTGTGCCGCGACAGTTGTGATAGGCTAAAATCACAAATCCAATATATTTCTGATTAAAGTGGTTAGTTTTAATAAAACTGAACTGCTCGATGAATATTTGATTGACTATTTGTTGAAAATTCCATGCCATCTGCACTATACATAACCTCAATCGTAAATACATCAAAATTCAAAACAACAGTGCAGCCTGTATCAAATGAAAAAAAAGTTTATCTTTGCTGTTCTTTTCTCAGCTCAAAAGAGGTAAACATTCTGTAAATTCAGCCGTGGAATTCGCAAACGCCTTAACGGCAATTTACGGTATCGTTTTTTAGCGAATACTGTCATGTTCTATGAGTGGCAAGCACAGTGACCGATAACGACAACAATTATTGTCGATAATTTTTGGGAATACCAATCGGTCAGAATTTAAAAACTCTGTATTTTGTGAAGGCAGAATTTTTTCAGAAAACCATGAGCTATTACTTTTACGATAATAAAAATTAATTTATTATTGTTTTTAAATGAATTTTTAACTGAAAATTAAATTTTTACTATGCAAAATCTGTCAACTGAATTGTTATTAAGAAGATTGAAGTCATGGCATAGGCAAGCGTATTGCGTATCTTCTTCTTAAAGTTGGGGTGAATTGACATGAATACACTCTTGAAAATTTTGTGCAAAACAAACTCATATCTTAAAAAAATTTCAAGCTGTTAACATTTCAATTCTGATTTTGTATGTAAAAAAAAAACATAAAAATTGGATTAAATTTTTTTGATAATCCATAGACTTTTCAATCAGAGTTTCTGTAGTAAGAACATATATTTATAGTTTTTTGAACAATTTCTTAACAAACTGTATTGGCGAATTCTTTCAGTTGCGTAACAATTTTTTGACTTAAGCTCGCGAACGATAGCAGATTCCTGATCCCTGATCCTAAATAAAAGAAATTTAGTATTGGTGAACTGGATTATCTAAAACAATTAGAGTATATCAGTATTAGAGTCAAAGAAATGCTGCATTTTTCAAAATATTTGCATCAAAACGGACGATTAAAATGTTTCTTTTAGTCAAACTTTTAAGAACTTTGCATCTCAGATAAAATTATTTGCTATAATTTTACTACAAGCTCATTCCCTGATTGCCCGATAGACTTGACCATCCCCGAAAATCGGGAAATCCCCAACAGTTTGCATCCCTGGTCTCCATACAAAAAAACACAAAATAGAAAAAAAGTTGTATACTTTAGTTTATATCAAAAAAATCTATGAATTTAGGGGGGGTCAAATGTATGAGCTGGGGCCCTATTCTATAACTGTGAGTTTTAAAGTGTACAGGGGATGTCAAAAAATCTCACTGGTTTTCAGTCGGTGAACTTTCTCAAGAAAAGTGTAAACCTAAAGACTAACAGTTAGAGAAAAGGGCCCCTGGTTCTAGCAATTTTCCAACTCAAAATTTTGAACACACCATTATCTGCCATTATTCTAGTGGTGGGTAATTCAGTGCTGTGCTATGGCACCTCTACACCATTCTGGTGGTCCCCATACAAAAATCATACCCAAATCACACAAAAAAGAAAAATATGTCTATTATAGCTCATATCAAAATATCTTTGACCCCTAGGGGGTCAAATGTATAAGCTGATCCTATTAATTTTACCCTTTTAACTTTTATTCCGAACACATCTACACTCTATCTGCACATTTATTGGGATCCTCATAAAAAAAACAAATAAATATATGTTTATTACAGTTCCTATAAAAAAAGCTTCTATTAGTTTTACCCCTCAAAATTTCTTATAAGCACATCTACTCTCTATCTGCTAACCTTTTGGTTGTCTCCACCAGTGATGCCATGAGAGCATTTTAAAGTGTAACTTTTTGATTAAGAAAAATGTACCTTTTTGACTTAAACGTAATTTTTTTACCAAAATTATTCTAAAAATATAATTGTTAAGTTTTTACTAAGATTTTTTTTTTTTATTTTAAAAAGCAGTAATGCGTATCTTTAATTATTAAAACAAACTTAATCTCCTCCAAGCTGGTTTCAATTAAAATAAAAATAAATTGATGAACAAATATATCTCTGACAAAAAGTGAAGTAAGCCGAACGTGGGAAGCTTGATACGAACAGTCAGAGACGAGCAGCCATAAACAAGTACCTAGAAATTATCGATATTGTGATTGGTAGCACTTTTAAGTTAAGGACTTCTACAGACTGAACCCAAAGGTAAGTAACACATGTAGATATAATATTTATTAAGAAACAGAATTTATATAAAATAAATAAACTGGCCATTTCAGCCCTTGGAAGGACTTTGACCTAGCTTCTATTGATCAATTGTGTTGTGCGTGTTATTAAATGTTTGATCACAAATGACCGAGAACTGGACCTCCGTGTTTTATGCCGACTCCGAACGGCTTATGTTCTCAAGAAGCTTTACATGGCAATTTTTACTCTCTGAGGTTTGCCATTGTCTGCAGAGCGGTGACGACCGAACTGAAAAATTAATTCAATTGAAAAACTTTCTGTCTGAGCTGGAATTGAACCCAGGCTACCGCGGTTCTTTAGCTTAGGGGCCACGCACTATACCCACTAGGCTACGGTCGCCACAGAACAGAATTTATAGAAATTTTAAAATTAAAAATGTACCTTTTGAGAAAAGGCGTACTTTTGTACTGGCGGTAGTAAAAATGTACCTTAAAAAATACAATTGTACCACTTGCGGCATCACTGATCTCCACACCAAAAAACAGAAAATATCATTGCTCATGTACACAAATACGTGAAGAGACACGAAATATTTTTCGTGACGAAATTCTAAAAATTTTACCGTCAATATCAAATCGCCACGTAAGAAGTTTAATTTCAAAAAGAGGAAAGAAACAATTGTGAGTGAAAGAGTGTGTCCAATAAATTTCTAAAGAGTCATTCCGAAAATAATGTTCCGCTTCTTCCATTTTGCTACGATGTGTCCAGGGGCTGAATTACAGCATCCGTGATCAATCAAAATTGTACAAGATTGATAGGCACTTGTCTCGTCATGCACTTCGTAATTTTGCTCGATCACGGATGCTGTAATTTGGCCCCAGATTTAAAACTTTCTTGAACTGAAAAAAATCGATCTACAGAATTAGACGAGTGTTCACATTGGTCAAATCGGTGGTCAAATCGTTGGTCAAACAAGCAGAAAAATCAAAAAATGTTGATTCTAATCCAAAGATTTGACAAACCATGTGATGAGTGTTAACATCAGTCAAATTGCCATCAAATCCATATATCTGTGGACACAAGGAAAACTACTAAACTCAAAATATCGTAAAAAACGATATTTTAATTGCACGAACTACTACGCATTTTTTTGAAATATATGAACCGTTACAAACAAAATATGTGCACACATACGTGATGATCAATTCTGGACAAAAAATGGATATCTACATACTTCCAAAAATTGACAATAAAGTAAATTCCATATCGCTTTTTTACGATATCTTGAGTTTAGTCATTATTCGTTGTGAACACAGTTATATTTTTCTATATAACGTTTGCCAATCGTTGGATGACTAGATTTGAAGAATGTGAACATCGCCACATTTAAAACAGCAACTTTTCTAACTACAGGGTGTTCATAATAAATAAACATTCGGTGGGAAAATGAAAAGGGCGAAATTATATATTAAAAACAAATATTTGAATTATATATGATCGTTACGTGAATTTGTTCGACTCTACATATAATGAACGATTTCAAGACGCTATAGTATGCAAATGAAGAAAATATAATTTTTCCAATTTTTACTATGGCAAATTTAAAAAATGAATCCAAGACCAATCATTTGACTAGAGTAAACTACTAATAAAACTTTCGTCACATTTAAACGAATGATAAGAAACATTCATATACTAGACAAACGGCGATAAATGTATCTCACCAGAGTAATTGCAACAGCAACAAAGTACCAGAGTAAGTCAAATCTAAGATTTTTTACTTATTTTTACCTATTTTTTACTTAAAAATAAACTGAGACAGACTATTTCTTAATAAATTTGACCAGCTCCTCTAAGTTAAACAACATATTGATAAAATATAATTGGCATTTTTATTTGTTTGAAAGGGAATAATTTTAAGTGGACACATTTTACTTACAGCTACAATACAATTTAACTTAAATAAGAACTAAGCTATAAGTTTAAGCCAAATAATGTCAAGTTTTTATTACTTTTAACAAAAATTTTTGTTACTAGAGATAAATTTTTGAAAATTTTGAGCTTTATTACAAACACAATTGTTCAAGCATACACGTTAACATCTTTTTTTTTTAAAGTCATTCACACAATTCATTCACTTTCTTAACTACTTTTTAATAAATTCAAAATATTTACAACTCATATTTGTATCGTTGAAACTTAGTTGACTATTTCGACAGTACTTTATATAAATTTAGCTAGAATAGTAGTTTAGACCAACAAAGGTTGTGTTGCCGTGTCCGCCATTTTCCCCACCACTGGATGAAGCTCTAGACCTGAGAGATTATTTGATTTGCTGGCGGAGAGAAGTTTTAAGTTTTTATCATTGTTTGTCTTGACAATGTTGTTGTAGTGATTGATGCCGCGTGTTGGCGGCCCTCTAAAGTCAGAATTATCTGAAACATTGTAGTGATTTTCACTGCTATTGGTTATACTTAGCAAAGATTGTTCCAACTCGGTCTCCACTTCATCCAAAAGCTCATCTGCATGTTTTTCTACAGCGTTTCTTGTGTTGCTCGAATCGTTCGTGGGGTTCGATCCCGTTACAAGCGTTGATATAGTAGTGGACGGCTTAAGACGCAACTTGCCATTGGGTACATTCGTTTGCAGTATGCCACTAAGATTGGAGTTTGAATGCGTTTGCAGCAGTTGCTGGTAGCTGTTAACTTTGGCAGCAGCGTTGTTGTGATTTTTGAGTGCGCCTGAAAGTGGCAGTCGGAAATTGGCAAATTCCGAATTGTAGTCTTTGCTGGACTCACGTAATGAGCGACTGCTGTAGATATCATTGGGGCTGCGTTCCAGATCCTTAAGCCGCGTATTGCATTTATTATCACTATATGGAGAAGGCAGGAATGATTGCTGCGGCTGTTCTAGGTAGTAGTTGAAGTCTTCAGTCTTGAAATCGACGCCGTTCAGTTTCGGCGACGATGAGGAGATCTTGCGTTTGGCCCGAAAAACGGGTGAATGCGGTTTACCGTATTGGGACGAGTGTGGGGGAGAAGTATCACATGTGGCCTCATAGGGTGGTGGCAATAGGCTGTCCGCAACTGCCGGTAAAGCATCTGAGTTGTGCTTATAGCTATGTGCATTGCGTGGGGGCTGTCTTAGTGAGGATCGACGTGAGAGCGAGAGTTTGCTAGGTACTGTGGGTGATTCGGCCTTTGGTATTTCACCCTCCAGCCAGTACGTAAGCATTTCGCCTTTGCCCTTCATTGGCACGTATCCACGTTTGGTAGTTATAAAAGTGCCGAATTCGTCGAGAGCCAGCTTCGTCGTTTCGCTGATGTGAATTTTTAGAGCTTCACCGTTAGACTCCATGCGCGAAGCGGTATTCACAGTATCGCCAAAGAGGCAGTAACGTGGCATCTTAAGACCAACCACACCGGCCACACAGGCACCAGTGTGTAGTCCAATGCGAAGCTTTAATCGATCTGTCGGTCGATGATGTATCTGAAAGTTGTGCACGGCCTGCAGCAATGCGAGTGCCATTCGCGCTATCTCGCGTGCATGCTGCGTACCATTGCGAATTGGCAGTCCGGACACAACCATATAGGCATCGCCAATGGTCTCCACTTTGTAAACATCGTAGTTTTCTACAATCGAATCAAAGCAGGTGTAGAGATCATTTAGAAACTGTACGACCTGCAGTGGTGTGCTCTCGGCCGATATAGCAGTAAAACCGACTATGTCGCTAAAGTAGATTGTGACTTGATCGAAGGTCTCTGCTAGCACCGGTTGTCCGCCTATCAGCTGTGCGGCTACACTTTGTGGCAACAGTTGATAGAGCAGTTTCTCGCATTTCTTTTTCTCTTCAATGTAGTCCTGGGTACGTTCTTCGACTAGTTCTTCTAGATTATTTGCGTACTGTTCCATGCGTTTGAGTAGATTATCGACTATGTTGCCGGTTTCGTTTTCTCTGGATAAGCAACAAAATAAAAAAGAAAAAGAAAGAGATAATAAGATTTAAAGTGAATACTTTACTCATTTGAATAGATTAACAATTTAGTTGACGACTAAATATGACATACAAGAGAAAATTAATTTTACAAAATATTTAACGAAATCTTGAAACGAGTTACGTGAGAAGATAGCAAAAATATAAAGACACACAAGCAATTTGATGGTTTACTAATATTTTAAGGCTATGCGAATAATCGGCCAAGTTACAATCGCCCAAAAGTGCGGAAATGAACAATTGACCAAAAAACCGGTTAACATTTTTGGGCGATTGTTCATTTTGTATTTGGGCGATTGTTCGATTTTTTTTGGAGCGATTGTTCATAATGATTGTTCATTATGAACAATCGCCCAAATTTGGAAGAATGAATAATCGCCCAAAGAAGTTTGGGCGATTGCAACTTGGGCGAATATTCACGAAGACTAATACGGCTGTGCGAATAATCCAAAATAATACGAAAATGAACGATCGCCCCAAAAACCGTCAAAAATTTTTGGGCGATTGTTTTGTTTTTTTTGGGCGATTCTTCATAATGAACAAACGCCCAAATTTTTAAAGAATGAACAATCAACCAAAAACATTTTTAAAGAATGAACAATCGCCCAAAAAATATTTTTGCCTACCCCCAAAAATGAACAATCACCCAAAAACAGTTTGTTCATAATGTACAATCGCCCAAAAAAGCAATGAACAATCGCCCAAAACTGCGAACTTTTGCCCAAATCGTGAAATAAATAAATGCTAAAAATATTTGGGTGTTCGTTCATTATGTAAAATTGCCCAAAAATGCGATGAACAATCGCCCAAAAAATATCACCCAAAACAGTTTGTTCATAATGTACAATCGCCCAAAAAAGCGATGAACAATCGCCCAAAACTGCGAACTTTTGCCCAAATCGATTTGTTCATCGCTTTTTTGGGCGATTGTACATTATGAACAAACTGTTTTTGGGAGATTGTTCATATTTGGGGGTAGGCGATTGTAGCTTGGACAATTATTCGCACAGCCATTTTTTAAGGCTCATACTTAAAGTTGGTAAGACGTCAAAGCAGTAACTTATTGACTGCTTGGTAAGTTCTATAATCGCATTAAAAAAAATTATCAGCAAAAAAAAGTGCAAAAACAAAGCTTTCTCCAAATTATAGCATAGAAAATGCTCATATTGCTGTATAAAAAAATTGAATAGAAACTAAACACAAAAATATATGGCATAACTAGTCCTCTTTTCAACAAAGCGCTTAAGAGGGAAGTGCAGTATTTAAATATTTAAATAAGGCCATAGAATATCTAGGCTATTGTACTCACTTGTTAAATTTTCGTATTGTAGTTTTAAGCGTATTAAAATCGGGTCTCTCCACTGGATCCTCAGACCAGCAACGAGTCATGACGTTATTAATGTCATCGTATGTATCTTGACTGGAAATTTGTGGACGAAAAGGTATTCGCGTGAGATTTGGATAGCTCTTCACCAACTCAATGATTTCTGCAAAAGTAAATTAATCTACATTTTTATTTATTCTTGAGAAAAATTTATAAAGTTGAAATTATTTAAGAATAAAATATTATCAGACGATGTTTTGGGATACCATCTTGTATACTTAATATACCTGGAGCCGCCCAAAACTCTGTCATGAAAAGATTTGTTTTTGATATATATTTCCTTTATTCGATTTTCAGAGCAGAATTTGAACAAAACGAGCTTTTTTGAGCATACATTTTCTGATTCTTGTACAAGCCAAAAATTTGAACTCAGCTCATACATAAATATAACTAAACTAAAGCAATATTGTTGGTCTTTGTAGTCTAGTGGAGATTGCGCTAGACTATCAACCCAGAGGTCCCTGGTTCAAATCCGGGCTCGGGCATGGTTCTTTTCGCTTTCTTTGTTCTTTCCTACATTGGGAAACTAAAAATCCACAACTAAATTGTGGAAAATGTTTAATTAAAGGACAGGAGCAACTAAGAGCTGGAAATGTTTTCCGAGGTTAAGTCTAGCCTCGGCTAAAAGCAATAATTCCCGTATGGTTCCAATCAATTCCTTTAAATAAATCTATCCCTTTCTTTTCCGGTCAAAGACCAAACCTTGCTTGTATAAGGCGCATGCCTTGGTTCTTTAACCTTTTTTATAAAAAAAATATTCTTTAAAATAAATATTTTTTAAAAACCATTACGAAATCCTAGGAATATTTGCAAGAAACCTTTAAATTTTGACCGGGTATCATACAGTTTCAGTAAACACAACTTCAAACAACTTTACATTAAGACTTCAAATAACTTTGACAATTTGTTTTTTTTCTCAACGAAATTGAAATCGCTCCGATTTTTGTTATTGCTGGTTCATTTTTAAAAATAAATTTTTTATATAAGCATTTGCCAATTTTTAATGGAAGAAACGTTTACAAGCGTACGTTTTCAAGCCTTGAAAAGATTCTTCTAACATAACTTATAGTGGTGATTATGGAAAAATTCATCAAACTCAAATAAAATTAAAAAAATATAAATAAAAAACTACTAAAAGAAATATTGCCAGCAATTTACCACTTGTACCGCCGATTTAATCTCATATGCAACAATGAGAAGAAGAAGCTTTTTCGAGAGTGACAATTATGAAAATGTTTTTAGTCCTTTAATTAAGGACTCCACCATTTATCTTGATAGATTAGGCAAGAAAAGACGAAATACGAAAATAATTCAAGCAATTAATGTACGCAGCAATAGTAGCGACACATCAATATATGTTCGCAGAGTGCCGCGTGAAAAGGGTATCACCGCTAAAAGCACCGGACGAGCTTGTAGTTGCATAGGAAATCTACAACACAAATGTGTTGAGCCTTTGCCACAACAAACTGCTGAACCTAACGAAATTGCTTTCAAAAGTTCTGATACAAAATGTCAGCGCAATCAGCCGCAAGCACACAAAGGAGAATGGAAGTATGTTGATCCAGAAAATCTTATCAAAATAGAACCAACTCGTTATTATGTGATGTTGCCGCCAATTAGGAAGCTGCCTGAAAAAAAGACTAAAATTAATGATATGTGCAATGCGGAAAAAAGACTAAAGAATACAGCTATAGAATATCTTATGTCTCGAAAGGGTCCTCTGAGGTCAGAATGGCCGAAACTACCAAAGAGCAGTAGTAAGTTTGCGATGTTGGAATTCGATTTTTGAGAACAGTTTTTCTTGTTTTTTATTAGAATATATATTTTAGATGAGCTTATACAGGCTTGTTTAAGGGAAAATTTAATTACTTTAAATTCATAAAATATCCATTCTTCCTTATTAGCTATTTTGAAGACAAAATTTTATACTGTTATGTCCATTTGTTATCTGGTTTCAAATCAGTTTACTAATTCAAACCAGCTCAAATAAATTTGATGATTACAAATCGGTTAAATTTAAAAAATTTTGACTAAGTACTGATGGTTTTTTCAACTAAGTACTAAGTACTTAATACCATTGACTAAAAGTAAAATATATTTTTACAAAACCTTTGAAAAAATGAAGAAATAACTGTTTTGGACAAACGGAATCTTCTGATGAACTTGTCCTTATCGTACTCTTCAACGTAACCACGTCCATTTGCATATGTCCTTCCTTTATTTTTGTGTAAACTTAAATTATAAAGATATGAAATCCTTGCAATTCTGTTAATTTTTGTGAAAAATAAACAAAAAATGGTTTACTTTTATCAGCTGTTCTTCCGATTAGCAGCTAACCAAAACCACAACTTATCGTTAACTTAATCAGCACTTTACTGACAGTTAAGCCTTAACCGAACATTAAGAAAGAGCATTTTTGCTAACTGCTGGTTAAAGTTGTGATTAGTGCTTAACCGGACATTGAGCAAGCAGTCCTTATTAACATGCAAATATACATTTACAAGATATGAGCCCATTTGAATAAAAGTAGCAGATTCGACTTTACTACAATTCAAAATATAAAACCTTCAAAAGTAGTTAGTTTTTATGAATAAAGTGCTCTTTACTACACTACAAGAATCAGCTGTTTCGAACTTGCTACAAATTAGATGGATTGGTATGAATAAAAGCATTGTTTGCTACTGATTTTGAGTAGTAAGCAAAATGGCATACTACAAGTTTGTAGTAAATTATTTATGTATATTAAATTCGTTGAATTTATTTAATTTGATATTTATTTGGGCAGGCGAAAAGAAGATTTGTTGAAAGCAAACTACAAACATGCCAATCGGCCATGGACAGACAAGCGCTCTTCAGATTCACTTTATTAGGGGTATTCGCGATTCACTGCAATTGATTGTTCAGTTGAGGACTGGAGGACTTTCGCAGTTGTGCAGTTGGGTTCTCATGAACACGCCACTGTCACTTTTTTCAAAGCTGTCAAAATTTTCAATTTGCACAAGTATACATTTGCTTCAGTCCTCAACTGCACTGGCAAATGCACTGAACCGTGAATACCCCTACTAAAATTTACCTTCTGCCACGAACATATATCACATTTTTGTAGTAAATGCTACTTTCGAAGTTAGTAGTCATATAATTTCGAACAAAATTTTTTATTCATACGGAATCCAAGCTTTTTTGTAGCACCTTTTGATGCTACCTTTTTGGAAAGTAGATGCTACTTTTGGCATAAGTGCAGTTTAAAGCCCACGCGTAAATAATTTTTCTCTTGGTTTTATTAAACGGATTTTAGTCTCCTTAGCCCAAAAGTGCAAAAATAAAATGTCGGTCTCGAATGGCTTAAGAGATAAAATTAGCGAAAGTTTCAAAACTCAGTGCAAATTATGAAGTGTGCGGAACAAAGCCCAAAAGAAAAAATGTAATATAGCCCAAAATTAAAAAAAATTATCCCTTGTTGTAATCCCTAAGCAGCGGCCGAAGGCCGCCTATTAAAAAGAGAAAACTGCATAAAGTTAATTTTTTTCATTAAATTTAGAGTTAAACAGATAAAATTATTTCCCCTTGTACGGAGTATTAAAAACAAGCTTGAAATTTTAATTTTTCAAGTTTTCACGAATTTTATCTCCTAAACCGTTAGAGACCGACATTTTATTTTTAGATTTTTGGACTTAAGAGGCCCAAATACGTTTAATAAAAATAAGAAAAAATTATTTACGCGTGGGCCGTAAATTGCAACTATTCCCAATTTTTCTTAAAATGTTTTTGTTTTTGTATGACATCAGAAAATTCCAAGGAAAGTAAAATTTGGTAAAATGTTAGAAACTTGTCCTTAGACTAAAAACATTCTTATGAACACCCTGTGAGACGTACACATTTGAACAGTGTTGCCACTTTTTAATATCCAAATTTCTCAAAAATTTCTCAAATTTTAATGAAACTCCTCAAAATTTTTTATTCAAACGATATTTTAGTTAACAAGTAAACATAAACAAATATATTTTTTCCTACATATTTTCTATCTTATTGGATATCTATATGAATCCTTTGAGGACGACAAGCAAACTGCTGTAAATTTTTTTTGTGGAATTGTCATCACCGATATTTCTATATTTCTATACAAAAGTGAATTTGAAATTTTTTAAATTTTTTTCACTTTAAGTATTGAAAAAATCCGAAAAAATCAATCCGGAAAATGTATTTTTTACTTTGTTGGAGTAGCTTAATAAAGGTTTTGACGTAATTTGGGTGAGAAAATATATCCGCTCGTATTTTAAAATCGTTTGTGGTTTTCATGCACACTTAAAAATTTGTATAGAATTTTTACACCGATCGGTGTTCCAGGGAGTCCTACACCGTTCAGTGTTAAAAAACACCGTGTCAAAGTGGTAGAATTTTATATCCGTAAGAGCATGTTTTACCGATCGGTGTAAAAAAGTAAACATCAGATAGGATGTTTGTTTTGTACCCTGTTAGGTGTTTATTTATAGTACGCAAAATGATAATTTTATTTAACACCGAATGGTGTAATTTTTAACTACTCGAAAGGATGCTTTTTACAATTTTTATTAAATTGTCATTAAATTTATTAACTGTCAAATGAAATAAGCCGCAAAAAACTTTGATTGTGGCTTATTTCATTGGGCTTTACTTCATAATGGAATAAGAAAAAAAAAAAAAAAAAATGAAAGATTTCCCAAAAATAATGAAATTGGAAGCTATTTCATATAAAGTAACACCCAAAAATGAATGTATGGACATTTTTTGGAGTCTATTTCGTGGTGTCAAAAATAAAGTTTGAATCTCTAATCAAGATTTACAAAATTTAAATAAACATATTAAATTGAGAAATTTAAATTTTAAATTTGTTTATCAATGAGAATGTGATTTCAATATTGCTCTTCTTCTTTGACTTTCTAATTTTACACCGATCGGTTAAGTTCGACATTTCAGTACGGTGTGAATTTATTTTTGAAATTTTTTAGTGTGTACCTATGGAAAAAAATATATTTTGACTTCCTAGTTTTTTCCTTATCTTAAAATTAAAGTAAGTTCAAAAAATAGCACTTGTTAAAAGCCACATTGATTTCTCATCCTTTAAGCCTAACTTTATGAAAATATCTAGAAAATTATGCTCACCCGACTTAAAAATGTAAATGGGTTATTTTTCACCCACTCGTCGTCAAAGGGTTAAAACGCTTTATGCGTTCCTTAAAAAAAATGTTAAGACTTTTTAGTTTCAACGTTTGTTTTTGTTAAAAAAATTTTAGTTACAAGCATGAATTATATAATGGAACTTTATTTTTCCAATTCAATTCAAACTTGTTTTTATTTGATTCAAATTGGTCATCACTATTTTTATTAATTCCTTTTTTAGTAAAAATAAAAGCTTATTAAATGATAAAACTGTTTTTGTATCGAGTCGGTTTCTCAAACTAGTGATATTATTTACTAAATACTCGCTAAACTGATGCATTAGAAAAAAAAAAAGAATAGTAATAATATTACTTTTCTTAATTTGAAAACAAATATATCTATTAAATTTTTTATATAAAAAACTCGTTTTTTATACGACTCTGGATCTAAAAAATAATCGAGGTAAAAATAATTTCCACTCATTATCGAGATCTTAAACAGCCAAATGTGATTGAATTTATATGCTCACTTTTGCTGCCTTTTGCTTCAAGGAGTGCTCTAAAATATCTCTAACCCAATAAGGACAATAATGTAATTCGAATTTCGCAAGACTAACGGTATCACATAAAAATTATTCAAAATAAAAATATGGTCAAAATTGGCAATGTGTAAAAAAATTGTTTGTTGATTTAAAGAGTTAATCGATAAGTGCTTCAATAGAAATAATAGTCAATGCATGCCTTTGCTTCCGGTGCAGACCGCAATTATGTATCCTTTTTCTTGTATATATTTTATGTTTAAACTGATTTTAGCTAAAACCGTACGCCAATTACTAAGTTCGCTTGCACATGCTTCAATTTTTTTTATAGTGACGGGGAAACGCAATCGGAAAGTTCAGTGTTCAGTTTATTTTAAAGGTATGTTTTTACCAACCAGAAAAAGGTGCTACTAAATTTTTTTTGTATATATATTAAAAAAATTCTAAAAAATTTCAAATTCCTTAAAAATTCCTCAAAATAAAATTTCTCAAAAATTACTCACAGCTACTTTAAATTCCTGACGTTTTAAGGAATTACTCACAAGGTGGCAGCACTGCATTTGAATTAGTGCTAGATAATTAGATAAGCTACCCAAAAAGTATGCAACATAGTAGAATGCATTAATAAAGACCATGGTAAAATTATGCAAGGTAGCATGTCATAATTACAAGGTAGGCTTAGATAAGAGTGAAAGTCAGTTGACGTTACACTTTAAGTGAAAGCCAAAAGAACTGTCACTACTACCCTGTATAATTTTAATCTACAATTATAGCCAAAATGTTTTCAAACCCTATCATTCACTATCAAGAAAAAGGGAACGACTGACAGTACTCATACAAAAAAACTATTGCTCCTTGTGTCTTGCTTAATGTTTGTGTTTCCATTCCTGATACAGAATGATGGGTTCAATTTGTCTACAAATACTTCTTAATTGCTCTACTCTCTTTTTCATCATTCTAATTCACAGTTACAACAAAAACTTTGATCAAATCCAGTGATTGCAATATTATGCTTGACCTTAAAAAACTATCCTGTGCCAGAAATCACGGTTGGACTGGTTCCCGCATCGAATGGATGCTTGATCTGGAACATAAACAAGAATTACGAAAAAAACGACAAGAGCTATGGAGAGCAACAATAGCAGAGGAGAACGAAATGGATATATGTTGTTTTCCATTTATACGCAATGTGTTTGTTTGGCATTTTTAGTCGCAGGATATAAATTATATTTTATTTAAAGATTTCCCTAAAAATGGCTTAAATAAGTATGTACTTTTATGACCATGACCTTAGAATGGTGTAAATTGCTGCAAAAGATAATTTTGATGTTTTATTTTGAGAGCATTGAATATCAATAATTGTAATAATATATTACAGTATCAAATAATAGATATGGAATATTTGGAATTTTGGAAAGACGCTTTTTAGTTTTATAGTATGTTAAAATCATGAGTTAAAATAAAATAGAGCTCTTGTATAATTACGATTACATTATATTCAAAAAAATAATTTATTTCCATATTTTTTTTAAAAATTATTAAAAGAAGCGCAATTTGAAATTTAGTTAAGGTACTCATATGTTGTTATATTTTTGTCTGTGGTGAGAGATCTGAGAGATCTAGCATCTGAAATGATTCCAATATCACTCTTAAAAGTATACTAAAACATTATCAGAGAATAATTTTTGAAATGCAATGAAATTCAAACTAGAAGTAACGAAAATATATATTTTGACAGTAAAAAAAAACGATGTTTGTAAAGCCATGGTAGAATAATACAGGTAGTCTTGTGGCTAATCGTGATCTCTTTGACAATACTACCAGAATTGTCAAAATCAGTTTTTTTGTAAGAAAACAAAGATAATAGAGAAAAAAATAATTAAATTACTCTAATTAGATATATTTTTGTTATGTTTAAAGACTTGAATAAAAGGGAATTACTTATTTTTTTTTTAATTAAAATAAAGTGCGTGTTGTGCTAAAAACATTTGGGCAAGGAAAATGGGCCGAGTTTTCGTGTTCCAGCTGACGAGCCTAGAAGACATCGATGAAACATGGCATGTGCCAAGAATTTTAAAAAAGATGCTCGTGTTTGCTGTAGACACTTCCACGAAAATGATTTTTTGTAACCTCATATAAATTACTTCAACAGCTGCACCGAATCCTATTTTAATTGATTGATCAATAAAAGTTAAAAAATCAAAATAGTTTCAGCCATGACAGATTCTTTTTAAGTTTTCCTTTCTCATCGCATTCTCATTGGTTGCAGATTTTGTATGAGCTGTCAGTTGCCATTTGACAGTTATGGTAGTTTGATCTCAGTCGTGCGACTACCTCTATTCTTCTACCATGTGTAAAGCAATGAAAAAACATTTGGATAAGCAATGCAAAGCAAAACAAGAAAGGTTGACCCAGAAAGATTGAGAATCACGGAAAATCAAATGAAAATGTCGAAAAAGCACTCATTAATTACAACTAAAGCAATTGTAATTAATTTAATTAGAGAGAATTAAAGAACTTAAGGAAAAATAAAAGATATTTTATCATCCCCCCCCCCCCCCCTCAACCATAGCTTTAGAAAACGTAAACTTTGTTAAAACTTCATATTTTCATGTATTCTAGTCCAATTTAAATAAAGTGCTTTTAGATTTACTGCCTCTTTATGTAAAACGAAACGAAGGCTGAATGTGATGCAAGACACGGTAAGCAATACATTTTTCCATATCAAAAAATATTGTCGCTCGTTTTTTTCACGACGTTCAGCGTTCGTTTCGTTTTACAAAAAGATGCAGTTAGTGCTATATCAGACTTTTCTGAGTAGAACCCTATTCTGCGATATCAGTTTTTTGGAGTAAAAATCGAAGATTCGATGGATTTTATTTTCGATTGGGAAAGAATTCTTTGGTGATATGGTGGATTCTTGTTTTTTATTAAAATGGCTGTGCTACATTTTTTCATTTGAGGCTGGTTGTACATTGGAACTTAATTTACCCAGCAAATTTTTATGCCTTGAGAGTTTTTGTGCAGTGAAAGTTATAAAACCAAACGACTTTTTGTAGCTTTTGACGTTTTGTACCGAGTGAATTTTTACCCTGCACCTTTTTGTACTATGGAACCTTTTATATTTTGTGGTTTTTAACCTTGCAACTATTCGTATTATACTAATTTTTAACTGATGGTTTTAACTGAATTGTAGCGTGCGACTTTTTTTGATCTGCGACTTTGCATAAATTGAAATTTTTTACCTTGAAACCTTGAAAAATTGTTACAATGGATTTTTTTTTGTAATTTGCCACTTTTTACATTGCTTCTTTTTGTCCCTTGCGACTTTCTAGTACACTATGATTTTATTAGCATTTTGTAATTTGTGACTTTTGGTTCAAGCATATTTGTTGCCATGTGATTTTTTGTACTCTACGAATTTTTGTGTATAGCAGCTTTTTGTTCCTTTGTAAATTATTCTACCTTTATTTTCTTGTACCTTACGACAAAATTTTGTGCAGTGTGACTTTTGATATCCTACGACGATTTACCTTGCAAATTTTTGTACAGTGCTGCTTTTTGTACCTTGCAATTTTTTGTACTCTGCGACCATTAACCCTGCAAATTTTTTGTACCTTACATATTTTTGTATTCAGCGACTTTTTGTACCTTGTCACATTTGCACGCTGCTGCATTTTCCTTTGGAACTTTTTGTACTTTTTACTTTCTAGCTTTTTGAAATTTTTTGTAACTTGCAACTTTTTATGCCTTTTGACTTTTGCTAATTGAAAATGTTTACCTTGCTATTTTTATCCCTTGCGACTTTTGTGCCTTGCAAATTTTTGTGTATGGGCATTTCCACCAAAAAGTCTAACGCGACTGAAAAATTAAGTGATACTGAAAATTTTGTTGACGTTCATAATAAAGAAAAAAATGTTTTATTTTATATTGAGAGCTCTTTTAATTTAAAAAGAAGTTAAAAAATGGTGATTTTCAGATTTTCAACTTAAGGTCGCAAGCGTCACGTTTATATATAAATATTTTTTCCTGAAATTTTCAGAATATACTTTTGACATGATAAGAAACTAACGAAAGCACCGCACATATTCAATTTATAAAACAAAAATTTCCCAAATTATATAAAAGGCTTCTCACGTATCTGCGACGATGCTAAACTTAAAAACTACTGAACCGATTTTAGTAACTTTTTCACAAATATAAAGCTATATGTTTGATTTAAAATCATGCGTCCTTTATTTTTTTAAACCACTCTTAGAAGTTATTAAAATTTAAATTTATAAAATAGCCAAAAAAACCAAACATAAAAAAATCATTCTTCATTAAAGTATTAGACACACAAGCAGCATAAAGCTTTAGCTCTCTTTTCCTCTGCTATAGAGTTTCTCATTGTTTCTATTGCAGTGTCGGGTAGCTTTGCACATTTATACTCTTCCATATTGAGTATGTATTAATGAGCGCTTTAAAGAGCATACTGTAAACAACCCAGTGGTAAATGGACACATGACGTAACCAAGTATTTCTTAAATACAATGTAGCTGCGAGGTCTCCGACACCTGTATACAATTCTGAATTTAATTTGTTTAGGCATGGCCGCTAAACCACTTATGACATCTACCTTACACAGTAAACTGCTTTTTGCAGAAATCTTATAAGACTTTAGGTGATTTTTTTGTACTCTGATTTATATTGCAAAATTAAATAAATGTGTAGTGGACGGGCTGTCAAAAGCAAACATACCGACAGACGGATAATGTGGAATACAGGTAAATAGACGGACATATAAAAATGCAGACGGACATGTAAAAATGCACACCTCCATTACCGCCCAGAAATCATCAAAAATGTTATATTTTGGACGATTTTGGTCTTATTAGACTAAAATTTGGTAATTCAGTTCATATGGTTACTTTCGGTAACTATACTAAAAATTATGCAAATATGTATAAAATTTCTTTTTCGAATAGCATAAAAATGCATATATGGCAGTAAGGTGGTCTGTGGCTCCTGAGGTTGTCGGAGAATACTTTAAATCAATAAAATTGCTAAATTGATAATTAAATTTAGGACTTTGAGGACCAAAAGAATGTTTCAATCTAGAACTCATAGAACAAATGACGCAGCAAATGAGCCTATAAGGAGATGCATTTTTCTTTGCAATAATTATGCGAACGTCCTTGATTTCAATTAAATTGAACACTGCTTTAAATAAAATATTTTTGTTTAATTTAATTAATTGTGTGTTTATTAGTTAAGATATTTAAGGCAATTTTGTAAAGTCTGTAAGATATTATCATCTGTAGACTAAAATAAATAAATAAATAAATAAATGAAAATTTAGATTTATGTATGTATATAGCTTTGGAATGGTTTGAAATATGTGAAATTTTTTACGCATTAATTTAATTATTTTTTAAGCGGTAGAACATTGCAAAATATATAATTACATTTTGAAAAAATAAAATTTTATCCAAAAAATAATAGGAGGGGTGTCGATTTTTAATGATAGAAACTGTTTATTGAATTTGGTGTCAAAATTAAGCCATTTTTGCAGATAAATGATATGTCATATGAAAGAGTGGGGGAAAATGGTAATTGAAAAAAAAAATTTACAACAAAATAAAACTTTTGGCCTATTTTTGAGCACAAATTGCATATTTTAGAGGTTTTGTGAAAACAATATTAAACATTGAATTGGCAAAGTAAAGGTCAATCTTTTCTCATTTCTCCAAACTGACTTAATTGACCTTTCAGACAAAAGAAATTTGATGAACATAGATTTGAAAATGACGGAGATGTTTGCTTGCAAAATTAAAATATTGAAATTTCAATTGGCTTCTTCTCATTCTAAAGCCTATTACTCTGTTCGTTTACGTGAAATTTCGCTGGCAACATCTATTTATTTGTTGCATGAAATTTCTGACTTAAAGTTTGTTGCGAGGAATTTCTATGGCAACGTTTCTCAGAGAGATTCAGAGAATAAGTTGGGAGATTTCATATGATATCTCTCTTTTCACTTCAAAATTAATAGGCAGTACAATTAAATTGTTGTGAAAAAGTGTTGCTCAGAAACATGTTGCAATAATTTCACACGGCGGAACAGAGTACTGCTCTGACGAACATGTTGTGAAAATTTCCACGCTTGTTTCGCAGCTGTCACTTTTTGTATGGAGATTTGAGTGGAATTTTACATGAAACAGAGAACTATGCTTAAGGCTAAAAAAATGTGTTATATTGAGAAAATCTGTAGTTTTTAAGGCATAGTACTCTGTTCAGTTTCATATGAAATTCCACTCAAATCTCTATACAAAATATGACAGCTGCGAAACAAGCGTGGAAATTTTCACAACATTTTCGTCAGAGCAGTACTCTGTTCCGCTGAGTGAAATTATCGCAACATGTTTCTGAGCAACATTTTTCCACGACAATTTAATTGTACTGCCTATTTATTTTGAAGTGAATAGAGAGAGATCACATGAAATCTCCCAACTTATTCTCTGAATCTCTCTGAGAAACGTTGCCATAGGAATTCCTCGCAACAAACTTTAAGTTAGAAATTTCATTCAACAAATAAATAGATGTTGCTAGCAAAATTTCACGCAAACGAACAGAGTACTAGGCTTAAGATATCGCAATAATTTTAATGTCATAATAACGGGAATTTTTGTCAATATTCTAGATACACGAACAAAATATTTTCGAATAATCTTTCATTTTTCTATTTTTTCTATTTTTATTAATCAACGCTTTTTCATACAAAAATACGTTGTACTGAGAAAATCTATAGTTTTAGAGATATAGCCAAAAGTTTGATGTCATAATGGACATTTTTCAAAACTTAAGTAGAATATATTCATGTCTAGAATCTAAGTTTAAATAATTACATTTTTTAATTACAAATTTAAAAAACTTTTCACTATAATTTTTTATAATCCTGTTATGCAGGATTTATTAAAAAATCAGAATACAGAAAAAGCCAAGCAACTTTATGTCACCTTAGCAATTAACGTTTAAAGAAGGTAATTCAAATTTAATAAAGTAGTTTATTAATATGTTTACCATTTTTTCATTATTAAGCAAACACAATTATTTTTATATTTTGCATTTGAAGATACAACAAAATAGTTTAATTTTAAGATTTGTACATAGTTTTTAATATTTTTATCGCGAAGTAGCGGGTATTTGCTAGTATATATATATATATATAACTTCTCGAGTAACACGGGAGATATCATCTAGTTGTTTATATATTTTTGTAACCCCTGACTTTTTTACCTTGTGAAATTTGCAACCTTCTTCATTTTACTTAGCGAATTTTCGTGCCCTGAGAGACTTTTTACTTTCCAACTTTTTGTAGCGTTCGGCTTTTGGAATATTGCAACTTTTTGTACCTTGAGATTTTTTGTACTTTGCGACTTTTGTAATTTGAAAAGGTTTACTCTACTATTTTTATACCTAGCGACTTTTTGGACCCTGCGACTTTTTTTTGTATCTTGTGGTTTTTTGTGACCAGCAGTTGTTTCCTTTAAAACTTTTTGCACTTTGCGCAATTTTTACAATGCAGATTTTTGCAATTTACGAATCTTTGTACAGTGCGACTTTTTGTATCTGGCCACTTTTGTACCCTGCGATAGTTGCGGCTTTTTGGTCAGTTGCGAGTTGTTGCAAATTTAAATTTTTTATACCTTGCGTTTTGTTTTTATAACTTGAGACTAATGACTTTGCTACTTTTTGTACCCCGCGATCTTTGTACCCTGCGTTTTTTTGTACTCAGCGACCATCACCGAGTTGCATTTTGTATCTTGTACCTTTCTGTACCCTGTATTTTTCTTTTGCCATATCGATGCATTGCTTAATTGCTTCTCATCTGTATCTCAAAGAAGGAATCTAGGAATTCATGGAAGAATACAACTAACAAACTTCTATCGGAACGACCATTTTAATCAATCATCAATTAAAACCAATTCTGCCAGGTCTTCATGCCGCTCAATTTTGAAGACAATTTTCGGAATTGTGTTTTTCTTTTTTTTTGTTTACAAGTAAATAGTTTACAAATACGTATTTTTTCCATATCAATTATATCGATTACATTTGATTCTAACAAATAATCGCATGAAACTTTTAATGCTCTTACTAATAATAGTTGTTTATGTGTTGCATACATTACGGCTGTCAATAAATGACAACGGTATTTTTGTACAAATTGTAGTAGATGTCATTGAACTGCATTAATAATGGAATAGTTCTTGTTAAGCGCTACACTTAGTTACTTACCTTGTGGTGATTTTTCTGGTTCAGCGTTTCCTAAGTAAAAAGGTCCTTGACGTGTGGTTATTTCGTGTATAATTATGCCAAACGAATAAACATCAGCCTTTTGTGTGCCCTCGGGTGGGCGATGGTCATTCATACGTAGCAGTTCTGGTGCAGTCCAAAAAAGTTCTGTTTTAATTTTGAATGAAAGACGGCAGACAAATTAAGAGATCGTTTAAAAAACCTTTGTAGTCTTCTACTTACTGCTCCAGTATGAGTGTGTCGTATTCTCCACATCGATGAAGCCTTTTTTGTGACGCGTTCTACGTAGTGAATGCAGTCCAAAGTCGGTTATCTTCAAAACGAACCTAGAGTCAACCACACAATTCGAAGACTTAAGATTTCCGTGCGATTTTATGTCCGAATTGTGTAAAAATAACATGCCACGCACGATATCGTGCATCAGTGACAGCCGAAACATCCAATCCAACTGAAACTGTTCATTCTCGAGTATGTCCTGCAGCGAGCCCTTCGGACAGTATTCGGTGAGTAGAAAACTGTTTGCCGGATCTAAGCAAGCACCATAGAAACGAACCAAATGATCGTGTTGCAAGTCTTTCATGCGTTTCAACTCCAGCATCAGTGAACGTGTCAAATTCACATGATGTTCATCTATAGCTTTTATGGCTACCTTGTGACCACGATATACACCAACGGGTATGAAAATCTGACGATCTCCAGTGAAAGAACCCAAATCATCTGATATTAATGTCTGTTGCGAGGTGTGCTTGACTAGCGAATGGAATGAGCCACGAAAGAAACGTCCATCTAGATTGTGATACATGACATCATCGATGGATACCTTCCAGGTCATTGAATTGATTTCTGCCTCCGAACGATAATGACGGTAGCCAAAGAAGAAGAAAACTAGCATAATTAAAACCACGATGCCCAAAACGATGGAAAGTATGGCATAGCCGGGAAGAGCTATTCCGCATAGGGAGATAAGAGAGAGAGAGAGAGAGAGAGGTTTAGAAAAATTTTGCCAAACTTACACGGTTAAAAATGTTGGAAATACTTTTTAATCCAAATTTTGGTTTAAAGGAAGTTTTAAACCAAAAAGTACTATTTTGTAATCCCTACTTCTGTTTAATTAAGCGATCTAGGTCTCGAACCCACGTTCCTGAAAGGGACTTACTTGCATTCGTAATGATGCAAAATAAGCGAAACCTCATTAAAAACTGAATTGAACGAGTGGATAAGGTGTTGGACCAGCACATCAGAGGACGTGTGTTCAAATCATGAAATGTTCAGAGCACTTTTTTTAAAGTTGATATTTATATTGCTTGTTTTAAACTTTTTGCGGATTAAAATCTAATCTTTTTTGGTGTTGTTCTACAAATAATTTCTATAAATAAATAAATAAATAAATAAATAAATAAATAAATTAATAAATAAATAAATAAATAAATAAATAAATAAATAAATAAATAAATAAATAAATAAATAAATAAATAAATAAATAAATAAATAAATAAATAAATAAATAAATAAATAAGTAAATAAATAAATAAATAAATAAATAAATAAATAAATAAATAAATAAATAAATAAATAAATAAATAAATAAATAAATAAATAAATAAATAAATAAATAAATAAATAAATAAATAAATAAATAAATAAATAAATAAATAAATAAATAAATAAATAAATAAATAAATAAATAAATAAATAAATAAATAAATAAATAAATAAATAAATAAATAAATAAATAAATAAATAAATAAATAAATAAATAAATAAATAAATAAATAAATAAATAAATAAATAAATAAATAAATAAATAAATAAATAAATAAATAAATAAATAAATAAATAAAAAAATAAATAAATAAATAAATAAATAAATAAATAAATAAATAAATAAATAAATAAATAAAAAATGTTTAAAATTTAGTCCAAGATTTTTGGCCTTGTAGTTAATTTTTTATATGCATGAATGATATCACTGTGCGATTTTTTGTATCTTTTTTCTCTGTATTTGATAATTTAAGCATTTTTCACTTATTTTTCACATTTGTTTTACCGCGTTACCGAACATTTTAGAACAAAATTTTCTTTTTTAAGATATATCAAAAATTACTCAAGATATGCACTCATTTTCATGATGATAACTCTTAAACCATTAGAATTTTCATTTTGGTTTCCTGGGCGAAGTTCTTTCTATAATACTGGCCAACAACTTTGCTGAATAAATAAATATGAAAAAATTGCTTCCAGTGGGGCTTATCGAGTGATTCTTCCAAAAAGTCAAACGAAAAAAATTCGAACAACATTGCTGATCCAAGCTATCCAAGCTATCCAAGCTGAAGACTATAGTAGTTAGAGCTTAGTTTTAAGTTTATTCACTAAATTTTATTTTGTAAATAAACTGTTAATAATATTAATAATAATAAAATTAATTGAAAAAGTTGAAATTATTAAATACAGATTTTCGTACCGCACAGTGTATTTTGTGACCATAATATTTTTGAAATATACGTATATAACATGAATTATATTGCTCTCATATAAAAAAAATATTGACCACTTTTACCACTTCACGTCTTACTACGATTTTTTTATAATCTACGTATCTTTTAGATGATATTATCTTACCCCTTGACATAACCATTAATATTGAAATACTTACAGTTATCGGGACACAAGGATCCATCATAGCCACATGAGGGTATATCTGGTGGCGGCTCCAGTCGATTGCCAGCCCAGTGAATGACCTTCCCCTTCACATATTCCAAACGATTGTGAAAAAAGTGCGCCACAATTTCAAAACGTCCCGTTGCTGGATTCATATCCAGCAATGAGTAAGCGGATATGCGATCGCCATTTGCATCGATGGTCACATTACCCGTTATGCCGGTAAAGCTACGATTCCACATGCGTCGCACCATGTCTGAACCGTTAATAGGACGTGACAAAACTGTTGGATCCTCACGAATACTGTCGTTAAGAGCGTTTGCATACAGCAAAACACCATCATAGAATGAGGTCACAAAGGCGGATAGCGGCTCATTGTCATGGAATGAGTAATTATATTTGGCAGCAGCGATGGCTTTTATCTGTGGGTGGCAGAGATGTAAACAGAAATTATTTCTAGGTAAGACAGGAACATTACGATTAGGCAACCGGATAAGACATAGTTTGAAATATGATGATATAATAAACAAGGTAGTGGTATGGCAAAAAGACGTGCGTCAGAATTGCAAAAAAACCTTAGAAAAAGACTGAGCGGAGCACAATAGGCCCAAATGGACGTTTGCGTCTCATAAATGACTTTTTCAAAAGTACTCTTGCATCCTGTATCGTTATGAAAATAATCTAAGAAAAGGTCAAATTTTGTACTACAATGAAAATTTTATAAAAAAAACTGACACGATTCAGTTATATGGCTTGCTAAAGTGTTCTCAAGATACAGTGTTCTCAAGATAAGCAGCGAAATGAAGAACGTTTTTAAACGAATTTTTTTCAATTCTTTTTAAATTGATCATAAAAGTATAAAAACCCGTTGAAAAGCTTAAGGCTTAAGCTTTTTGAAATAATAAAAAAGAAAACAAAAAATGGTTTAATTTAATTAATTTAATATTTTGTATCAACCTGTTTTTTTTACTTTTTTTCATCTTTGATTAAGGTTTAAATAGTTGCGCTGTCTTGTGCTGTTTCCTTTCATAGTGCATTTGGTTCCTTAGTATATTGGTAACTAGACAAAAACAAAATAAGTTGCTCCAATTTTGCCCTTTTTGCGAAATTTAAATTTTCATAACGTAGGTGCATGGCAAAAAATGTCCCATAAACTTTATGTTTTTTTTTTCTTCTATTAAGCTCTGTTGATGCAGTTGCATTTGATAGTTCCGTTAAAATCTGCATATTTCTAAAATACATGTTTGTCTCATGTTAACTCATCATATATTATGAAATTGTGTTTTAGAGGTTTTTCTGGTATTTTTGCACAATTAAACTATTTCTTTAATTTTTTATGGATCCCATGCCTTTGTCCTGCATCGTATTAATCTATAACATATGGTTTCTGTTTTATATGTGAAGATGCCCAAGAAGCACGTAATAAAGATTACAAAAAATAAGTATGTCACATTCTAGAAAATGTTCAACAAACGAAGATGTCCTTAACCGCTTATTATTGACGTCAGATCCACTCAAATCAAGTGTAAGAAAACAACAGACAGTAGAATCAAAAAAATTTTGTGAAGAGGCTTTACTGCTCCTACAGGAATAATAATTTTGCTTTCACTGTAATTTCGTGTGTACCTATGTATTTTTAATTCATTCTATACTATTTTAAAAAATAACAACAAAATTCGATTAAAAAAATTTAACTTTGAGTTAATGTGGAATAAAAAAAATTTTATCGAATGATAAACTAAATATTTCAGGTAATTATTATTTTACAGGTAATTTAAATTTTGTTTCATTATTGCAAGCTACAAAAAAGTTACACAATTTTGAAATGCAAAATCGTATGTTTTGAACTTAAAAAAAAATTAGTACTGAAAACAAAAATGAATTTTGTGAAAAAGGAGTTCAAGTGATTTATTGAATATCAAAGAAAATACATTCGAAATTGGGCTCAAATATTTCAAGAAACAAAAAAGTTATAGATTTTTTATAGCCAAAATAGTAATTTTTTTAAATTTAAATCAAAATTTTGGTGCTAAAAACTAAAATGGATTTAAAAAAATTTAGATTAAATGATGTATTGAGTAATATAGAAAATACATTTTTAATTTGGCTTCATTATTGCAAGAGACAAAAAAGTTACACAATTTTGAAACGCAAAATCGCATTTTTTGGATTTGAAAAAAAGTAGTACTAGAAACAAAAATGGATTTTGAATGAAAAGACTTCAAGTGATTTATTGAATATCAAAGAAAATATATTCGAAATAGGGCTTAAATATTTCAAGAAACAAAAAAGTTACAGATTTTTTTAGAGCCCAAATCGTATTTTTTAAATCTAAAGCAAAATTTTGGTACTAAAAACTAAAATAGATTTTGAAAAAAAAGTTTAAATGATTTATTGAATATCATAGAAAATATATTTTTAATTTGACTTAATTATTGCAAGAGACAAGAAAGTTAGAGAATTTTGAAACGCGCAAGTCAAGCCATAATTGTAAATATTTATCTTAACTTTAAATAAAATTTTAGTGCTGAAAAACAACAAGGATTTTGGAAAAATAAATAGTTTAAACGATTTATTGAATATCATAGATAATTATTTCAAGTTTGGCTTTATTATACCAAGAGACAAAAAAGTTACAGATTTTTGAGACGCAAAAGTCCATTTGGGGCCACTGTGCGGAGACCCAGTTTGTCAAAGACGAAAAACTAATTTTATTGCTTTTGACAGTTTTGACTCAGAGAGGAAGAGGATATTCAGTATTGTTGTAAACTATCCGAATCAGCATTGAGAATATAAAATAATAGGGGTATTCACGATTCAGTGTGCTTGCCAGTGCAGTTGTACAGTTAGGTTTTTGTGAACATACTACCATCACTGTTTCAAAGCTGCCAAAATTTTTCAATGCACACAAGTGCACAACTGCTCAAGTCCTCAAGTTTAAGGCAATAGTAGAAAAGCACTTGTGCAGATTTTTGACTTAAGTGTATTTTGTTTTTGGAAAGTGCACAAGTCCTCAACTGCACAGGCAAGTGCACTGAATCGTGAATACCCCTAATGATTCATAAAAAATTTTAATTTTATTGAATTTAAATTTCAACAAAAAAAGCCAAAAATTTTTAAAAAAAAAACTGCATGAATTCAATTTATAGTTTTGAGATTTCAGAAAAATACAAATAGTTACTTTTTTTTTAGAGGTAAAATAGGGAAATATATAAAAAAGCTTAAGAATCATGAATAAACTCACTTCATTTGATACACGTATGTATTCTTCGTCATCGGGTTGCTTCGGCGTTACAGTCAACATGGCTGTGTATGCTTTCCGTGCACGCTCATTATTCTCCAGTGTATCATTTTTGTCAAACCAAGGCTGAGATGTTACATGTGGAACTCTGAAAGAAAATGTAAACCATAACGGAAGTATAAGAAATTTATGTACAAAATTAATATTGTGAAAAATAGAAGAGTTTACGTTTGAGAAAATTGAAAGAGGGTATAATTCTATGAGTTAAATTTTCACTTAAAATTTGTTTGTTTCTTTAATTGAATTGAAGTTCTTTAACGCGGTTTGCGGTTGGTGTGAATTTGTAGAAACCGTTAAATGGATTCAAGCTAGGTGTATTTTGTGTTTTCTTTTAACATTGCATGTCCCAGGAAGGGTGGTGCTCCATATAACATCCCAGAAGAGCTAAAAAGGAGCGATCAATGAATGACCCAAATAGATCAGCAAAGGAACATTAATATTATTTTTCTTTTTTAGAGAAAATAGTGGTAGAGTTTCCTAAAAACACATGCCACACTTTGTTTTTTTTCCTATTAATTGCTTGCCTACTGATCTCATAGAACAGTAAGGGAGCACAAGTGCTCACTTTTTGATCCCATAAAACAGCAAAAGAGCGCTCCCTTGTTGCTCCTCATACGAGGCGATCGCATAGTTTTTACTGGGTTATTTTTTTTTTAATTTGTGTGTTTTTTTTAAATCATACGTGATAATCTTCATTGCAATTAAGTTTTAAGAAATGGAAACGGCGGCAAATGTGTGTAGTACAGTGTAATCTGATCTTAGAAATTAAAAAAATTTTTGTCACTAGGGTGGACCCTAAATATGTGTTTTTTATTTGATACTTTTTGTGTATGTACTGGCAGTCGCTGATCTCGAATCTTATCTACGAATTAAAAAAAAAAATTTTACCTAGGCTGGACCCTAAAAATGTGTTTTTTGTTTTATGTGTTCTTTGTAGATGTGCTGATCGCTGATTTCGAAACTTATGTAAGAATTTAAAAAAATGTTTGTACACTAAGGTGAACCCTAGAAAGTATTGAAATGTTTGTAAGCTAGGGTGGTCCCTAAAATGTGTTTTTTTGTTGTATACTCTGTGTATATGTGCAAGTGGTCGCTGATTTCGAATCTGATCTTAGAATTAAAAAAATTTTTTGCCACTAGGGTAGACCCTAAATATGTGTTTTTTGTTTTATGTGTTCTTTGTAGATGCTCTGATCGCTAATTTCGAAACTTATGTAAGAATTTTAAAAAAACGTTTGTACACAAGGGTGAAGCCTAGAAAGTATTGAAATGTTTGTAAACTAGGGTGGTCCCTAAAATGTGTTTTTTTTTGTTGTATACTCTGTGTATATGTGCAAGTGGTCGCTGATTTCGAATCTGATCTAAGAATTTAAAAAAGTTTTTTTCCACTAGGGTAGACCCTTAATATGTGTTTTTTGTTTTCTGTGTTCTTTTTAGATGCGCTGATAGCTGATTTCGAATTTAATGTAAAAATTTAAATTCTTGCCCTAAAAATGTGTTTTTTGTTTTAAGTGTTCTTTGTAGATGCGCTGATCGCTGATTTCGAATCTTATGTAAGAATTTAAAACATTTTTTACACTAGGGTTGACCCGAAATATCTTTTTGTTTTGTTTTCTTTGTAGATGCGCTGATCGCTGATTTCGAATCTTATGAAAGAATTTAAAAAAAAATTTTACACTAGGGTTGACCCTAAATATCTTTTTTTGTTTTGTTTTCTTTGTAGTTGCACTGATCGCTGATTTCGAATCTTATGTAAGAATTTAAAAAAATGTTTGTACACTATGGTGGACCCTAGAAAGTATTAAAATTTTTGTACACTAGAGTGGTCCCTAAAAATGTATTTTTTTTATTGTATACTCTGTGTGTATGTGCAAGTGGTATAATGGGTTGCTGATTTCGAATCTGAACTGAATCTTAGAATAGAACTGAATAGGGTGGACCCTAAAAATGTGTTTTTTATGTGTTCTTTGTAGATGCACTGATCGCTGATTTCGAATCTTATGTAAGAATTTAAAAACATTTTTTACACTAGGGCTGACCCTAAATATATTTTTTTCTTTTATATTTTCTTTGTAGATGCGCTCATTTCGAATCTTATGTAAGAATTTAAAAACATTTTTGTGCATTAGGGTGGACCCTAAATATGTGTTTTTTTGTATTATGTGTTCTTTGCACATGCGCTGATCGATGATTTTGAATCTTATGTAATAATTAAAAAAAAAATTTTACACCTGGGTGGACCCTAAATATGTGTTTTTGTTTTGTGCTCTTTGTAGGATGCGCTGATCGCTGATTTCGAATCTTATGTAAGAATTTAAAAAAAATGTTTGTACACTAGGGTAGACCCTAAAAAGTATTAAAATATTAAAAAAATTTTGTACACTAGGGTGGACCCCAGAATTATGTGTTTTTGTTGTATACTCTGTGTATATGTGTAAGTAGTATAAAGGGTCGCTGATTTCGAACCTGATGGTAAAATTTCGAAAAGTTTTTTTACACTACGGTGGTCCCTAATTTTTTTTTTGTTTTATACTCGTTGTATATGTGCTGGCGGTATTAAGGCGTCGCTGATTTCTACCCTGATGTAAGAATTTAAAAAAGTTTTTCACCCTAACAATGTGTTTTGTGGCCTTATAATCTTTGTGTATGTGCTGGCAGTATTGAGGGATCGCTGGTTTCGAATTTTATGTTAAAAATGTAAAAATGTTTTTTGACACTAGGGTGGACCCTAAAAATATGTTTTGTTTTATACTCTTTGTAGATGCGCTGGTCGTTCGAATCTGATGTTTGAACTTAAAAAAGTTTTTTGACACTAGGGTGAACCCTAAAAATGTGTTTTTTGCTTTACACTCTTTGTGTATGTGCTGGCAGTATTAATGAGTCGCTTGTTTCGAATCTTATGTTAGAATTTAAAAAATTTTTTGTCACTAGGGTGAACCCTAAAAATATGTATTTGGTTAATACTCTTTGATGCACTGGTCGCTATTTTAAAATTTGATGTCAGAATATCAACAAATTTTTGACCATAGGGTGGGTGGACCCTACAAATGTGTTTTTTGGCTTTATACTCTTTGTAGATGAGCTGGTCGCTGATTTTAAATCATATGGTAGAATTTGAAAAAGTTTTTGAAACTAGGGTGGACCCTAAATGTGTGTTTTTTGCTTTATACTTTTTGTGTATGTGCTGGCAGCATTATTGAGTCGCTTATTTCGAATCTTATGTTAGAATTTAAAAATTTTTTGTCACTAGGGTGGACCCTAAAAATATGTATTTGTTTAATACTCTTTGATGCGCTGGTCGCTGTTTTAAAATATGATGTCAGAATATTAAACAATTTTTGACCATAGGGTGGACCCTACAAATGTGTTTTTTGGCTTTATACTCGTTGTAGATGCGCTGGTCGCTGATTTTAAATCTAATGGTAGAAATTGAAAAAGTTTTTGATACTAGGGTGGACCCTAAATATATGTTTTTGCCTTATAATTTTTGTGTATGTGCTGGCAGTATTAAGGGGTCGCTGATTTTAAACCTGATGTAAGAAATTTGAATAATTTTAAAAGGTTATATTAGCAATTTTTGAATAATTTTAAAATGCGACGAAAGTGATGAATACATCTATTAATTAACTTAATAAAACTAAAAATTGTTGAATATCTGAAGAAACCTTTTCAAAATCATGTAAAATCAAAGAAAAGATCACAGTTAATTACAAAAAGTAAGAATTTTTTTATTCGTTTAATAAGTTGACGATCGTATTTATGAAGGTGGAAGAAGTAGGTGCCGTCTATCAAATCGGTACCGTAGCAATAACAAAATTTTGGTTGCAATTGCTGCCACTTTCTATTTTTTCTTTTGTGTGGCACATATATTTTGAAAGGAAGTTTTAAAATCAGAAAATGAGATTAAGCTACAAACATCACAAGCAGCCACAATTTAGATGTTTTTTGAGTAATAAAGTTAAGCAATGCAGTTTGCTGGCCTTTTCTTTTATTTAGTATATATTAGGCCGGGTCGATTTGTGGGGAGGCAAAAAATCGTCCATTGCTCAGTGAAAATCGTATCCACCTATGCCAGTGGCACACCCCCTGGAACTCCCCTGGGGGTTCACAATGCAAACATTTCATTTGTATGGGGAACCGCCCAGGGGGTTCCAGGGGGTGTGCCACTGGCATGGGTGGATCGGCCCATAAAGTTAGTGGGACTCTAAATGGGTCAAAGAAGGATTTTTTAAAATTTAACCCTACGGGACAAAAGTCAAAAGTTGGGGCATTAGAATTCGTTGTAGAGATATAGTTCCTCGGGTAAAGTTTCTTATTTTGATCCCTAGAATACGATTTTCACTGAGTAATGGGCGATTTTTAAATCGACCCGCCGTAGTATATATATTAGGCTGGGTCGATTTGTATGGAAGTAGAAAAATTGATGTTGCCTGGGCGATTTTCGGATCAGGCATGAAAAGTTACTAAGAAAAGGGGGCAAGAGGAGTGCACTTTACCCTATCACATCTTCCATTTTGTGAATTTGTTTTTTAGGTTTTTTTTTGAAAAAATTTTTGTTGTTCAAAAAATTTGCAAACTTATGTTGCCTGGCGATTTTCGGATCGGGCATGAAAAGTTATTAAAAAAAAACAAGCAGGCGATAGGGGTGCACTTTACCATATCACACCTTAAATTCTCTGAATTTTTTCTTTAGGAATTTTTTTTATATAAACGTGAACGAGCTAGAACAAAACTGATGCCAGAAATCCTCGTACCCGATTCAACCTAAAACCGGTTTCACACTTATACGTTTTTATACAAAAATTTATGGTAAAAAATTTCTAAAGAAAAAAAAAATCACAAAATTCAAGGTACGAGGATTTCATTTCAGGCATCAGTTTTGCTCTAGCTGTGCACTTTTATATAATAAAAAAAATTCCTAAAGAAAAATTCTGAAAATTTAAGATGCGATAGGGTAAAATGTACCCCTATCGCCCCCTTGTTTATTTTTAATAACTTTTCATGACCAATCCGAAAATCGCCAGGCAACATAGGTTTGCAAGTCGACCCAGCCTAATATATATATTAATTTTTTTATTGCAAAAACATATGTTTTCCTTGATCCAAGTACTTCGACAAGCTTTTCGACATATTTTATATATTTTTGTATCAAAATATTTACACGCTTCACAAAAAAATGAGAAAAGATAAATTACACGCGTCTTTTTTCCTGAAACCAATAAGAACAAGTAACAAAACATGGGATTTTTCATTGAATTGTCTCTCAAAATATGGCAAAATTGATTTATTTTTAATTTTGACATTGCAACGGTACCGATTTGATAGACGTCACTTACTTCTGCCACCTTCATAAATACGTCTTGGATCAAACTTGTCAACGTGCGTTATGCCACCATATGTCAAAGTACTTTGGAAGATTAGGTTCAACCATCTGACGCATAGAATTTCCTATTTAAAATTGACTTTCTGATCGAACATGAATTTGGTCAAAGTCTTTTCAATTCCTGAATTTCAAACCTAATTCCTGGCTGAATTATGGCCAATTCTTTTTTTTTCATTTTTTAATTAGGAAACTTTTATTTTTAAGAAAAACAAATTCAACAAGTTTTCGAAAATATCGAATAACTCGAAATAACCGATTTTTGAATCATTCGAATTTACGATTTAATGAAAATTGAAAACGTAAATTTAAAATAAAATCGGTTACTCTAATAACCCAAAATCGGGTTTAACAATTCTACTTCTACTTAAAAGCACCGTTTGCGTAGGTAAACAAAACTATTGTTAGTGTGAGCAGCGTAACAAGACAGAGTTGCCAGCTGATTATAAATTTATGAAAACAAAAATATAAAAAAAACAACGCAAATATTATATGTTTGCTTATCCATTCAATGCTGCTGGTGTACGTGCAGTGGTAATGTTTTTTTCTTCTCTATTTACATGTACTATATATTATTTTTTTTTAATATTTTTTGATTGTTTACCAATCAATAGTTGACAAACAAATGCGAGCAACCATTGCGTTAAATAAAAGTAGTCAAATGAAATCAAAAACAAACAAGAACAATGAATGCAATGAAATAAATTGTTATCAGTTGTCAGTAGTTGATATTCAATGTCAACAATATTTCAAGCGTCAATATCTCGTGAACAATGTCAATAAAAGTTAAATGTAAGAAAATCTAGGCACATTTTCAAATTGTGTCGAATTGTAGCGAAAATTTTAAGATTATTGATACTTATTAATATTTGTGAAGTCTATTTTTAGACTGTTATATTAAACTGAATTTTTGCGTAGGATGTTGTTTTGTTTTGAAATTCTATATCTGTACAAATGTCACTGCTACATAAAAAAATAAATAACAACATGACATCAAAATGCTGATCGTTGTTGCATTCCTTTAGCAGCGTAGTATTTTACAATTTTATGAGGTTTTGCTATGCAAGAATTTGTGCATTTAGCGTATTTATATACATACATATAATATATTTCAATTTTACAATTCTTCTTTAATGTTTTCGCTTGCATTTATTTATAAAATTTATTGAACTTTGGCAGTAAATATTTTAAAATGAATGGAAAATTTATAATCAATTGCGCTTTTATAGAAAGGAAAAAACATTTCTGTTGAGCGTAGCTAAAGGATTGAAAAGTTTTTGATTTACTTGACTTGATTTTTTTCCATAAATTGAAATTTTAAGAGTGTCTATCTTAAATAGAGTAAAGTCTTGGTGCCTAATACTATGTTCACACTGAGAGTTAAATGCGCATTTAGAGCATTTACTATATATATTTGTCCCTGTTACTCCTAAAACGAGTAAAGGGCTGTTCGTAAATGTGGATTTCGTAAATGCGCATTTAGCTCTCAGTGTGAACATAGCATAACTGTTTTTAATAGATATTCTTTTAGTTGGACACAAGGTGCATTTATAAGGTTATGGCACTTGAGAGAAATGTACTTTTTTTTCCGCCTCAAACTGTCACTGTGCTTTTCTTTGTTCTAAGCATTCATTTCCTTCATTTCTTTTCATCCATTCTGACATTTTGACCGAGCTCGCTCTCAAGTGCCACAACCTTATAAATGAGCTTTGGTTGGACAGACTCTTTTTTATTAGAAATATTTTATTTTTCGGTGTTGTTTCATAGATTCTTTTCATAAATACCTTTGCAATTTGTTTCAAATTTCAGATTTAAAATTAAAAATGTGCAAAAAAAGTTTTTACTTTTTCCAGGACTGTTATTTTCGACAAATCGATTTTTGAACTTTGTCTCTTAGTTGCTTCCTGATAATAATAAAGTGGTGTATGCTTATTTTTTCAAACAAATTCCATTCCTATCTGCGTGTATCTAGAAAAAAATTGTTATCATACAATAAATTCTTAAAGGATCATAAAAAGTTTATGACTTTTTTTAATATACCATCTAACGATAGCCAATATATTGAACCGAACTGTAATTTTATTTATTTTTAAATCGGAATTTATCAAATTGGCACAAATTTAGATTAGAAAAGTATGTTTAAAATAAAGATTTCAAATAAACCATTTTTTTTGCTATTACAATAAATAAGAATTAACATTTTTTACAGTGCTGCCAGGTGTCAGCGAAAAAATTCAAATTTATGCATAGAAAAAAATGTTCCCGTTTTTTAAATAGCATTTAAAAGTTATAGCAAGTTTATTAATTTATTTTACTATAACAAAAATAAATATACATAGCAAGTAAATACATATCTATTTATAAGAAAAATATTAATCAATCTATTTATTTAATATATAAGATTGAAGGTCAAAGTTACTGTTACCATTTTATTTCAAAACTACTGGGCCGATTTTAATGAAAGATACTTTAAAGGAATATTTTTCTTTCGAAATTCTAATAAATTTTTTAAAAAGTAAAGTAAAGTGTAAAGTTTTTTAAGAAATCATCCCAGCTGCCATGCGTTGCTTAACCGTTTTCTTTTAACGCGTTTGTGTTGCGAGAGTTTAAATAAACTCCATATTGGCCTCTACTCTTCTCTTTTTGTGCTCAACTAGCAAAGCGCAAAAAAAAAAAGATGTGCTTCGAGGCGAAAATTAATATGCATATAAATACAAAAGAAGAAAGATTTTTTATTTCGTTTGACATGTATTGTCTTAAAAAGATTGATAAAAAACTACTATGACGTGCTAGGAAAAAAATACAAATGATATACAAATGACTCCATATTGTATCGGTATTTGGACTAGAACGTTAAGTTTTTGAGATCAACCTTAAAATCATTACAGAAAACTATTAGAAATTATTTTAAATATACATATCATTACTATGCAAACATAAATATTTCGAATTAATATCAATTTCAAAGCAATATTTAGAATTCCACATAGTTAGAGTTATATTACCAAGAGAGTTGCTTCTATTTTTTTTATTTACTTAATAGCAGAAAAAGTCCTTTCAGCACATGCGCCGCTGTGGTCAAGACACAAAATGAATGAAATTATTTTTTTTTTTGGAAACATATCCGAATTGATGGAAAAAAGAACTCCTTTCCAGAATCCATGGACAGTTTCTGATGGTATATTTGAAAAATTTATATTTCTTAGTGACCTATACCTTTGATCGTTCCACTCGAATTGAGAAATTACGTTGTAACGTGACGTTACAAATATTATATACTTTTTATACACTAAATAAACTATAATATTAAATAATTTCGATGTACATATATGTTCATATTATATCACTCAAATATTCCTACTTATTATTATAAATATGAAGACGTTACAAATATTATATTTTTATACACTACGTAAACTATAATATTAAATATTATCGATATATATATTCATATTGTACTACTTAAATATTTCTACTTATTAAAGCAGCAATAACACACAACCGCACTACGACACCAGACCATAGAAACAAACACACGCTACATACCTACTCAATAAAACTAAATGACAACACACAACCGCACTACTGCATAGCCACTAATTAATACGCACATCACCTATCTATGCATAGCCAGGCAGGCCAAAGACAAAACTGAACGTATAATTCCCAACTGGTTTTCTGTCCATATCGAATAAAAGGGCGACACAAAACCAACCAAAGCAGTCTTGCTTTAGGTAAGCTATACTTAATGACTCAATGGCGAGCCAGCTTGCTGGTTCTTCCCTTTGAGTCTCTGCTTGAGATGTCGCACTTGCGGTGAGAACCAGTCCGTGGTTCGTCCAACGCAGTCGGCATACTCTATATTTTTGGTTGCAGTGACTTAATGGCGAACTAGCTTGCTGGTTCTTCCCTTTGAGTCTCTGCTTGAGATGTCGCACTTGCGGTGAGATCCAATCTTTGGTTCGTCCAACGCAGTCGGCATACTCTAATTGGGATTTGCTTGGTTTGGTTGCAGGGACTCGATGGCGAGCCAGCTTGCTGGTTCTTCCCTTTGAGTCTCCGTTTGATGACGTCGCCCTTGCGTTGAGAACCTATCTTTGGTTCGTCCAACGCAGTCCGGCATATATTAACTTTCTAAAAATATTAATAATGAGTCTTGCTTTAGGGGCCCTGGCAGGATTCACCGTTTTACCGATCTACCGATTACCGATCTTCGCTTTAGGGGCCCTGGCAGGATTAACCAATTCACCGATTTACCGATCTACCAATTACCGAATACCGATCTACCGAATACCGATCTACCGAATACTGATTACCGATTCACCGATTCACCGAATACCGATCTTCCGATTTACCGATCTACCGAATACCGATCTACCGAATACTGATTACCGATTCACCGATTCACCGAATACCGATCTTCCGATTTACCGATCTACCGATTACCGATTGCTGATAACCGATTCACCGATTTACCGATCCACCGATTACCGAATACCGATCTACCGAATTACCGATTCACCGATTTACCGATTAACCGAATACCGATTTTTGCCGCCAGCTGGGCCTACAACCTCCGACCATTCGACCGCTTACATTCACTGTTACCCAAACTGCTGACGTTACGCTGCATTAAGTATTATTAAGGAACAAGTCTCAATAAAATACAGAATTATAATATTAAACCAACACCAACTGCGTTCTCATTTGATGAAAGTTTGTGGATCTTTCACTCGATCCTGGCACGGCTGAGCTGACCTCAGCCATAAGATAAAACCACTGTTACAACGTTTAAAAAAATGTGCATTAAGGAACCAATGATGAACATTTTATTTTCTTTTACATATTGGGTCAATAAAATCAAATATATTAAAGGCCTTCGTAGTCTAGTAAAGAGTGCGCTAGACTATCAATTCAGAGGTCCCTGGCTCGAATCCGGGATCGGGCATGGTTCTTTTATTTTTCTTTGTTCTTTACTACATTTAAGAATTATTGAAACAAAAAACCCACAGCTAAATTGTGGAAAATGTGGAATTAAAGGACCGGAATAACTGAGGACCAGATATGCTTGCCGAGGCTAAGGTATAAATAACACTAGCCTCGGCTATTAGCATTTCCAATTGTCTTTCACGTTTGTTCCGCCTAATCAATAATTCACGTATGGTTCCAATCAATTCTTCCTCTACTAATCCATCCCTTTCCTTTCAGGTCAAAGACCAAACGTTGTTTGTATTAGGCGCATGCCTTTTTTCTTTGATCTTTTATAAAAAAAAAGGTTTCCCTGACATCCATAAAGTTCAACCTATTATTAAAATCTTTACAAGCGGTAATAAGAAATTGTCTGCAATTTTCTTTAACCCTACTTCCCTACAGTATCTTATTTCATACTATTTTTTTGGTTTTTTCCCGTTTTTTCTTTGCACGGGTCAACGAATTTCAAAAATAAAATTTCGTCCCTCCAGGAAATGAAAACTTTCCTAGATATAAACAGGGAACATTCCATGGAATGTAGGAAGCATTCCCTTCCGTTGGAAACTCCACTTTTTTTTTACATAGCATGTCATTAAAAGGAAACATTCCTCTGTACTGTGTTAAAAATGAATGTGGAAACATTCCTCTCTGCTGTTCTAAAAAGTGAATTGGAAGCAGTCCTCTACCCTGTTTTAAAAATTAATGTGCAAACATTCCTATCAATTGTTATGAAAATGCCCGGCTAGGATTCGAACCCGGGACCCCTGAGCGACAGTCCAGCGCGCTACCACTAGACTATCGAATTCTATAATAATCGGATAGGAAACAATGATATTAATATTTTCTGTTGTCATTGCGTAACAATAGGTAAAAGCTTCCACATGCATTCTTAAAGAAGCGTTTTGGAAACAACATAAATACAAAACTACCCTTAAGCTTCCAAAAGATACGGTGGGGAATGTTTCTTTATCACTTTTAGATGGAAGCCTTCCAAATTTTCCTGGAGGGAAGTGGCTAGGAAACAATGATATTAATATTTTCTGTTGTCATTGCGTGACAATAGGTAAAAGTTTCCACATGCATTCTTAAAGAAGCGTTTTGGAAACAACATAAAAACAAAACTGGCCTTAAGCTTCCGAAAGATACGGTGGGGAATGTTTCTTTATCACTTTTAGATGGAATCCTTCCGATTTTTCCTGGTGGGGTGTTCTAGCTTTGGGGCACATACACTCAAAAATAAAAATTAATATTTTTTTATTAATTTTTCTCTCACAAAACAAAAACAAAACTTCTAAATCCTCAGCTAGTATCAAAAATGATACTACACGCCATCTGTTGCATTTGGCGAACAAGTGGTACAATAAGGCGTGCAATATCGCGCGAATTGAAATACAAATATCTGATAAAATATCTGAGAAATATAAAAAATTATAAAAAATACAAAAAATATAAAAAATTATAAAAAATATTTTTATTCGTCAGATTATAAAAAAATTTATTATGAATGTGGTATTAAAAACATGATGTATTGCATGATTTTTTGTTATAAAATTCGTCGAAGTCGAAACTTTTTTAACAAATATAAGCTCGATAAAACCCAAAAAATAAAGTCAAGTTTAAACAATAATTACTTCGAGAACATGCTATTCTTCAAGGTTTTGTTTATTGAACTTTTTTAATGTCTTAATCCCGATTGAATTTAATATAAAATACAATAAAAAATTTAAAAAAAAAGTTTAAAAATCGTTGAAATATGACTGTTAATTCTTAAAGGAATGAAAATTTATATTTGTATAAATTATCTAGCTAATTAAGCATTATTAAAATCGAAGGCTATAGCTATCATAAAATATCGTAGTTCTATCTTATGTTTCTGGTAAAACCTGCTGCATTTAGCTGCTATTAAGAAAAACCACTAAATTTGAAAAAGTCTTAAAAACAAATTTTGCCCTAAAATGCACTGATTTCTAAGACAATTTGTAGGTACTCTTAAATTCAAGGTACTATTACAGTGTGTAAAAAATTAAAAATCAATTTATTTTTTCGTTAGAATATGGTTTTTTAAGGTATTAAGAATATGCATACAAAATTTTAGAAAAAAAATATCAAATAGAAAAAAAGTTATAACATATATTATATTCGTATGTCGCTTGATTTTTTTCTCGAAACAAGGTTTTTCGAATCGGCTTCTAAGATATCTGGAGTTCTATTTGATCGGTTTCGATAAATCTTGATTTATTGTGATCCTTATAGACTCTGTTAAGCACTAGATCTATAAAAAGCCAAACAACTTTTATATATTTTTTGTATGGCTGAATGTTTCGGCAAAGAAAGAGGATTTCTTGTAATTTTTTTTTTTCAACACATGCCATTTTTATTTTTTTATTTTTTTTGTTTGCGTAGGTTACGTGCTCAACTCCAGCCCTTAACTCAAGAATGCACTTTGATTTTTTACTTTCAGACGCTTTGTAAATGCTGAAGACGAGAAGCCAATTGCAACAATTTTTTAAACACGCTAACTTCAACGCCCTGTAGAAAATAAACAAAAACTATAAAGACAAAAAAAAATATTTTTTTATTTCCTCATGAATAAGTCTTTATTATGTAAAAAATTTGAATCATTTAAATTAATAATACTAAATAAAAAAATTAATAAAAGAGGTGTTTTTTATAGCTACACACTGTAATAGTACCTTAAAGAAAAATAAAGTAGAATTCATAATTTAAAACAAGTTGTGACCTTATTTTATATTAGCAACCATATTTTAAAAATTTTTTTTTTAAATTTTGTTAATATTTTAATATTATTTTATAGGAGATATATCTAAAAGTTATCCGATTTGAAATATTTTTAGCATGACGTTTAAGTGAAGTTAAATAAACTAAATGTACTATTTAAAAACATAAATAAGCAATTTTATGCGGGCTTGTTTTATTAAAAAAATAGGGTTTCTAGAACTATTATTTTTTATGCTGTTACTTAGTTTAGGCCAAAACTCATTTGTACAAAATTGCGTGGCCCTAGCTTTTATAATTTCTGAGATATTGCAAATGTCATCCTAAAAAAGAAAAATACGCACTGTGTGCCGTCGAGAAACAAATTTTTTGACATCATTTGAAAGAATAATAATAAAAATAACAAAAAAAAAACTACAATTAAAATTTAATAAAAATTAAAATTATAATAAAGATTCGGATTTTTAATTTGAGTTGAAATATTTACTTCTTTGATATTTCTTTAGGGAGCGTCCATTAATTACGTGAGGTATTTAGGGGGGAGGGGGGGTTAAGCGGAATCTCACTCACTCTCACGTGGGTGAGAGGGGGTTCTCGCAAAGATGACGTCATTTTTTATCCGCAAGAAACAGTGTAGAATTATGAGATAACTGGTTAAATTGAGTAAAACGTGTTTCTCTACAAAAATATAACTAAATTTTACAAAATAATATTTATATTTATATTAATAAATCCAATACAATGAAGAATATTTACAGTGAAAACACGCATTTTGAACAAACTCACTGGAGATTAGAGGGGGTGGAGGAGGGCAAGCCAAATCTCATGATATCTTGATAGGGGGAAGGGGGGGTCGAAAAATTTCAAAAACCACCTCACGTTATTAATGAACGCCCCCCTTAAAAGTATCAAATTTTGATCCCAATAGAGAATTAGGTACTCATTTAAAACGGGAAAGTAAGGTTAATAGGGTAGCGAAGGTTGTTATCTCTTTTTTTATTTTATTCTAACAACAATTTTTATTTATTGACTTTTTATTTGAAAATATTTTCACAACGAATAATAAACTGTACAAATTTTGAACTCTTAAAAATAGATACTTAAATCTTAAATTTTAATTTAAAGTAAAGTATTTTTTTGCAAAGCTTTTTTATTATATGTCATGCTAATGTGGACACCACAAATGTCAAAAATGTCAAGTTTCTCATTTTTTAAAGTTTTATTTTTATGTTTTTATTTTATAATCTATGAAAGGCCTTAAATATAGCGCATTCAGTTTTGAAAAAGGTCGTAATAGCTGAAGTCAATATCGAAAATGCTATTGACAGTATCATTATATTTCTTTCGCATGAAACAATCAAAAAATGTCTTCAAAGTGAGTTCTATTTTTTCATATATTATATGGGCTTTAACGTCTTCCAATTGAATTTGAGCATAAAGCTTTGTAAAAAAAGCAAAAAATGTAGTTGGCTTCTACAAGCATCTATAAAAGCAGTGCTACACACATTTGCTGATGAAATATTTTGCTTCGACAGGTTGGCTCGAAAACTTTAAAGGAAGGTGCTTTACTTTTTTTTATTATCCGCGTTTTTATAGATGTTTTCCCCTCCTCCTCGTTTTGGGAGAAAAATCCTGTAAAATGGGAAAAGTCCCGCCATCTGGCAGCTCTGAATTCAATGGCAAATTTCAAACACTGAATCTCAAATCTCTAGCTCTTTGACGCTCTAATTCTAGTCCTAAGGCCGCTTTCATAGTGGACGCTTTGGCTGAAGCTGATGCATAAAGCTGCTTTGTCAAGCTTTTTTTGATCATAGTGAACGCTTATTCAACGCTGCATAAAGTAGCTTATTGAGCTTATTGGTGTTTATAGTGCGCGCTTTATGCTCGTGGCTGATATGCTTTGTTTTCATTTGTCTCTTTGGAAAATAATGCCCTCAATTGCGTTTTGCAAAGTAAATGAAAAATTTTTTTGTTTAATGAGTATGTAGATTCGCAATGACCACCAATGAAAGATCAAACCAATAACAAACAAAAGTTCAAAGTAACTTGAAAACACAAAGCATAACAAAGGTGGAAAGTTCAGCACAAAAAGTACCCAAGAAGTAAGCAAGAACAACGAAGACTATGTAAACAAACGAGATAGAATACACAAGTGCATACAACTGAAAAGCACCACAAAAGGACCACAACGCAACAACAACACAACAACGGTTAAAACTTCAGCACAAAAAAAAATCAACGAAAATATTGTTAACAGGCAAAATAGATAAACACGTGTCGAATAGCATTTTAAAAATGCTCTTCAACAAAGCATAAAAAACAAAATTATTTTTCTGGGTGAGCAAGCGAGATGGAGATATAAGCGCTGAAAAGCCTTTGAAATTAAGCTTTATGCTGGCACTATGAACACTTTGAGCTTTTTCCATATTATTATACACAAAGCGTTTTTAAGCTTAACCTCTCGGCTTAGCTAAAAGTGTTTACTACGAACGCAGCCTAACGATAATTGAGCGTGGAAATTTTTTGTCGATAACTGAGCGTGGCACAAAAAAGAGAAAACATTGGCCGCGTTCAGCTCAGACAACAGTTGGCGACTGTTGTGTAAAAATTCGCTGAATGGTACAAATTGGGTAGCGCTAACTAAAACTGATAAAGTAGCGAACGCATTTTAATCGAGCGAACAAATTCTATGCTTCATGAACACAACTGTTTGCTTAAATGTCAGATGCTGTTACTGACGCTGTTAAATTAATAAACGCAGAAAGAGTGCACCAAGTTTAAGTGAGAAACCTTTGCAATTGAATTAAATTTACATAAAAATTAAATTGAATCTAACTTCTGACCAGTAGAGTAGCAACACATTCAGAGAAAAACATCGTGAACTAAGGTAGCGCTCCCATTACAGTTCACAACAGTTGTCTGCGCTGAATGCGGCCATTGTTCGTATTGTTATAGAATAAAACATTAATTGTTAAATAAATCACTAGTTGTTGTTGTTGTTATATTAAAACAGCAATATAGACTTTTTTTGAAGCGTGCGTAAAACTTTATTCAATGATGCAATGTATTTATTATATGTTATTATTTTATGAGTTTATTTACAGGTTTCCAAATTATAAAATAGCAATAAACACAGTGACAGTCATAAGAAAAAACTGCCCAAAATTATTCTAGCAATCTGTTGATGACGACGATCATGACAAATATTATTAAAATTGGCTAAATATTTAATTGAAATTTGGTTTTAGAGAGCGCGAGTTAAATGCAAAAAAACGTTATCTATGCAATTACTGCGAATATAAATAACAACAGAAAGTAAAACAACAATCAAACGAAAAATAGTAAAAAAATGTATTCAATTAATTGCATTTATTATACATATTAAATGGATTATTTAATGGTTTTTTGCTTTGGCAATGATTATAGCTTCCGATTTGGTTGTTGTTGTTGACATATTCTAAAGTGTTTTTTTATCACTTCCATTATATTTATATATTAATTTGTATAAAAATATAGAGAGATTAATAGCTTCCGCTTTTATATTGACACTGTGAGACAGCAAAATTTGCGCCCAAGATGAAGTAAACATTCAGTGATGTTATGTTGTCATTTGTCAAAACAGCTGTTTATAAATTCTTTGACAAATAGCTTTAGCTTCTTCTTCTTATTAGCAATGAGGTTAACAAATATTATATTTCTATAAAATAACTTTTTTAATATTGAACATTTGTCAAGAACAAGAATATCATCATATGAGTATGGGATTACTCGAAAAGTTATATATTGGGATGGGGAAAAGGTATTCGGCGTTTTTTTAGTAAAAATAAACAACATTTTATTTTTAAAATAAAATGATTTTATAAATCCAAATATTGCCCATTCTTTTAAACTACCATCTGCCATTTTTGGGTTAAGACCATGATTCCTTTATTGCTAAATTCCGGGCTTTTATCGTTGGAAAACTAACGTAGGTGGTATTCGCAGTAATTTCTTGAGGTTAATTTCTTACCCAGCAAGGGAGTGTTGAAGAGATCGGAGCAAATGATAATCTGACGGTGCAATGTCAGGACTGTACAGTGGATGCATCGACACATCCCAGTTAAATTCTTTAAGTTTTTGTCGGGTCGGCGAATCGCAGATAGAAATTTGGTCCATTACATTTTTTGCACTAAGTTCATGAGGCACCCAAACATCAAGCTTTTTTTTAAAAACCAACTTTCTTCAAATGGCTTAAAACTGTTTTGTGGTCGATCTTCACTTCCTTAGCGATGTTGTGGCTGCTCACATGACGGTTTTCTTGAACTTTATCCATTATTTCATAGACTTTTTCGGTGATGTGCCGACTAGAGCGAGGAGCATCTTTGACTTCAAAATTTTCAGAACGAAATCGAGCAAACCATTTCCTGGCAGTTGATTGGAATAGAGTACCTTCATCATAAACCTCACAAATCTTTTCACATGCCTGTGACGCATTTTTCCCTTTATCGTAGTAAAATTGTAAAATATGACGTATTTTTTCTGACATTTCACTCATCTTTGCTTTGCAATAATTTTTAACACGATGCACCAATATTAGCAAAATGATCACAAATAATCAGCTGAATTGTCTTTTGTAAAGAGAAAAAAAAGAGTTGCCAGATTTAGCTTACCGTTTCAATGTTATGACACTTGGAAATCAAGCGAATTCGAAAACGTCGAATACTTTTTCCCCAACACAATATATCGTCGTTGCGCGTGCAATACCGCGTATCATATACTTTACGTTTTCATATACTCATACGCGGTATTGCACTCCCAACGACAATGTATTATTTATGAGATGTATTCATATTGGCATATGCGTCCTCGATTTTTGCTCCCCTTAAAAAAATCGAAAAATTTGGTCTAACAAAATAAAATTAAAAAATTATATTAATTTTAAGCATTTGTTTAACACTTTGGACAAATCATCGACCACTAGACCACGAACAACAACCGGAACGTTGGGCAAACAAATTGAAACGTGTGAAAATCTTCCGGTATGTATCATTTTTCACATCGATTTTTTCCATTATTAAATGGTAAAATTGCATTTAATTCATCTAATTTCTTTTTTTTCCAGCTTATAGATGAATTCGAGATAATCGTGCTAGAGAACATGCCACCTGATTTAGATCCATCTGAATTATCCACCGATTCAAAGTACCTATACAAAATGGCCAATGCAATTTCGAATGGTGTTGTTCCTGCGGATTTGTCTCACATTAAACCAGGACCAATAGCACATTCACGTTGGCTCACCAAGACGAATAGATTGTTGCGGTTGTATGTGTCGACTGAAAATCCATCAAGGAATTTGAAAATTCTGGCAACATACATAATGAAAGTGTATGTGCCGATGCACTTCAACATCAAGTACTATAATTCGGTGGTCTTCGGTAGTGTATTATTTCACAAATTCATTTGTTGGACACAATATTTGGATACAAATCTACGCCAAGTTGTGAATAATGTCATTAAAGACAATTTATATTACGCACATTCCGAAAATATTCTGTTAGCGATGTTATTTGATGATAAAAAAGAGACACGAAACATCGCAATCAAGAAAATTTTACACTACCGAAGAAATCTGTACGACCCGGCACATCTTAGAGTTTATCAAAAACCTTTGATAAACTTCAATTGTGCAGATTATACGAATATGATTGATTTAAATAAAGATGATGTCTTATTCGAACCACCGTTTACGCATACCATTCCGTATGATCATTTGGAACAATATATAGAATACGATGATCCACCATTGCCTGATCCAAGAATTCCGGTACACATACAAGCAACGGAAAGACATGTTCAGTTGCTGGCTAGCGTTTCTAAACGTGTTTTACAAAAAAATCGACACAGTGTTATGGCAGTTACATCAGAAAGCCGTGCAAAATACCCCAGACTGGAAAGCAAGAAAGACTTTCAAAAATAACTTATTTCGCTTTTCTTCCACTAAATTAATTTTTTTGTTTTTTTTTGCACATGTTCTTAGTTTTTAGATTGAATTTCTGTTGACAAAAAATAAAATAAAGATCAATATTACCGAAAAAAATTTAAATTTTTCTCAGAAAATAGACGAAAAATAGTTCAAATATGCATGAAACGCCCTCTGGCGGTGGTCATAGGTAAAAATAAAGATCAGAAATGAATTTCTCGACCCCAAAAACCCCCCATATACACATATAAAAGATAATATAACGATGAATAAAAAATCGAATTTTGAATCAATGATGTTATAGGGGAAAAATCATTTTTTGAAAAGTGGGAGACTCGAAAATCGAGATAGACCTATGGTTTCTTCACCAAAGTTGCTTAGAATTGTCTATAGAATCATCCCAGGGGGTGGCTTTAATCGACAAAAAATTTGGCCCGCCCTAATATATATATATATATAAAATACATTTTCAAAAATCGCTGTAGAAAGGGTACGGCAAGTAGTACGGACCAATTTTTTTGTTTGAAAAATAACAATGTTCTCTACAACTTAAGCTAACTAACTTTTGGAAGTGAAAAACTTTTGAAAATGTATTTTTTTTTAAACTATTGAATTTAAAAAAAATGTCGTGTTTCGATATTTTATATAACAAAATTTAATAAAAATTAATAAATTAAAAAAAATTTGTTTACGCCCATTGCATGCTTCGAAGCCATTATCTCTTCTCTTGGTTTATAAACTAACCGTTAAGCCTATTCGGCCATCAAAGATACGCGTACAAATTGATTTAAGTGTATACATAAAAATATTTCAATAATGTAAGCAACATAGAATAATTTTACTGTTCGTTATACACTGATAGCGTTGGTAGAAAATTGTTCAGGCTTAAAATCTTTGTTCTTTATTCTTCACAATATTTATAATTCACGGTAACTTTTCTGATGAAATAAACATTTAAAAGTCAAAAGCAAACAATCAAGGTATTTCTTAGCATAGAATTAAAACTTGCCTGAGTTGAAGGAACACATGAACGCAAAGAATTGATTAGTGGGGAGGGGAGGGTGGAGATTTTAAAAATAAAGAACTTTAATACAAAAACTAGTTTTACTAATATAGATAGCCATTGGTACGAAAATAGATTTTGAATTAGAAAGATATACTGAGGTTTTTTTAACGAATAATTTTTGAGACTTGGCTTTTTTGTAAATATATATAACAAAGTCAAGTCTTTAATGGAGCCTCTCTGATATCTGACCACCTCAGAGAGTAACTGTAACCTTACCGCGGCATTGGGGTTGGGGCACGGTGGACATCTTTTCCCCACTCTATTTTTTCACCACTCTACTGACAGATTCTAAACCAAATATCGGGTTGGATTGGGGCTGCACACGGGTATCTTTTGATCCCTGAATCCTGATACTGTTCGGGGAGGGGTTTCGGAGCCTGCTAGTTTAACTCTCTTCGTCTCGATTGGGAGAGGGTGGTCATACGACCGAGATGAGTACCCTAATAAACAAAATAGAGAGATGCAGTCTATAAATGATAATCAAGTGCAGCTTTCAGCTACACCAGACATGTTGTCTTTAAACACTACTCCTGGCCAACAGCCTAAGGACGTGCAGTCTCTAAATGCTCCTGCTACTGAAATTCGTGTAGTAGTCACCAAACCTAGCACTATTGGAAGTAGCAAAAAGAGTCTGGCTAAAAAACCACCACCCACCAAAAGAACGGGTAATGTTGCTCGGAAAGCATGGCTAAGAGTTCGGGTTCGCGTTGTGCGTATTCTCAAAAACCAGCGCACCGAGGATCAGAAGTCATCCTGGAAGTGATTGGTGGGCATCTTCGAGGAGTGACAAACTTCCCTAAACCCAAACCGGCAACCACAAAGCGTCAGAAATCTCTCGAAGAGGTTCCTCAGCCCGTCGCTTAGAAAATTTGTGGTAGCACAGTCACTCCAAAGTTTTTCAGCGGAATCGCGGCTGGGCGAATTATCAGCATCTTGCCTGAAAAATGGAGGAAGGTAGTGGGCAAATTGGCCACTATTTTCATTGCAATAATGAAGGAGTTTCCTGGTGGAGGCTCTTCTTGTCACGACAGTGGATGGCATCAGGGCCACGTGAAGCTGATTGCATGCGCCAAAGGTCTCTAGATCTGTATGAGATCGCAATCTCCAGGATTGGTTAGGAATGGATGGGCGCCATCTCGCGGTCATACATAGGGATCTGATCCCTAACAGACCAAGAGCGCGTTCCCGGATCCCTGCTGAACTTTCTGACCCTCAAATGATCCTGGAGACAGTAAGGCTGGGAAATCATGGTCTGCCAAAAGCGAACGGGAAGGTGACACGGGTTAAAGAGCCAAAGGGAGAATTTAGATCAGTAACGTTTGTTATCAACCAAGAAACCCTGGCCTTCTTGTCCAGGTTTCTTATCCATTGAACTGTGGGTCTACAAAAAAGATGAGGCATTATTGGAGTAAGAGCAGGCTGCCAAGTCAATTTAAAATGCAATATCTCCTCAAACCTGCTCCCCTGCACCAGAACCGGAAGACTTAAACTCCGAAACGGAACTGGCGTGCACGTTATGGTTATCCTTTTAAGAAGATGACCTCCTCAAATGAGTAGTATGACGAAACTGTTTTTGAGGCTTATTTAACTACTAACAGCCTATACTAATAGTTCGACATTCATCTGGTCTGGGTACCAGGGTTTAGGGATATTCCTGGAAATTGTAGAGTGGATGAGCTCGCTAGATAAGGTACAACGGCAATGCTGGTGCCCAACATGAAAACTTTAGGCATGCAACTTGCGTCTTGCAAGCTGTCTCTAAGGTACCATGCCACAGAAATGGCTAATTTCAGGTGGAAGCATAGCACTGTCTCCATAACACAGCTAAACAGATGTGGCCTAGTTTTACTGAAAAACGAACGACGAATGTCACTCAATTGGCGAGGAAAGATCTCTCCATTCTGATAGGCGTTATAACAGGAAAATGTCTTATAGGTATGCATGACCTTAGAATGGGGGTTCATGCGAATGACTTCTGCAGGAGCTGGAGGGATGAGGAAGAGGAGGAGTCAGTATCGCATATCTTCTGTTCATGCCCCGCTTTAGCCCGCAGAAGATATAAGCATCTAGCTAGCCTCTTTTTTGATGATCTGAAGGATCTCGAGTAAGTAGACGTTAAGCGTCTACTGCTTTTAAATATTACTTCAGGTTGGTTCCACTACAGTGCTTAGAAGAGAAGAAGTAGATCCCTTGTGGTATCACAACGAACCAAATATTTGGTCTATATGGGCCGGTCTTTAAACGGCTGCCACCTCAACCTAACCTAACAGCCTAGATGCTGAGAGCAGTTAAAATTAACTTCCACCACTAGAAGGCTGCGTCCGCCAGTCTGATTCTCCGTCTCACCAAGAATGGAGAAGATATCCTCCTGATCCAGGAGCCGTGGCTAGTCTGCAGCCTGATATGCGGACTCAGGACTCTAACATACACGCTAGATAAATACTAGATCTCAAGGTAAATTAAGAGCGTGTATTCAAATGAAAATACCCTGAGTGCATTTGCTATCTCTTTGATATCAGTATTAAGGACACTGTGTCGTCGAGATGGGTCAAAATAGCTTGTGGTTTAATTCAGCATACCTCACACACGACCACGAAGTCCTCCCAGATGAAAACTTTAGAAATCTGAACTCTACAGCAGTATCAAAAGCAAAGGGCCTAATTATTTGGTGCGATGCCAATGCTTATCAAGTGATCTGGGTTAGCTCAGACACCAACGAACGGGGTGAGTCTCTTTTTGATTTTATCCTCAACACCAATCTTAATATAAGTAACGTAAGTAACGTGTAGACCTTCATTATTAGTAATAGGCAGGAAGTCGTAGATATTACATTTGCCTCTGACCATATATCTAATAAGATAAGGAACTGGAGAGTTTCTAAGGATAACTCCTTCTCAGACCACAGATATATGCTTTTGTCAACGTAACGTTTTGTTACGTCAGTTGATGACTTTGTCACGAATGTCAATACACTGGCTAAATACAGCAGTTATAAGGCCAATATTGCTATATGATATTATCGTCTGGTGGCAAGCACTCGACAAACAGTTCCACCGTAGCCTACTCCGTAAAGTTCAGAGATCAGGGGAACTGTGCATCAGTGGAGCATTAAGAATCACTCCGTCTGACACATTAAACATTATGCTCCACTTTACACCAATTGATATCTTAGCAAAATAGATGTTTGGTAATGCAGCCATCCGCCTAGTAGCCACCTCCAAGTGGAAAGAAGGTACGCTAGGACACTCTTGCATTAGAAAATTTCTCCTTCCTTTATCAAGGTCTAACGACTACATCACACAAAAACTATCCTTTGACAGAAAGTTCGATATATCCATTCCCTCCCGAGGAAAACTTTCACCTAACAATGCCATTGAGATCTTTACCGATGGATCGAAATTAGATGACAAAGTAGGTGGATGATTCTACTCTGAAACATTAAATAGTAATATAGCCTATTTCAAAGTACGAATTTACTATTGCACTATTGCAAAGTACGATTGATAATTTGAGATGCATTTTAAATTCGTACTATTGCAAAGTACGAATTAACTGTTGTACTATTGCAAATTACGATTGAGAATTTAAGATGCATTTTAAATTCGTACCATTGCAAAGTACTATTGAGAATTTGAGATGCATTTTCAATTCGTACTATTGGAAAGTACGAATTTACTATTGTACTATTGCAAAGTACGATTGAGAATTTGAGATGCATTTTAAATTCGTACTATTGCAAAGTACGAATTTACTGTTGTACTATTGCATAGTACGATAGAGAATTTGAGATGCATTTTAAATTCGTACTATTGCAAAGTACGAATTTACTATTGCACTATTGCAAAGTGAGATTGAGAATTTGAGATGCAATTTAAATACGTACTATTGCAAAGTACGAATTTACTATTATACTATTGCAAAGTACGATTAATAATTTGAGATTCATTTTAAATTCGTACTATTGCAAAGTACGAATTTACTGTTGTACTATTGCAAAGTACGATTGAGAATTTGAGATGCATTTTGAATTCGTACTATTGCAAAGTACGAATTTACTATTGCACTATTGCAAAGAACGAATTTAATATTGTACTATTGCAAAGTACGTATTTGGCTTTTGGTACACATTAACATTAAGGGTATTCAGAGGTAATCTTGTTACGGTGTTAGATTGTTAAAGTGTTGATGATTTCAACAACACAACAACAAAATGCACGTCTTGTCTTATTTCAACAACTCAATTTTCTAACTCGACCCTTTTGTCATGAGTGTTGGTACTGTGTTGAATATTTTTGTTGTCAGTTAACAATCTAGTTTTGACTGAAGTGTAGGTGCAGCAAAATAATTTAACACGTGTTGTTGAAAATCAAATCAAAACACCGTAAAAAGACTACCTCTGAATACCCTTATTGTTTTCAAAACTCGTGAAATTGAGATTCGTGGTGCATACTACATTAGTTTCAATAAAAAAAAATCCACTGGACAGATTTTTTTTTTGCAAGTTACGAATTTAACTTTTTGCGGTTAAAAAGTATTGGTTTTAATTTTCGCTAAATAAGCGACGGATATACGAATTTATCTTCACGCACTTTCTGAAATAAAGATATAAAATATAAACACTGACCTAACAGATGTATGAGTGGTCTGTTTTCGAATGGTCATTCACCTAGCGGTTGGTAGCCGAAGCAAACACAGCTTATACAAACTGTCCAAAACTTTTTGGTGATTCATGTTAACATCGTTAAATCAATATTAAACTCTATTTTATTCAACTGTAGATAATGTTGACAGTAATTCTGCAAAAGCTACTGAATATTTTATATCTAGAAAATAAATAAAAGTGATGAGTGCTACTCCGGTTCTTTTATTTTGCTTATGCGTATTTTCTTCGCCATTGATGGAGTATAAAAAAAATCGAATGTGACATTGTTGACATGCTTCGGGTTGCGATTGCCTAAACATGAAGTCTATAGATATGTATGGAAACAAAAAGTAAAAAACAAATACAACAGCCAGACAATGAAAACAGACAGACAAGATAGAGTCTATTAAACTTCACGAGCATAACGATTCAATTAAAAGTTTAAATTCAAAAAGAGTTTGAGTGCCTTAAAAACTTTAAGACTTTAGAAGAACTTGTATAAAACACATATTTTTGTTGTTGAAAATTGGTTTACGTTAAACTGAGTCCACTGTACTGTGACTTAATTTCGATTGTATGACATATTTATAGGAAAAAAAAACAAACACAAAAATATTGAAGCAGTAAGCCGTTTAAAATCGATGAAGACCATAACCGAAAGCAAGTAGCGTAGATAGAAAAACACGCACTTCATATCTCAGAAGGTATTCTATATTCTGATGTGAGCTTTCTTGCGACATTTAAAAAAAAACACTTAATTTTTCTGTAATTAAAATTGTAAATATCCGACTTTGTACGCTTAAATTGAAATCCAGTCTGTGAATAAAGACGAGATAAACAAACTTTTCATTTGGGGTTGTTAGAATAGAGCAAGGTCAATGTTATACATGGAAATACATGTTGGCAATGTCAATAAAATATTTTCAATACACCTCCAAGTATCTCTGAAACTACCTCAAATTACATACATATCTCGTTGAGGACTCAAATCAATATGAATACTGAATTGGTTTTACTTCTTATTAGTAATATTTCACTGAATAAACAAGTTAATTTAGTGCCACGGATAACAAAGCCATTTATTTTTATTCTTTTTTAAATGTAAACAGTTTAATAATGACACAATCTATTAAAACCAATCTATAGAGCTGTCACATCTACGACGGTTATGGAAAATTTACTACTTTCATTAATCGTTTAACTTCTTTCGAACAGTTCGAAAAGCATTCCATAATTTGTTACATTTATGTTTTGAAGGTTGTTGATTTTAAGTAAGGTCACTAATTGTGTAACGATTCTATATAGCGAGCGGCCATAAATAGGAATTACCGTAGAATCACAAAATTTTCTGGAACTATTGTTTTTGATAAGACAGTTATTCTTACAAAAGTGCGTTTTAATGAAATTTCTAGGTTTCAGAAACAGATACACACACAGAGAGAGAGAGAGAGAGAGAGAGAGAGAGAGAGGGAAAGATTCGAGTTGCGCACTCACTTACTCCCCAGCAGGCAATTAAGCGAGTGCTCCGCAAAAGAAGGCATGCTAGCACTGCTATTATTGGAGTCAATACCATGGTCACTGCATTGATGAGTGCTTCTGTAAGGCCTACCTATTGAAGGTTCTGAGTCTTTTTATATTATTTTATATGAAAAAATTTAAAAAAAAATTTAGAAAAAATGATACATGATCAGAACAATTAAAAAAAAATAAATTAAACATATAAAAAAATTTTTTTTTGTCCGAGTTGGATCTCGAAATCTAGGTCTCCGAAATCTAACACATTACATATCATATTATATGAAAATAATTAAATGGAAAAATTCCAAGTCTGTTCTTATATTCTTTTATGAAGAAATTTTACAAAATAACTAAAAAAATTTCTAAATAAACAGAGAAATTTGTAAAAAAATGTAGATTTAAAAAAAATAATTTTTTTTATCCTAACCATGATAGAAGAATACAGGTAGATGCACCAGATGAAAGCATACTGCCGGAAATGTCACATCGAAGCAAAACTTTTCATTTCTTTTCTTTTGTTTCCATTCGCCACACAGCTGAATTTGACAAACATGGCAGTATGGAAAGAGAGCACAGTCAGCGCTGCAGCTACCTCTATCCTTATGCCATGGTCCCAGCTGAGTCTCAAACCCGCGCTCCCGAAAGCTTTCTTTCATTTGTAATGATGCAAAATAAGCTTAATTTTATTAAGAACTCCGGTGGACGAGTGGTTAAGATGTTGGACTGCCACATGAGAGGACATTGGTTCAAATCTGGAAATTGTTAGTCGTTTTTTATTTCAAATTGATATTTATATTGCTTTTCTTTCTAACGTGCATTCTCAAAACGGGCTGCTAGCAGGCCTCTTTAGAGTCGCGAGAGCGGAAGGCCTTAAAAAATTTCTCGTTTTATAGAAAAAAGAAAGAATACTAGAATATGAGTGTGGAAGCACTTCGCAGTCCATATGAAAGCCTGCTAGTAGTGCTTCGAACCCCTGCCATTGCCGACTGGGTCATTTCTTAGTCTGCTCGAATCTCAATACTCGCACGCACACATACAGCTCATTCGCCTGCCAGTTCCCTGTAGGAAAATCAACTAATTTAAAAGTAGTTGAAAGAGTAGTTTTTCGTCAACCACGACTAGTTGAAATTCTGGCTTTTTTTTTAATAGAACGAACTAACATATTTTGTATGGTGATGTCCGCTAAATAAGTCAATTCACTTTCGCCTGTATATGTTTTCAACTACTTGTTAAATTAGTTGAATTTCAATTATTTTTTTAACTACTTTAAAATAAATCAACTGAAAACTGGTTAATATTCCACTTACTGAAGATAAATTTAAATGCATAAAAATTTTAAATTTCTATACATCAAAGAGATCATTTATTTTATTGTTAAAAAAATACATAAATTCATATTAGTGAAAGCCTAAAGTTAATTATATTTGATGAAATAGCATGGTTAAATATATATATAAACTTGTAATCTAATAAAAATTTGCAATAAAAACATGTCAAAATCAGAGTAGTCGCCGCCTTAATATAATTTAAAGTAGTTTTTAAACCACTTGTTTTGAAGTAGTTTTTCAATTACTTCATATATAATGCAATAAAAACTATTCAAAATTGAAGTGGATGCCGAATTAATATGATTCAAAGTAGTTCATAAACTAGTTTATTTTAAATTAGTTTTTAATTAGTTGTTTTTAAAAACAAGTTAGTTTGTTCCTATAGGGCTTATAGTCTGCTCGATATACACACAGCAATCTCACTGTTACGTGACGAGTTCTTCTAAATCACACCACCTCCAAGGCGGGTAAATAAACTTCGTTCCTTTCGCACATTTTTTTTTAAACTGAGTTTTTTACCTCAAGACTAATTTACGGTATGAAGAATGCTAGATAGCAATTTTGAAATTAAAGACTAAAATCATCAGACCGCCATCGGCTATGACAGATCTAATATTCAGGGTGGAACCTTTTGTTTTGAGATTTGTTTTGGGGTGTGGAATTCAAGCTTTTATACAAAAGTAACGATTTTTACACTTTGGCCCAAAATTTCGGTACCAAGTCCGATAGAGCGGGACTGGATCATAGTGTCAACCGATTTTCTACATAAAAATACATTTTCGAACCAAAATGCCGAAAGGAACTTTTTTAATTTTTTATCATTTAGAAACAAAAAATTAATCAACTGAACTGAGCTTTTTATTTCTAGACCATTTTACGGTAAGGATAGATAGCAATTTTTGGATTAAAGATTAAAATGATCAGTTTGCCATCAGCTATCACATATCCAAAATCCAGGCTGAAACCTTTTATTTAGGAAAAAGTTTTGGGGTGTGAAATTCTGGCTATTCAGCCCAAATTAAGGTGCAAAGGACGATAGAGTTGGAGTTGGGCATTTTGCCAGTGAATTTTTTACATTAAAAAACATTTTTGAGCAAAAATGCAGAATGGAATCTTTTCAAATTCTTTCATTTTTTCGTTCTTGAAAAAGTGTCTGAACTGAGTGTTTTACTTCTATACCATTGTACGGTATGAAAAACGCCCATAAAAGTTATCACTACAAAAATGCACAAAATTACACTGTGCGCCGTTATGAGAAAATAGTTCAGTCCGTCTGTCGATACGATTACAGCCGCAATTTTGAAGCAAACACAATGAAATTCGATTGTATTTAACAAAAGATCTAATTCGAAATTGAGCAAAATTGGATTAAGACCACGCCTACCTCCCATACAAAGTGACTTTTTCAAAACAAAAAAATCTGTTTAAATGCCATAAAAATTAAAATTAATAATGGCATGGAATTTTGCATATAAATTTCAGTCTCAAATATTCATCAGATATTTGAAACTTGCCAAAATAGGATGGAAACCACTCTTACCTCCCATACAATGTGACTATATGGCATGATCTCCACTTTATTTATTTAATAATTTACAAAGATTAATTTAATGAATTTTAATATTGCTTACATGCTTAGCATTTCTAAGCGCACTTTGAGTTTAAAATTTGATAAAACCGTTTAAAAACTCCGTCTATCTCCCATACAAAGTTATTTTATAAAAACGGTAATATATATCTTAAAATGCCACAAGAATATATGGGGCAAAAAATAAATTCCCCTTTTTCTTGTTTTTAGTACAAAAGCAACATTGCTTATTGTCATTTCCTCTGTTTGACATTAAACTCCCATGACTGACAGTTTATTTATAGTACCCGGATTAATATACCTTGTTTACTTCTAAATGTCCACCAATAAATTTTGAGTATTTTAACAAAGCATTGCCTTTATTAAATATTCCTTAGATAGATAAATATGCAATTAATAATGCAATTTACTTGAGTGAGAAGTACAATAGGGGTATTCACGATTCAGTGCACTTGCCTGTGCAGTTGAGGACTTGAGCAGTTGTGCAGTTAGGTTTTCGTGAACACACCACCATCACCATTCTGTCAACATTTTTCAATGCACACAAGTGCACAACTGCTCAAGTCCTCAAGTCCTCAAGTTGAAGGTAATAGTAGAAAAGCACTTGTGCAGATTTTTGACGTACGTACATTTTGTTTTTGTAAAGTGTACAAGTCCTCAAGTCCTCAACTGCACAGGCAAGTGCACTGAATCGTGAATACCCCTAATGAAAATTGTCATTTGGAGTATAATGTCAAACAGAGGAAATGACAATAAGCAATGTTGCTTTTGTACTAAAAACAAAAAAAAAGCGGCATTTTATTTTTAATGCCACAACTAATTTACGTTTATTTTTAAGATTTTGGAATTGTTTTAAAGAAAATATTCCAAAATATAGAATTTTATTAACCCTAAAATAAAAAATAGCATACACAAAATTTTATCAAAAGAGAGAAATACACAAAATTTAATATAATAAAAAAATTTTTTTTTTAATTTTCAAAAATCGAAAAAATAGTAGTTATCGAAGGCCCACGACCAGACCAGTCTTAAAAATTGTGGAATTAGTAGTAGTTTGCTGTAAAAAATTTTGAAGAAAATCAAAATATTCATTCACTTTAGAAAATCTAAATTTTAAAAATCAAAAATTACATATTAATACACTTTAAAAAAATTTTTAGAATTTTTTCGAAAATTAAATTGAAAAACTTAACTTTTATGTTAAATGATAATTTTCATTTAAATGAGTTTTAAAAAAGTTGCGGGCAAAAAACCATAAAAAGAGCTGTTTTTTTGAAAAGTCGATATCTTTGGAAAGGATAATTGAAAAAATCCCAAAATTTAGGAGGAAGGGTTTTTCGAAGAGTACTCAAAGATATCAAAAAAATAGCGGAAATCACAAATAAAAATTTTTAAACCGTCCGATATGGCGTGAAATGCCCCATATATTTTTGTGGCATGTTAAGGTACATTACCGTTTTTATAAAATAACTTTGTATGGGAGATAGGCGGAGTTTTTAAACGGCTTTATCACATTTTAAACTCAAAGTCCATTTAGAAATGCTAAGCATGTAAGCAATATTCAAATTAATTAAATTAATTTTTAAAATTAATATAGTGATTCGGAATTTTGAACATAAGTTTTGTGATAACATTTCAACCTTGTATTCAAAATTAGTCAAAGCCGGATGAATACCACTCCCATCTCCTATACAATGTGACTATATGGCATGATCTCCACTATATGAATTTACAAAAATTAATTTAATGAATTTGAATATTGCTTACATGCTTAGCATTTCTAAATGCACTTTGAGTTTAAAATGTGATAAAACTGTTTAAAAACTCCGCCTATCTCCCATACAAAGTAATTTTATGATAACGGTAATATTTCTTAAAATGCCACAAGAATAAATATAAATCATTTGGAATTTCGCACATAAGCTTTGTGGTAAAATTTTAACCTTTTATTTAAAATTTGTTAAAGCTGGATGAAAACCACGTCTACCTCCCATACAATGAGATTTTATCAAAACGGTGAGTTCTCTTTAAATGACATTAAATTATATATAATGATATGAAGTTGTGCACATAAACTTTGGTATTATATATTCACATCATATTGTTTTCAATTTTAATAGGTATTTTATAAATTTGAAATAAAATTTTGAATTTCAAATTATCGTTTTTGATCTCAAAATAGAATTTCTGAATTTAAATTGCACTTTTCTGAATTACGACTAAAAATTACCTCCTGGGACAAATTTTCCACCGCTAAGTAAATATTGTCTTTATTTCTAATTATCATCAAATTGTCTAGCTTCTTATCTTTGGAAGATAGTTAATAATAGCAAAAGTAATCATTGTCGAAAAGTATGATTGTGTATTTTTTGAGTGCATAAACAAAAGACTTTTTGCTTAGAAGTAAAAAAAATAAATAGTCATTTACTTGAGGAATTGATTTCGTCTAGCTTGTTGGCAGCCAGTTTAGTTCCAACCGAATTACAGTATCTCAATCGTAAATTGCTATTATTATTATAAAAGGAAAATTAAACTTACCGTGAGAAAAGTTCAATATTGATGAAAACATATTCACCACTGTCGATCATATTCAATTCTTCGGCTGTTAACATGATCTGACGTATTGATTGCGGATCGGCACACATGATGACAACTGCAAAGAAAAGAGAGACAATGAAAAATGAGATAAATATACAAACACACAAACATGCATGTTAAACAATTAACAATAATAGCGCATTGATTACGCAAACGCATCATAAATGCCCGCTTCTAAAAATTTGTCGATGATGACATTGTAATGCATAACTGTAAGTGGGGTGTGACAGTATCTTGTTTGTGTTGTTAAGATCATTATTTTCTTTTCATTGTTCAAACAAGAGTTTGACTTTATTCGTTTCAGTAGCAACATCGTGTTTTCAAACACGAAGTTTTGCAGTGAAGTGTATTTGTGAAAATTATCAATCTTTATATATCTAGTTCTAGTTCAATAGAACGAAGTTTTGTATATAAAAAAGTGGTGTGGTCGGGGGACCCCGGGCACTCGCTTACTACCCAGTGGGCAAAAGCAGGGCTTTCCCTTTAAACAAAGTTCTGAGCGCTCATAGTACGGACTCTGGAAAGAGCCTTATTGAAGAGAATTTTATGAGTTCCCTCCTACTTTTGAGTTTTTAAAGAGTATCTTTTGTATTTTCATAGCGTACTCTTCTGAAAATAACATATTTCGGTTTGTTTTTGGGGTACTTCAGTTAAAGACTCTGCAAATAATCGAATGTAGGAGTTTTTTTGTGCAAAGCCTCCTGAATATGAGTTTCTTATGTGTATTTTCTGTATTTACAATAAACAAGCTCCTAAAAACATTCGAATTGGGAGTATTTTTGGAGTAAAAATTTAAAGAAAAAAAAGCATGCTTTTAAATACTGTTCATTCACTTGAAATTTGATTAGGTTTCGTAATTGTGTTTAAATAAGGTGTTTTTAAATAAGCATAACACTTTCTATTTCAGCAAAGGAATAGCGGTGCATTTCAAGGATCAATCCGCTTTTTCTGACACTTTTTTCAAAAATAAAATTTTAACATAACAATTGAAAAATTCAGCATTATTCCAGCACGTGAACAGTGGACCTGCTTTAAAGAAAACTTTGCAGTTTTTTGCCATTTTTAGGAGTCTTTTATGAAACCATAAAATTATAAATAAGTGTTAAAAAAGAAACTCTTACGATTCTTATTGATGCTTATAATGGATGCTTATGATTATTTTATGAAGAAAAAGAATCATTAAAAAGTATTTTAAGACTCATATTGATGCCTCTTAAAAGCGACCAGTTTCAAAGGAAAACTAGCACATTTTTGAAACTTTTAAGAGTCTATTATGAGTTTTAAAATGCCTTTATATGAATCATAAAAGAGTCTCATAGGAGTCCGAAAAAAATGCCTTTTGAGACTCAAAAAAGTATCATTTTGTACTCTTATTTGAGCTCTTAAAGAGGGACTACTTTCAAAGGAAACACTGATCTTTTTTGAAACTTATAAGAGCCCATTATGAGGACTCAGGCTCCTACAAATGAGTCATAAAAGAGTCTTAAAAGACTCATATGGTTTACAGGGTTGAAGCGCTTCCCAGTGGGCATTTTAGCGAGTGCTCCGCAAAAAGAAGGCATGCTATCACTGCTATTATTGGCGTCAATACTCCTTCCATGATCACTGCATTGAAGAGTACTCTTCTGTAAGGCCTAAATTTTGAAGGTTCTGAGTCTTTTCATTTTATTTTAAAATAAAAAATTTACGAATAAAATTCCCAAAAAAAATTTTGAATACACAGAACAGTTTGTAAAAAAAATGTAGATTTAAAAAATAATTTGTTTTTGTCCGAGTTGAGTCTTGAACCCGGGCTCCCGAAAGCTTACTTTCATTTGTATTGATGCAAAATAATTGCTTGTTAACAACCACGATAGATGGGTGGGTAAGATGTCAGACCACCGCATGAGAGGACCATGGTTCTAATCTGAAATTGTTTGTTGTTTTTTATTTGAAGTTGATATTTGTATTGCTTTTCCTTCTAACGCTACTTCTCGAAAGAGCGCTTCTGGCAGGTTTCTTTTGAGCAAGGAGAGCGGAGGGCCTGACAAATTTTCCAATTTCATACAAGCAATACAACGGTGGTTGCAAGAAGTATGGAAGGCCCTTAGACAAACACATGGTTCTGGCCAGGTATATTAAACATACAACAGCGTTAATTAAAAATTCTTCTAGTTTAGAGATACCTGTATTTCCCGGTAGCCGCCTAAAATATTGATGGCTTTTTATTTAAAAAAAAATTCTAAAATATCGTTCCAACACGAAGAAATTTGCAAAAAAGTCCCTCACGAACAAACACATATGCCTGGTCAGACCCTATACAATTCGTATGAAATAAATTATTGTTATACACATTTTGGGTTATTTTTCTGCAAATACAATGCAGATTGTTGTTTCCAGGTATTTTTTTATATTTTGGGTTGTTTTTATGTGAATTCAATACAGATGTTTGCTTCCAGGTAGTTTTTGTGTTCATTTTTCTCTTATTTCTTTCTTTCGTTTGTGATTTTGGTTTTGAGTTCAGTAAGTTTATTATTGAATGCTGAACATACAACATTGACAGTCCGAAATATAAATTTTTTGTGCAGAAACTAAAGTGAAATTATTACTATTGTTATGGCAGAGGATTTAGAATTTGTGTACAATACGCGCTTGCGTATAGGCAGCCTTAGTGATAATTTCCAACAACAACTATCATCAGCGTTACAGCGTAATTCGCACTTCACACAGAAGCAGACGAAGAACTAGATTTATTTGATTGTTATTCAAGAAGTTCCATATGTCGCGTCAAATCGACTACAGCGCATTAAAGTAACAAATCGTGTATATGAATATGAATCGTGTATATGAATACATGAACAAGAAAAAAAAAATTTCTTTTGGTTTTTTTTTAAATTATGATTTTTTTAATTGATCTGATCATTTATAATTTTTTCTAAATTTCTTTAAAAATTTTTTCATATAAAATAATATGAAAATACTCTAAACCTTCAAAAGTTATGCCTTACAGAAGCACTCATCAATAGAGCGAGCATGGAAGGTATATTGACGACAATAAGAGCACTACTAGCATGTTTTCTTTTGCGTAACGCTAGCTAAAATGCCCACTGGGTAGTTTGTGGTCTGCTCGATACTCGCAGGCATACACACTCTGCAATCTCACTGTTACGTGATGGTTTCTACCAAGTCACACCACCCGCAAGCCGCGTATAGGAACTTCATTCCAAAAAACCAAGTTTTATTAAACCATAACTCTGAAATGCTATATAAAAAATAATAAATTCGTTCATTTTATTTTAAAAATTATTATGAAAAATAACTTGGCATTTGCTTTTGTTTGCTTCTTTTCGGTGAGTTCTTATCTTGTTTAAGTTTTGTTTTTAGCGTAGAGAGAATTTTCGTTGAAATACCTACCTACTCCCATCGTCGCTTACTGTTTAAGGTAGATGTCATTAGTGTTTTAGCTGCCATAGCAATTGAGAATTGTAAACAGACTTCGGAGGCCTCGATTTACTACTGGGTGAATACAATTGAGCACGTCTCTTGTATTCTCAACACTGTTGCTGTTGCTCAACACATTACTTACTGCATGTCGGTCTAGCGTGCTCATTAGCTGCACTCTAGTTGTATTGAAATAAAATATATTTACTTGCAGTTAAGTTTTGTTTACATTCATAGGAAATTATTAAAATAATGAAGAAAACAAAGCAGTTATGAAGTGAAAAAATAGGATCAGAGACATGTGCTTAAATCTGTAAGCAACATATTCTTCATTACAACAAAAATGAATTCAATCTCAAGCACGTCATAAGAAACAAAAAAAAAAAAACTTGAAATTATTTTTTTTACTTGAAAGTATTTCCAGCCTATTGTTTAGGCAAAATTTGCTTAAAATTAAGGATGCTTTAAAATGTGTGTTATTGTGAAGTGAGCAAAGGAAGGTGAAAAATTTTAATTTATTTTCAAAAATATCACCTTTCGTCAAATAAAGAAAAAAAAAAAAATAAGGAATCAGACAAGTGAGACAAGTTGAAGACAGTGTTACCAATTCTCAAAAATATTTATCCCTAAAGCTTAAGTCAAAAACCCCTAAAATCGCTACAATTATTTAAAAATCCCCCAAAACAAAATAAAAAGATCAATTAACATCTTGTTATAATCATTAGTAATAAATGATTTAATATTTACAAAAAAAATCGGTTTCTATTCAAAACAAGGTGAACGCGATTTTAAATTTTTTTTGTAAAAATCAAACACTTGAGTTGTCAAACCATACAAATTCACCTTTTCTGTCTCTTTCACTCATTCACAAGTTTTACAGCTTTAGCAAAATATTTAGACGTCACGTTCACCTTGTTTTTTTACACCATGGTAACGAGAAGGGAGTCAAAAAAATTGAGGACTAAATGCATTGCAAAATCGGAATAAATTCAAAAACTTCGTAGTAAATTGGATTTCCAATGCTTAAGAATATCAAAAAGTCCCTAAAAAACCCCTAAAAATATAAAACCCCTAAAAAATCCCATTCCACTTTTCCCCCCTAAATTTAGGGGAAAACCCCTAAGTTCGGAACACTGGTTGAAGAACAAACTTTTCACAACACAATAACGCAAAACTAGCATTGAAACTCTGTTACAATAAGAGCAAAGTTCAATAGGAAACTGCGGCGCACGCGCAACCTAAAAGTAAATTAACTCCCGTTAACTATATATTTGCATTACTAAAACAATACTTATAAATAATAATAAACACCTAAGCAAATATCAGTTAAATTGTAAGCAGCAACAACGTCAAACTACGCGCAGTGACCATTGCAAAATTATCATATTTTTATCATAACTTAACTAACATATGCAAATTATTTTATGTTTATAAATTAAACTCAACAATTTATATTGAAATTTATATTTATATTGCTGTCGTTGTTGTTGATGTGAATGTTTGTGGTTCATTGTGTGCAGCAATGATCAATGACCTCTGAAGCTCGTCGATACTAATTAACATGCAATTAACATGCTGTGAAAATTTTTTAGAACTTTCCATAACAACGAGTATATTTTTTACATTGAACAACAACAAAATAGTGTGACATTTCGAATCATGAGGTTAAAGTTACTTTTCCGAAACTTTCGTCATGAATGCTCCATAAATTGAATAAATGCTCTAACCAGAATAACCTTGACACGCCCACTTAAAGAAAAGTAAATGGTATGATGTGTACAAAGAAAAGTTAATGGTATGATGATTATGATATGATGAGCTTGGTATAAAATATCTGTGTCGATAAGCAATAATCGCTTAAGTCGACTTAAGACAGAATTGAGTTATTGATGTTGCTGTATTTCCCGCATAAAGTACTAAATATACACAAAATCTGGAGCTTCTAGCATAACCCTAGCCAAAGTAAGACCCTTTCATATAGCTTAAATTCACATCGAAAACTTAGAAGCAAGATTTCTCGAAACTTTGAAATTAGACATAAGCTGTTATTGCTTACACAGATATATTGTATCATCTTACATAGATATATTGTATCATCATACACAGATATATTGTATGATGAAAAATATAAAATACGGGATTTCCTCACAGACTCACATAAATCGTTTGGAACGCGTCTAACGTAAATTTCTTAAATTTGCACTTCGTTCTTTTAACTTTACTCATCTCTTGCCCTCCAGAGATTTGCATGAGACCATTCGTCAGTTTTTGCCACTCGAGTAACAATCGTCGTCAGCCGTAATCGCACACAAGAAAAAAATGCATATAGACCGCTCGAGTTCGTAAACACCGATTGCTGCAAAGCACACTTTGTCACGATTGCGAATTGATGCAAAGGCAGCCTCCAGACCACGAGATCATTCGGATGCTTCGCTCAAAGCTCGAGTGTCAGCTGCTGCATGAATTTTTGTTGTTTTCATACTTCTCTGACCTTTTCTAGCAGCGCGTTCTTCTTTGTGCTGCTTGTTCCTTTTAGTTTATTGTTTTCTTTTTTCTACTGTGGAGCAATCAGTATTGCCAGTAGCAAGTATTATGACAGTAAATTTTTAAAGTAAGCTGAGCTAAAATTTGCATGAAAGTTAATCTTGAAAGCGACGTAAATTAGTAAACAAACTATTATTGAAAGTTTGTCGGTAAAATAACAGCAATGTTTTGCTTTCAATGAACATTACTATCCCTTCAAGACAAGCGTTACCAAAGCTCCAACACAATTAAAAAATGTTTTATGATAACCAACACAAACTTGTCATTAATTTGTTTTTTTTTTTATAAATGCGAGAAAGTGCAGGTTTAGCAAATGTCACGAGCTGAGCTAAGTTGTGTAAGTTAGAAAGAGATCCTTCTGACAACTGTTATAAAGAAGCGACGTGTGCTGCAAAGTTTTATTAAACAATTTTATAGAAAAAGCCCAGAAAAATGAGTATTCAACCCAAATGTATGGAGCAGGTATTTATTAATAAAACAAATTTTGTACAACTGTTAACTTGTCAAAGAATGGCTAAAATTTTAGGTTATGTTGTGTAGTCGAACTGATAAAAACACTTCAGTCTTTAATTTTGATTCATTTAATTAAATACCTCTAATTTCGGGCGTAAGAACTGCAAAATTTCTACAAGAACTTGGTGCCAGAATATTTTTAGAAAAGTCCAAGAAAAGCGTAGAATATGATTTGATCAAAATTATAGATGTCTGTGATATTTATCAAAAGCGTCGAATATGGACAATTTAAAATTATGTTACAATTAAATAAAAATCGGTTATGTTTAATAGTAGATACAGTAAAACTGAAAACAAAAATTAGTTTAATGTATAAAAGAGTTTGCTTAATCCTTGATTAATAATCTTAAAAAACATCCGTAAATGAAACTCACAATTATAACGACTCAAATGTATAAATCTTAAAAATTTTTAATTCGAAATTAGTTAAACCCTTTTTTTAGTTATAAATAGTTTTTTATTAATTTCATTCTCTAATTCTATGCTAAGAATAATTTTGAATGTAGTACTACTAGGTGTAATCCACGCTACTTGTGAAATCACACGTACACGTTAGTTTAGTCAGACCATCCTAAAACTAATAGAAACTTACTTAAGTTTCTTACAGCAATACATGTTTAGTAATGTTTTATTTTTAAGGCTTTTTTTTCTTATTTTTTTATGTAATTGTTTGCGTTTTTTATGTCACTTATGTCAGTTTTTAGGTCATCAAAGTACGAGCCTTGGTTAGGGGTCGTCCATAAACTACGTTACTGATTTTCCGGTTTTTTTTACCCCCTCCTCCCCCCGCGTTACTTTTCGTAGTGCTTTTCAAAACCCCTCCCCCCATAAAGTAACGTGACATATCAAATTAATTCGTTTCGAATGATTACACAGGGGAACAAAAAAGAAATTTTTTTCTGCGGCATAAGTTTTTGGAGCCAATTAAGATACATGGTATAATGAAGTTTTAATCCTATAATTTACATTGTTTGAATTGACTCTGGTTCTCGCGATAAGCCGCTATTTTAAAAATTAAGGAGGTTTCATCACAGATTTTAACATAACTCCAGAACAATTAATCTGATTTGGTAAAATAAAATATCCAAACATCCGCAGCTAAATTGCCTCCAAGTTACATCTACAATGTTTTTTGATTAGCTGAATAGTTTCGGAAATATTCAGAAAGTTCTTCTGAAAAAAACATTTTTTTATGCAAAATTTAAACTTTTTTGTTATTTCATAATTCATAAAAAATCAAAAACGTCAAAATAGCTCTTGTTTGATATTAAGTTATAAGCACACATATGTTACGAAGAAAATAAGCCATATTTCATTAAAATCCATCATGGATTTTCTTTTGTATTTTGGTTGCGCTTATTTATTTCAAATCCATTTAAAATATAAATCCATTAATTTAAAAGCATTTTAGAAACTATTTCAGAATACTCTGCAGCTTTATGATTCCTCAAAAAGTTTTTGACTGCTGATAAAAAATTTATCCATGCTTCTAATTCGACCTTAGTAATGTGCTTTGTGAAAGATGCCTGCTTTTAATTTTTCCGAGCTTTGGCCAGGAAATGTTTGGCAAATATATATGTAGCACTCGCCAATCTTATCCAATGCTTTTACATACTGTTTCTTTAGTTTAAGTTTTATATGAAGTGGTGGCAAAATTATTTTTTTCTCGACTTATTAATGGATTTGAACGATTTTATTTATGTCTACAGTCATATTTGTTCTGGATGGCCAAACTTTCCTAGTGTAGTGCTTATTTTTCGCACGACTGTCCCATAGACAAAGAAAACATGGATATTTAGTGTAGCTACCTTGCTGACCCAATAAAAAGTGAACCATTTTCAAATCAACACACTGGTGTTGAACATACACAATTTTCTCTAAAATAAGTTTGACACTTTGGTATTATTCTTTAAGTTTTGTTGAATGTGCTATCGGAATTGAAGCTAATTTGAAGTAACACACATTTTAAACTTATTTTTGAGCTATCTATGAAGACCCATTGCATTTAAAAGTCCAGGAATATTCTAACAGTATACGATTTTCTCCTCCTTTGCAAAGTATCGAAGAATATCTCGTTCTATAGTCCGGTAAGTTTTAACTCATACGCCAGGCTGAAGGCAACGTTTTTTTAAGTCTTGATGCTAGAAGCTCCGCTGATTTTTGGATAGCTTTAGATCTGGAATTTTCCCCTGTGTATTTATTTAGCAGTTTTTTATCAAAATGAAATAACATCATTAAATTTGAATTAAGGCAAAACACGCCAATAGATTTTAATGAAATATGGCTTATTTTCTTTGTAACATATGTGTGTTTATAACTTAATATCAAAAAAAGAGCTATTTTGACATATTTGAATTTTTATGAATTATAAAATAATAAAAAAGTTAAAATTTTGCATAAAAAATGTTTTTTTCAGAAAAACTTTCTAAATATTTCCGAAACTATTCAGATAATCAAAAAACATTGTATATGTAACTTAGAGGCAATTTAGCTGCGGATTTTCGAATTTTTTATTTAACCAAATCAGACTTACTGTTTTGGAGTTATGTTTAAATCTGAGATGAAACATCCTTAATTTTTAAAATAGCGGTTTATCGCGAGAACCAGAATCAATTCAAATAATCTAAATAATAGGCTAAGATCTTTATCAATGTATATACTAAAATTGACTACACCAAATCCCAAGCCGCAGAATCAATGTTGTCCTGTGTTATATTTTTTGACTAGCTCTGACAATTTTCACTAGTATTAGTGACTAGTATGACTAGATACGTTAAAGGAACAATTGGAAAAAAATCAATAATTAATATCATCTGTAAAAGCTATTCCATCTGCGATCCAAGATTCGATGCTCTCAATCACTGGGATAGAAGAAGCTGGTAGCTTTGTTGAGGATTCTTCAAAATAGAATTTTTCATCGGATTCTATGTCGACCCTTTCAGGTGAATCCTCATTTCTAACGCAAGGAAATTCACCTGGTCTTTGACAGAGTTCTGCACCAAGTTCTGTGTTTTTGTGTAAATGCTTTCTGAAAATTGATTTATTTAAATAGTATGTTTTATTCCGATTTATTGTAAACGATATAATACAAACTAATGACAATTCATAGAAGTTTTAAAAACGAAATACAAGCCGCAGGTAGGACACGACCTTGAACCGATTTCTTCTTTCTGAGAAGGACAGTACATGTCATACGGTATCTCCTTTGATCAAGAACATTCAGGCCTTAACGTCAAAGCCTGTCGCAAAAGCAAAGACCCAAATTTTTCAGACGTGTGCTGAGATGGTGAAGGAATACCAAAAGGTTCCTGTGTCGAGGGAAAAGGCGGTGGAAGAAATCGTTGAAACAAAAGTTAACCATCAATTTAGACGATCAAACATAAACATGTAAGGTTAGAAATTTTTGAAATGATTGTGTTATTAATTAGAGGTTTTTCGTCGATTTTTTTAATTTTTGGTAACGTTACAATATCTTAACACCTCCCCCCCTACCGTTACTTATCGTAGTGCATTTCAAAACCCCTCCCCCCACCTAAATTGGTAACGTAGTTTATGGACGACCCCTTATTAATATATTTTTTCTATGATATGCAACTGTTTTATTGTTTCTATAATAAAAATATTTTTTAGTTCATAATAAGAAATAATAAAACAACATTTTAGATACAATATAAATATCTTGTAAAAAAAATTATATTAAATATTTTATAAGAATATTTAATAAAATATTCGTTTCATTCACCACATAACTCATTATATTTTATTATATATTTTATCTTTGTGCGATGAATATTAAAAGCTGAAAGTTAAGTTGTTTGTGCCAGTTCCTCAAAGTAACCCTTGGTTGCAAAAGCATTTATGAAGATTCTTCAAATATTTCGATTCTAGTGATAGCCATTCCTGTGATGGAATGGTTTGAAATAGCCTCTAAAAATAACATTTTTTGCCAAAATATTGGTTGGTGTAAAAGTTTTGAGAAATAAACTGCCAGAAATTATATGGCGAAAAAGCTCTTGCTATCTGCATCAACAATTGAAATATATGCAATCGAATAAAAGATAATGCTTTTTTTCATACATATTTTTGATATATTTTATTTCAAATTATTAATACAAAACTTACTTGATCTAAAGCTCGCAAATTAATTCATGTGATTTATACAAAACTTTTAAAATTAAAATATCATAAATTGTATTTTGTTTTTTAATTTCTTACAATATTTTTCAGTATGTGCTAATTTTATAATTAATATTTTAGTTTTAATATATATCAATACACGGAATTCTGACCAGGAATCAATCAATCAATTGCAGCCACTCAAAACCTTTCCAACGATATCTTGAAAGTGAAAATAGCATTTGAAATAATTATGTTTTTTTTATGTAATTAAAAATAGTTAATAAGTAATTAAATAATTAATAAATACACGGAAAACAACATTTTCATTAATCGGAATGCAAAAATAGAATGTTTGTTGATGTTGATTGGAAGAACTTTTTCATAACTATTATTTCTGACCATTTATATTTTTTAAACTACCACACCAGCCAATATTATTACAAAAAACTTGATTTTTAGAGGTGATTTTAAACCATTCCAGCTCACGGATGGCTATAGCTACAGCCGAAATATTTGGGAATCACCTATACTATTGTATACAATTCATGACTACTTTTTATATGACATAGCATTCTTTTTTATATGACATAGCAAAAATTGTTAAACTGTTTTTGTCTTTTTTTTTTGCCCTATGATTTTTTTGGGCAAAATTTATTTATACAAAAATGTTGTTTTTATATTTAATGTCTCAAAAATAATTTACATGAAAAAATAACCCCAATATCTTTTTCCAATCAAATGTTATGACTTCAAACAAATATTTTTATACCATTGGCTATATTAATAAAAGTAATTTTCATATTAATCGTATTCGATTCTTGCTATCCACCTCGCAGTCGAATTAGAACAGAAGTTGTTTGTTGACATATTTTTTCGCCAACTTGTGAAATAATAACTCTAATTAAAATCTTATTTTATAATATTGCAATTTTTTGTGTCTGGTAACAACATTCGCAGAATAAAAAATGCAACACTGCAACAAATATTTTTCCTTTGTGCGAATGAGCATAAAAGCATGGATTTCCTTGCTTTTGGCGATTGTTCCTCATGTCTTGCCTTGTTTGACATTCTTGTGTCACAGTCGTTCGTAATCGCTAGCGCTCACACTCTAAGCATTCGTATCAACAGCGATTGGTACATGCATTTGCGCATTAATTTAAATGCAGGAAGCACATTCGGTGCTCGTTTATTGACGAGACATTCGAAACGCCATTTGAATGCACTCAAGCTGTTCTCTGTTGCCCTCTTACGAAGCTCATAGTAAATTTATTAATTTAAAATCACTTGTAAATAGAAGAACAATGGTTTCCCTCTTATTTATTTACAATATTATTTCTGGCATAATGGATTGCTCATACCTTCTGGAACAAATTAACTTTATTGTGCCATCCAGAATTTTAAGATGTATTTAATATTTGAGTTTACCGAACAAATTATGCTTCAAACTCACCGATCACAAGAACTTTGCAAGAGTTTAATATTTTATCAACTATGTACTCCATTGATTTTTCTGTATCTAAGACAATATTGTTCAATCAATTATCTTCAATTAATTAAGTTGTAACATATTATTATAGCACATATATATATATATATATTAGGGCGGGTCAATTTGTATGGACGAATTTTTTGGTGGTCTGGCTCAGCGAAATTCGTAAAATACATGTAATTTCAAGACTTTTTCTCCACTACAGCATATACAAATTCTGAAAAAAAGCTGTGCGGACTTTCGTAAATAGATTTTGTTCTCAATTATAAAATATGAATGTATGAATGTATGTGTATGAATCTATTTACGAAAGTCCGCACAGCTTTTTTTCAGAATTTGTATATGCTGTAGTGGAGAAAAAGTCTTGAAATTACATGTATTTTACGAATTTCGCTGAGCCAGAATTTGACCCGCCCTAATATATATATTATTCTAAATTGTATAAAAAAAAATAAAATTATTAAAATTGTAAATAATATCTAGTCAGTAAGGAATATATTCCATTGATTAATAAATGAGAAATGAAATGAAATGAAATGAAAAACAGACTCACGTAAACCTTCTGCGTAAAGTTCAAAGATCAGCGGAACTGTGCATCAGTGGAGCCTTAAGAACCACTCCGACAGACGCATAAAACATAATGCTCTATCTTACACCACTTCTAGCTAAACAGATGACCGCTAATACAGCCATCCGCCTAAAAGTCACCTCCCAGTGGAAAGAAGGTACATTAGGACATTCCTGCATTAGAAAATTTTTCCATCCCATACCTAGGCTCATTGACTACATCACACAAAAACTATCCTTTGAAAGGAAGTCCGATGAATCCATTCCCTCTCAAGAAGAGTTGGAACTAGTAAACCGTTCACCTCACAATGTCATTGAGATCTTTACTGATGGATCAAAACTAGATGGCAAAGTAGGTGGAGGAGTCTACTCAGAAGCATTAAGCATTAATTTAGCCTTTAGGCTCCCTGACCATTGCAGTGTATTTCAAGTTGAATCAGCTGCTATACATGAAGCGTTAACTTGGCTTCAGGCAAATGAGATATCTTCCAGGGATATTTGCATACTATCTGACAGTCAAACCGCTTTGAAAGCCCTAGGATCTGTTGAAATAACAACGGAAACAGTTCTCAACTGCCGCAGATCTCTAAACGAGATGGCAGAGCAGCTCAAAATCCTTCTGTGCTGGATTCCTGGACATAAGGATTTTCTAGGTATCTGCAAAGCAGATGAACTCGCTCGTACAGGTACTACCAAACAACTATCTAAAGATAAGGCAAGCCTTGGTATTCGTCTCACCACATGTAAATTCCTAGCACATGAGTCATCCGGCATCAAAACCAACAATAGACGGTCAGCAGGTAACACGTGTAATATAACACGGCAAATCTGGCCCAAGCTCAACCTTAAGCGTTCAAAAGAACTCATTTGTCAGTAGAGACAACATTAGCATTATGGTAGGGATCCTTACAGGGCACTGCCTTGTTGGCAGACACGCTCAAAGATTGAACGTACCTCACAACGACTTCTGCAGAAGCTGTAGAGATGAGGAGAAGGAAGAATCTACAGTACACTTGCCCAGCGCTGGCTCAAAAATGCTTCCTCCACTTGGGCAATTGGTTCTTCGATGACCTTGACGAGCTCTCAGAATCTTCGGTTAACCGAATCCTAGGCCTATTGCGATAAAAAAAAATATGAAATATGAGACGGTTAGCTTACCTAATATGAAATTGCCTAGCTTGTTTATTTCCATTAAAGTCAAGATTAGAGGAGCCCTTAAGCAATTGCTTATTGGTTCCATTTATATTCCCACCAATAGCCGATCTGAGTCTCTTTTAGAAGAACTAAATAAAATTGAGAGTAAGGCCTTGCTCTTCGACGGGGCTATAATCGGAGGTGATATGAATGCAAGAAGCCCTGGCTGGGGTGACAGCTCCTATAATATGAATGGCAAAAATTTTGAAAAATGGCAGTGCCTTAACTTCCCGTCCTTGATCAATATTACTCCAGCGACGCCCACCTTTCCTAGAAGTGCGTCTTTCTTGGATCACTTCCTGATTTCGTCACATCTGACTAATTTGTTAGTTAATAATTTTACCTTGCAAACCCTTCCAACTTTTTCAGACCACTTTCCTGTCCTGCTTAATATCAGTATAGAATCGGTGGAGGTTCCTGTTGTGGAATTTGACTCTGGAAAATCTTTTAAAAATACAGATTGGTCTCTCTTCAGAGAGGATCTGGATGATGAGTTGTTACACAGCTTTCCTCCTCATTCTTTTAATCTTACGAATGCTGATATTGACTTTTACATCAACTCCTTTAACAAAATTTTATTAGAAATGCTTGATAAACATTCTGAGAGGGCCAGAGTTTGTTTCAAAAAATACAAAAATCTTCCTAAGGACATAGAAAATCTTTTCAAAATAAAACATGTATGGCAGAAACAGCTGAAACGTATCTACCACTATAATTTCAACAGAAGGAGCAGAGATTATATTGAATTGTCAGGTAGGGTGGCTCAATTAAAGAAAATAATCTCCGATAAAGTCAGAATTTGGCTCAATTTACAGTTTAGAAAGAGACTGGAGGGAATTGTCCCAGGTCCTCACGCCTTTAAGGAGGTCTTTGGAATGATTGGAAGAAGGAAGAACTTTTGTTGCAACAGGGTTGTTAATAATGGAAACACCATTACTGGAGAGCAGGAAATAGTCTTGGAATTTGAAAACTATTTTAAATCAGTTTTTCAGGAAAAGATTCCAAGCTATGATAATATTCTAGTGAATGAGGTTAGAGACACGGTCCGGTCGGCTAGAGCTCTTAAGCCTCAAAATATTTACATTTTTGATAACAGCCTTTCAGCGATATCGCCTCCCTCTGACGCAATTTTTACTTCTCAAGTAGAAATCGCAGAAATTTTACATAGTGTGAAGGCTAAGAGATCTAGTGGCCCGGACTTGATCTCTAACTATGCATTGAAAAAGATTTCACTGAATGCAATCAAATTCCTTACAATCGTTTTCAACAACTGTATAAACAATGGCTATTTCCCTTCCTTATGGAAAAAAGCAAGAGTTCTTCCTTTATTAAAAAAACCCAATATTTTTCTTTTAAACAACTTTCGACCTATCTCACTTTTGTCCAATGTGGGCAAAATATTTGAAAGAGTGATTATGGCTAGATTGGAGTCTCCTGAAGTTATTCCTGTTGAGTACATCTCAGATTTGCAGTTTGGTTTTAAGAAAAAGCATTCCACGGTTCATGCATTACTAAAAGTGCATAATGATATTACGATCGGACTCAGGGAAAAAAAATGCACGGTGGCGTGTTCACTTGATGTGGAAAAAGCATTTGATAACGTCTGGAGGGAGGGATTATTATTTAAAATTATCAGATTGAATTTTCCAACTCAAATCTTCCATATTTTGGATAGTTTTTTAACTAACAGGAAATTTTTTATTCAAATACAAGGAACCTCTTCTAACACCTGTGATACGCTAAGTGGGGTTGCTCAAGGTTCGGCAATGGGTCCTAAACTTTTTAATATTTTTATGCACGACTTCCCCCACGTTAATGAATTCAATGACTTAACTGCCTCTACAGGATTACTGTTTGCGGATGATACCCTTGTTTACGCCAAAGACGACTACCCGCTAATGGCACTAAGAAAACTTGAAAACCATGTTGAAAAAATAAATATTTTCTACAAAAAATGGGGAATAAATATCAATAATCTTAAAACTGATTGCATTTGCTTTAGGAACGCTAGTGGCAAGGGCAAGGAAGGGGTGGTGAGAGAGAGCCGCAATCTATCAATGCGCATAGATAACAATTTGGTGTCTTTCAAAAATAACATGAAATATCTTGGGGTAAATTTTAGTGTTTTGTTAAAGTTTAATCAGCATGCAAGGAGTAATATTGACAAGGCCAGGAAAGTTTCTAACATTCTTATGCCACTTCTTTATAGCAATAGCTTGCAAAGGAAAACCAAACTCCTTCTTTACAAAACCCTCATTAGACCGGTGCTACTATATGCATTCCCTTGCTGGTTTTCAATCTCACCAACGGTTGCTGGAGAAATGGAAAAGTTAGAGAGGAGAGTCCTCAGATTGTGCGTCAATTTGAATTTTGAATCTAGAAATAAAAGGGTCTCGAACATAGCGTTGTATAAAGAAGCGAGTGTTTTACCAATCATAAGTTATGCGACATCATTAATGAAAAGATTCATTTTTAATATGAGCCTTTCTGAGAATGGGATCGTCAGGGAGGTCTACTCCTCACAGTCAGAGGTTTCGTGGCATTCCTCGCCTTACCAGTCTCCAATTGGAGTGATGATGGAAGATCTCGAGTCTAGCCCTGATGGATCGCCCTTACCTTACTTTTTGAAAGCACTTCCTGGACATAACCGCGGTTAAATTTTGTTGCTGTTAATGTTAATGTTGTGTGGTGGAGATGCGTACTGCGACCTAAATGAGATCTATTGTACCTCCTTCTCAAAGCTCCGCTGGGTTTGCGGATTACAGAATTTCATCCAGCCCTATTTCTCTAATGAATTTGAGAATATTCTTAGGTTCAAGGGATGAAACCTGCTCTAGACTCAGCTCATAATTCCCCAGTGCTAGTTTACGTCTGCGAGCCACGGCGTCGCAGTTTGTAAGTAGGTGTATTGGAGTCTCCTCTGCTTCTTCACAGAAACGGCAGTTACTATCGGTCTCTATGCCCAATTTCATCAGGTGGTATTTGAGTTTACAGTGTCCTGTAAGGAACCCCGTTAGAATCCTAAGATTCGGTTTGCCTAAGCTTATGCACAATTTTGCTCTCCGAGTGTTAAAATCTCTGAGGAGCAATTTGGATTGTCTTAGCTTTGGGAGGCTTTTCCAAAGGTTTGATCGTTTATGCCTCTCCTCCCTTCTTAGTTCTTCTTTTATAGAATGTGTGCCCAATCCGCAGAATGGTTCTGGCCCTATAAATTTTGTGGCTGCACCCTGTCGTGCTAGTCCATCGGCTTCTTCGTTACCCTGTATTCCTTTGTGTCCTGGGACCCAAAGTATAGTAACAGTGTTATTCTTGCCTAGTTCGTTGAGTTTTGTTAGGCATTCCCATGTTATTCTCGATGATATCTCACAGGAAACTAATGCTTTGATTGCTGCTTGGCTGTCTGACATCACAACTATATCCTGACCTTTGTATTTACGGTCCAGATTGAATTGTGCACACAGCTGTATTGCTAGGATCTCCGCTTGGAAGATACTGGGTGTTGTCCCCATAGGTTCAAAGTGCTTGGTTCTTGGCCCGTACACCCCTGCGCCTATACCTTCCAATGTCTTGGACCCATCTGTATACCATGCTATACTGTGTGGTTTCTTGACCTGCGATATCATCTCGCTGTCCCACTCTTTCTTGGTACTAAGCTTAATTCCGAAGTGTTTTTCGAAGTTATACCTTTTTACTATATCGTCTCTTGGTAGATCGATGTAGGGAGTGTGCTTTGCAATATCCTCCTTCTCTCTACTGCTGATAGTTTTACCTGAACCTGTCCCCTCTTTTGCAATGCACAACAGAGTTCGCTTGGCTACTCCCTCTATGACAAGGTGTAAGGGTGTTAGGTCCAGAATTACTTCTAGTGCTGCTGTAGGGCATGTTCTCATGGCCCCTGTGATGCATACACAGGCCAGTCTCTGCACCCTTGTTAGCATATTCCTCATTGTGGTTAGCTTGGTTCTCTCAGCCCATGCTATTGCACCATAGGTGAGGATGGGTCTCACCATCATGGTATACATCCAGCGGAGAATTGTTGGGTTACAACCCCAGCTTTTCCCCGCCAGGCTCCTACATACCATGAGTGCTCGCGTTGCTTTGTTTATAGTTACCTCTGCATGTCTTCTCCAGAGAAGCTTTGAATCTAGTGTAAGTCCCAGATACTTTACTTCTCCTTTGAAGGGAATTTCAGTGCCATCCATTCTCATTGTTCGGAGGTTTGGCAGGCTTCTTTTGTTAGTGAAAGGTACTATGGTGGTTTTCGCTGGGTTGATACTTAATCCCACTGTGTTGCACCACTCCTTTGTTACTGACAGTCCTCTCTGTATCAGGTTACAGAGTGTATCCTCGAACTTCCCTCTCGCTATTAAGGCGATGTCGTCTGCGTAACCCTGACATTTTATGCCATTCTCGGTTAGCATCGTTAATAATTCGTCCACAACAAGACTCCACAGCAGTGGAGAAAGGACTCCGCCTTGTGGGCAGCCTTTTGTTGTTTTGATTCTTATAGTGGTGTTGCCCACTTTTGTTTCTGCAGTTCTACTGCTAAGCATTTGGCATATCCATCTGCTGAGCGTATCATTTACTCCTTTTTTGTGTAAAGACTTCTTCACAGCCTCGTGAGAAGTATTATCAAAGGCTCCCTCTATGTCTAGAAAGGCACAGAGTACGGTTTCTTTGTTTTTGAAAGCTGACTGGATGTTGCTAGCCAACTGGTATAGAGCAGATTCTGTAGACCTGCCCGCCCTATACGCGTGTTGACAGGGGTGCATTGGTGCCTTCTCCAGACTGTTGCTGTTGACTTCATCTTATTTAAATTCGTCTTTAGAATATTTTTAAAGAAAGCACTAATGATGTTGATGGACAAAGCCTACTTTTTATTATTATTCTTATTTATATTTGATAAAACTCAAGTACCTGACTTATTATTTAATATATACTTGTCCTATTGTACTGTACGATGGATACTGTAAGATTTAAAAAAAAAAAGAAAGCAACTAAAGAGAAATATGTAACTATAGATTTACTCTACATATTTACAGTTATTTACATGTAACTTTAACTGAATTTTTTAATTTTAAATTTACTAACTACATGTTTAAACATTTTTGTTCTTCAAAGTTAAGTAATGGTTCTCAAGTGGAAACATAATTGCTGTTCATGTTTTCAATCTTTATACTTTCTCTATATTGCACTATTGATTTATTCAACGACAGTGTATAAGATTAAACTATGAATTATTAGCGATAGCTATTTTGCTTTGTTAAAACGTTATGTTACGAAAGTTTATCGTATTTTATTTGATTGTAATTGTTACACAATTTTGATGTGTATTCGTTTTTAACTTTAAAGTCATACTGTGAACTGACTTATCCATTATTGTACTCTGTTACTCATAGCAATCTTAATCGAGAAAGTAGCAACGACTTTATATTGTATAAAGTAGATCTAATTTTAGCATGCCAAACTGCCACGGTCATGCTGGTCGTTGTCTCACTCTTTCTTATGTTAGTTTTTAAAAAATTTGTATATACACTTAAATGACATTCGTCAGATGCTATAATTTTATTACTCAGTGAGCAGGAGTAAACTAGTCAGTATGAAGATATTAGCCATGTGGCATTCAGTTTATTAATGTACTTGATAAAGTAACCGATTGTGCAGGCCATACTATAATAGCCGGTAAGTTTACAATTAAGCAATTGTTTGTATCTTCTTGTATTATCGATTGTATAAGACTCAATAAAGTACTACTACTACTACTACTACCGAATCCTAGGCTCAGTAAACAGCTGAAATTGGTTTAAAAAGAGATAGGAAAAATTAGCCCTTGTTATCACAATGGGACTCATTGGCCTAAGTGTGTCTCGTTAGACAGCCACGCTAACCTAACCTAACCTAACCTAACCTAACCTAACCTACTTTATAAAAACGCCCCTTTTTATTGACCTTGCCAAGGCATACTGTTTAAGTTATATAAAAATGAAAGGTTCTGTTCTATTAGGTTGTTCGGAAAGTAATTTAATTGTTCCGGCAACTTTCCAATGATGGAAACATTCGGAAAATGTGCTATAGTTAGGAAAATAAAAAGGCTTGATTATTACCTTCCGCACAGTATTATTGCAGGGAAAATTATGTCGTGCCAGTAGAATTGAAAGGTCAAAATCTTTAGATAACTTCCCCCTATATGCGAAATAAAGTTAGACACTTTTGCGTATATTTTGTCCAACAAAATTTTTTTACCAAATGTTTTTCATATAAAAAATATAGGTTACGTCAATAAATTAATGATAAAGACTGTTTTTTTTGCACATTACTTGATAAAACTTAATCTTTATATATAAAAATAGATTATATAGCCTTAGTTAGGGGTTATAAGACATAGCAGAAATTCTCATTATCAAATTTTAAATTACCCACTACTTGGGTAAAGATTATAGAAATAGCAACAAAACAGTATAATTTGCAAAATAACTTTAAGTTGGCCAAAAACAACATTTCGTTTTTATAGTTTTGCACTTTGATATTTTTAAGTTTTATGGTTAACCTAAAAGTGTTAAACTGTTTCTATTTTATAGTAAAGATTTTGCAACGTCGAACTGGCAAAGTTTTATGACCACACTTTTTAAGTTTAATGATGATGATGTTGACTGATTTTGAAATTTGCTTGACTATTTTTACATTAAATTTGAAATAATTTAATAGTTTCGGCTTGGTAATATGTATATTTGTACAAAACAGGATTTATAAATAAATGGAAATTATATAAATAATCACAACACGTGCCCGAACTTTTCATAGAAGCTGAAATTCAAATGTAATAAAATTCATAAAGTCATAAAAATGCTAAAACCTAATTTGAGATTTGAATTCAAATGGCTTTTTATCATATGAAATATTTGATGAGCATATTTCAAATTCAAATTTCATTTCGCTTTACAGCGCTTGAATATTAATAGTTTTTCTGACTTACATAAATGCAAAGTGGAGATCTCAACTAAAAATGGGTCTAAATAAAAATGTGCTTAATTTTCTCTACTTACTGCGCACACTCTTCGATACATGATTTAGCATCTTGACGATGTCCTCGCGATTCCAGACGCCCGTGTCGAACGCCTGCTGCAGCACCGACATCCGATTCAGCTTGCCGTGCACCACCGACAAACAGAAGAAGCACACCGAATTGCCCTTGAGCTTGACATTTTCATTCTGATAGATGAGAGCGGTACGCGTCCAATTGAAGCCCTCCATGATGGCGAGTACTGCCTGGCCCAAATTGTTAACCTGCGCTCCTTTAATGCGCGTCAGCGTCGGATAGCTTTCGGTTTTTTTATCGAAATCAGCCGCATTACCGCCAGACGTTATGACAGGAATCTGCCAGACGCCCGCATAGCGTGAAATGGGTGCCAGTACGTATTCGCATGGCAGCCCAAAGACGGCATCCACCTGGTTCCAATGCGTGTAAATTTCAAAAAATCCAATCGGACCGTAGATGGAAGAACAAAATGTATCACGTGAGATCAGCGTAATGTCAATGAGCGCATTTGGGAAACCTAGCTGCTGCACATGCGCAATGGCTAGTTCGAGTACGGGCAGCACTTTTGGCATAATGCAATCGTTTTTGTTATCCGACTCTCTGCTGGGTAGCAGCGCGGTAAAGATGAGATTCTTGTGATGTAGTCTTTGGCCACTTGTGACGTCATCGTTGCGTGATGCTCTAAAATGTTGCACCATTTGGGTGCGTTTACTTTGCAGCGCAGCTGTTGAGCTGGGCGGTGTTCGTATGGAAACTGCTGCATGTTGCTGCTGTAGCAGGAGAAGTACTATTAACAGTAGTGAGGCTTTTGTAGTTGTTGTTGAAATAGTTATTATGATGGTTTTAGTTGTTTTAAGCAAGCTATTGAGCATTATGTGCGAGACAGTCATATTTTTTTCTCAACACAACACTGATTCTTTTTAGAACACTTTTGTTGGGTGGTTACACAGGTGGGTGGTGCGGGGAGTTGGTGCATATCACCACTTTCTATTGGTGTCAGTCACTTTTTAAATTTATCCTTGTTTTTTTTCTTTTTTAAAAAATTGCAAAACTTTTGCAGGTTTCCGGTTTATATACAAAAGCTTTTTGTTGTCTTGTCATTTTGTGTGAATTATATTTAACACCTTTTTTCTTTATTGTTTATGGTTGTTAGACACTTGTTGGTTTTTGGTTTGTTTTCTCTGTCATTATCGTATCCGATTCATCGCTTTGTGTTTGACTAACAACTTATTTAAGTTAATTTTAAGCACAGTTTTATTATTTTTTTGCTCAAGTGATGTTTTTACGTCAGCAAATAGAAAGGTTTGGTCAAATAATGTTTGTGTGACTTATTTATTAAAAAGGTATTTTGTGTTAATTAGCAGCAAATTTACACATTTTCAGCCGGATTTTGACACTTCAATTTTGTAAAATTTGCAAACATTTTTTATGTAATTCGTTTAGTTGATTTCATGGGCATTAGAATGAAGTGTTTGACAGATACAGTTCTAAAAAATTTATTGGAATGTAGTTGTCAAAACGATAGTAAAAAAAATATATTGTTATTTACTTTGTCATATTGATATTTCGTTTACATGTTTCTGGCTCAAAATAATAAAGGTTTTCTTTAGTAAAAATTCACATGCTAACCAAGAAATAAAGGAAGAAAGTTAAAGAAGGTTTCTAACAATTTACGCTTGAAACGGTGAAAACATAAAACCATTTCAAAACAAACATAAAATAAAAAAAATAAAAACAAATTTCAATTTTTTTCCTTTTAAGGAGGAGTTGGTGGTTGGAAACTTAAGAGCATCTAGTATATCTAAAGTAAAAATATAATTTCATTTAAACGAAGACTGAACAAAGGTCGAATAAGGGTCGAATAAGGGCCGAATAAGGACCGAATAAGGGTCGAATAAGAATCAAATAAGGGTAGAGTAGCGAACGTACAACAGGCATTTGCAGGAATTAATGGGTTGAACTGTTTTATGTAACTGTATATAATTGACCTGGTCGGGCTGATATATGAGGTGTAGATCATACGAAGATCAGCAGAGGGGAAATATTTTTGCACCGTTTTAAAAAAACCTAGGCAATTTTCCGCTTCTTTGGACACATTGAGAATATGATCAGTCTAACGAAGATCAGTTCGGATTGATAGGCCCAGAACGTCAAGAGCTGCTGATTCCACAAGATCCAAACCATTCATAATGAGGGGAGCTAAGGGACAATCCATCCGCTTGTTGGTTAACAGACATCACTGGGTCTTGCTTGCATTGAATTCTACTCTGTTAGCGAGACCCCACTAGGAGATTTTTTGTAAATTATAAAGGAGTGTGTGTCATTAATCGCCTCAATCTCCAAAGAGCTTGGGTGTTTTTTTAATGAATATGAATGACAAATTCTGCTGTCGTCCGCAAACATAAGAATGTATATGCAATGTATTGGGCAAACCAGAAACAAGGTTGGCGATAGAACTGAGCCCGGCGGTACTTCTGCGTTGATGGCGTGCTCCTCAGACGAAATACCGTTAACTACGGCACGAATCGTTCTGTCCTTAAGGAAACACGTGATCCATCTACGAATGCTTCTAATCTTATTGGGAATGAAAGACCGCATACCAAATAAATTAATTTCTTGTTCCATGACAGCCGCGCCATACACATTTCTATCAGCGAAACATAATTTCCAATTAAAGTTGCAATAAAAATTATTGAATGCAGTTCACTTTGCCTTTCTATAAAACCAGGCAGTCTTCCTCGGGGCTTTAGTCGAAGAGATGCAGGGGCTAGAATATGAAAAAACTGCGGACCTCCGAGTTGCCAAGAGGTGCGTTGGCACTCACATTATATTTTTCATGATGCGAATGGTTATATATATCACTTTAAGGAAAAAAAGTGGGTTTCTTCACTAGTTGAATCATTTGGTTCAATTCAGAATACAGCTCAACATATTGCCCTAAAGGTGTCAATGGACTCGAGTGACGTAATCAAGCCGAGTTGTTAACATTGAAATTGCCAGCTACAACGATCTCACTGTCAGGAAACAACCCCAAAATATGCGTAATCAAATCAGAGAGAGAGAGAGAGAGAGAGAGAGAAGGAGAGAGAGAGAGAGAGAGAGAGAGAGAGAGAGAGAGAGAGAGAGAGAGAGAGAGAGAGTGAGTCCAGTTTCTTAGAGGTAGGCTCACTCCCTAGATTCCGACTTTTAAAAATAAAACAGAAATGCAGCAGGTGTGAGCGAAGACTGAACCTAATCCACATTGAGCAAAACTCTGGATCGGTCACGTTCAGACTCCTCTCATACTGGTACGCTATATCTAATCTTATAAAAAGAGCGATGTCCCTATGCAAAGAAAACAATGGCAGTAAGCAATACCCAGGTATATGAAAATCCAGTAGATGTGCACACTCGGCTATATGGGTCTCGCCTATTGCCATTATTTGAAGCCTATAAAGAGTAAAGAGATATGCATAGAACGAGAAAAAAATTCGCTCTCAGTCCCTATTCATTATGGACATTGAGTATTGTTAATATTGTTTTCGGTGAGTAGATGATTTGGTTTTGCCAAAAGTTTGGAGGTAAAATTTATAATAGAATATTCTTTCAAAACGGCCACTGTTTGACCCGTGTTTGGCCGCAGTTCGGACGATTGGGTTATTTTAAAGTATTTTTAGATCACATTCGATTCTTGTTTGACTGCGCGGCCCTTGTTTGGTCGCTGTTCGGCCGATTTTATTTCTACTGTAGATATATTTGTGTTGAATTTTGTTAGTGTTAAACACGGCAATAAGTTAATTTGACTTAACAAGCACTTAACACACACAGTTTCAGTGAAATTTGACGTTTCAATTTAGTAACATTCTAAAACATTTTAATTTAAGATGCCATGGACTATGCATAAAATGTTTCAAAGCTATTTTATAATACATAGAATAAGAGTAGAAGGTCATGTTAAATGTCATGACATATGTCATGTCATATATCAAGTTATATATCATGCCATATGTCATATCCAAGATTCGGGTTTTGATGACCTAAAAAACTGCAAAAAATGACCTAAAAAAATGACAAAAATTACCCAAAGTTTAAAGAAAATGACCCAAAAACTGACAAAAATTACATAAAAAAACGCAAATAGTTGAAAAAAAAAAATAAACAAAAAATTTTGCCTTAAAAATAAAACATTACTAAATTAAAATTTATTTTATACTAGCATCTGAGTTTTTATCTTACACTTGATTCATTTTTCTACATACCCTTTCGTCAGTTTCACCACGCGCAGAGTTTTTTTTCATCGAAGTCTATAAAAAAAGCTACTCCTTTGTCAAGTTATAAGTCATGTCAACTTTTAAAATTTAACACATTCGCTAATTTCGCTAAATTTTGCATGGTCCATTTGTGGAACCAAGGCTATATCTTCGGAATAACTTAAAATATTTAATCCAGGACTGCAGCAAAATTATGAAAATTATGAAACATAGTTAATTATGTGAATTGTTTTAACAATTTAATTTTACGGTTATTGCCGTCATGTCCCAGCCACAATTTTAAATTGGCAACACAGGAAAGAAAGAAAGAATTGCCTTGAAAGAATTGTTTACAGTATATGCCTCCTTGTCCACGAATGTATTAACTACTTCCACAAATCATTTTTTGAACTAAGAAAAATTAGCTTGGATATAGCTATGAAGGAATCAGAGCAACAATGTAATTTGCCGAACAGCGGCCGAACAAGGCCAAATAAGGGACGAGCATGGTGTAACAATAATAAAAAACGCCCACTTGTTCGAACAGCGACCAAAAACGTGCTATGCTAAATGCCATGTCATATGTCATGCATATTTTGCTCTAAATTCTACGGCATACGTCGTTTTCTCCACATATGTGTTAACTAGTTGGACCAAGAAAAATTGACTTTGACATAGCTATGAAGGAATCCGAGCAAAAATATAATCAGCCTTACAGCGGCCGAACAAAGTCAAACAAGGAACGAACATGGTGTAAAAATTATCAAACAGCTGCTAAATTCGTTCAAACAGCGACTAAAAATGGGTCATTTTAAATGTCATGTCATATGTCATGCATATTTCGCTCAAAATTGAAGTCATAAGCCGTCTTGTTCACAAATGTGTTAACTATCTTGACTAAGTAATTTTTGAACTAAGAAAAATTGACTTGGAAATAGCTATGAACGAATCCGAGCAAAAATATAATTAGCCGAACAGCGGCCGAACAAGGCCAAATAAGGGACAATCATGGTCTAACAATAATCAAATACGCTAGCTGGTTCGAACAACGACCAAACACGGGTCATGAAAAAATGTCATGCATATTTCGATCTAAATTTGATGGTATATTCCATCTTGTTGACGAATGCATTAAAAAGTTGAACTAAGTATTTTTCGAACAAAGAAAAATTGACTTGGCATAGCTATGAAGGAATCTGAGTAAAAATATAGTAAGCCAAACAGCTGACTTTAATTAATATGAAACTTTTAAACAGCGGTTATTAATATGAAAATTTAAATTTTTACAAATACATTTTGTTTATAAAAAGGAAACAAAAGTACTTTCATACACATAAGAAAAAAATTTAATATAAAAAAGTATTATTTAAATATTGAAGTTTATAATAAATAATTGAAGTTTACTATAATAATAAATGAGAACATTTTTTATTTTATTTTTGATTACAAAAGCTTACTTTATATCTTCCGTACACACTCAAAATAGTATGCACCTACAATGCACATTTTTATATAACTACAAAACAAAGTATTTTCGTTTTTTTTAAAGGTCTAGTATTATAAAAAAAGAAATATTTCTTTTTTTTTTTCTTTATTCACACACATAATTCGTTCGGAAGTTCAATTATCAATTTTTGGCTTCAGTACCTATGAAACTTTAATATGAATTGCAATAGAGATGATAAAATCGAAAATGATAGCATTGAACGCATAAAATTAACAAAAATATTTTGCGTTAACACGATAAATCAAATTATAGACGACTTCATAATATTTGTTTTGTACAATGCGTTGTAAATATTTTTCTTAAACCAAACTTATATATTTGAATTAAGTGACTGATGCAAGAAATTTTTACCAAAAGTTTCGGCTATTCGGCCTCAATATGAAACTGACAAAAAGAGCTGAAACTGGCCGTAACCGAAACCGAAACCAAATATTCGATCGGTCACTAGTCATGTCATCTTAAATGTCATGTCATATGTCAAGTCAAATTTCATGTAATATATCATGTCATATGTCAAGTCAAATGTCATGTTAAATGTCATGTCATATCAAATTTCATGTCACATCAAATTTCATGTCATATGCCATATAATATGTCAATAGTGTCCCATATAGCCTAATCTATATGTATGTAATCAGTTTAAAAAATCACGTAATTTTTAGAAAATAAAACTGACTGTACTGAATTGTAAAAACTTTCATTTTCAGTACCGTATTACTGTTTTTATCAATAGGTGTATATTAAGGTGGTTCACACCCTATGGAAAATAAAAAAGTTTGAAATGACCGCCTCTCATTTGAAAGCTAAGGTTGAAAGGATTTTATAGTAACATAACATTTTTTTTGTAACTTTGCCAGTTTTTATTTCAATTCTTCGTCTTATTTCCTTAGTACCCCCAAAACTTAAAATTTTTTTTTAGAAAATTAAAGTTAAGAAAAAATAAGCAATAAGATCAGCTAGTGATTTTTTCCTTTTCATATTGAAAAATTTTGTTGTTGTTGTTGTTTCTTTGGAAAGATTCGTTAAGAAAAAATCTTTAAGCTTTTGTGAAAAAAGTTTTTAATTTCATTCATAGGAAAAAAAGTTACAGCGAATTAGTTTTTCGATGAAGTTTGTCTCCCTTTTAGGTCTTAAGCCTTCGGTTTAGCTCCAGTTGAAGTCTTTTCTTTCGAAATGACTTCGTTTATCTTCTGTTTTGTTCGTTAGTCTTCAGTTCATCTTCGTTTGGCTTCTTTATTCATACAAAATGTGTTCACAATCGGTCCAGTCGTTCAGGCGTTATTGAGGCATATATTTTTTATTGATTGAAGCGCCCTCTACTAAAAGTTTTTTAAACTTGTGAGAGCCTATCTCCTATTCCTGGGTAAGGAAAATTTTCACACTAAACTTCATCAAAATTGCTCCATCAACCAGAACATTAAAATGCTATTTCTTTAGCCAGAAATATATTAGGTCTGTTCCCGTACTAACTTCAAGTAAAGTTTGAGTAAAGTTCAATCTGTGGGAGCAACTCAATTGTCTGTCAAAGTGTGAGAATATGCAAAAACGTACGGAAACGACTTCAAGGAAGTTTCGAGCAGAACAGTTGCTGTTGACAGATGATTGACAATTAATTGAAGCTAGAGGTGGGTAACTCTGTGCTGTGCTATGGCACTGTGATGACTCTCTGTAGTGTTCCATGTGTGATAGCACACTACGTTGACTCACATAGTGGTACAATAGCACACAAAGAGCAGAGCTTTGACGAACTTTTGCGCGTAAAGATACTTTTGTGTGCTGTGTTGGGATGAATAGCAGAGTGTTGAGCTAAGGTTCTTCACTGACACTCATTGGTTATCGCTACTGAGCACTGCATTACTTACATTTTGTAAGTTTTAGCTTAGTAAAGTTGTTTTTGCTTTTACTTTGATTTGTTTGCAATAATTGACAATATGCAATTTGTGAATATTGTAAACAAATCAATAGAAAAGGGTGTTACCACTCTATTTGTTATCGACACTTTTATAAGTGCTTTGTTCGATTGTGGCACAATTGTGCTAGCACAGTGTGCTGACACACAAGGGTGCACATGTGCTGGTGAGTCAACACACAAAAAATTGTGCTATTACCCACCTCTAATTGAAGCAGTTGGAAGAAGAAGATTCGTGCTCAAAGAAATTTTTCAAGTAACGTTGAAGCTAGTTTCGGGTAATTGTAATAGAATAGAGAGTGACATTCAGCTTGTTCTTCTTCTCTCTCGAGCTTGAAAAATGTATAAAGAAAAGCTTTCAAACAACTTCAAGTTACTGGAATCGAGTACGTTGACAGACCTATTGTATAAAAATCAAACAAACAAGCAACTACAGTAAAAGGCACACAATCTCACGCCAAAGCAAAAAAATATTTTCAGTGCTAAGAACAAAATATATTTTAAATACAAGTCATTTCAAATTTTTTTTGGTGACCCGCCTTAGTGTATATCAGAGATCTGCAACGAATACTTAAAAATAAGTAGTACTCGAGTACACCCAAAAAAAAAATGTTGTAACATTAAAAAAATTTGTGTGCCCATTTAAAAAAATCTTTTATTTTTGACTCCAAAAAGAAATGTAACAATGCTACTCTTTTAAATAATACAACAATATTTCTTTGGGTGTACTATTCATTCACAACTCAGTGATTTAAATTAGAGATTTAAAATTAATCACATTTTTGAATCATAAGCCACTTACACAAAAAGTATGAATGAGTATAAGTAATTTCCAAAGCATTGCTCATATGTGATTGTTTTAAAAAAAGTGAATCAAATAAGTAAATAATAAATAAAATATTAAGGGTTGCCACCTAATAATATGTATTTTTAAGAATTTTAAACATAGTTTAATAGTGTTAGGGGGTCGCTGATTTGGAATCTTATGATAGAATTTTAAATTCAATATGGTTAATAGGGTTGTCACCTTATTTTTATTTTATTTTTACGGATTCGGTGCTGGCGTGAACTCTAGGTAAAAATAGGTCAATGAATCCGAATCAGTTGTCAGAATTTCAAAATGATATCATTTTTTTATAATAGGGTGGCCACCTATTAGCCATATTGAATTTTAAAATTCTGACTTAACTGTGTTTGAAATTCTTAAAAATACATATAATTAGGTATTATATTTAATTCATTCTATACGTATTTGATTCACTTTGTTTTGAATCAATCACATATGAATACTACTTTGGAAACTACTTATACTTATTCATTCTCATTTTTGAGTAAGTTAATTCTACTTTGCTCATGATTCATTGATTCAAAAATATGATTCGTTGCAGATCTCTATATATATATCTGTATGTATATGTATATGTATATCGATGATTTCATATCAATTCGACTAATTTTGAGCTAAATCTGACCTTTGTGTTTTTAATTTTTTTGAAATTTTGTAGGTTAGTAGTGCCTATAAAAATAACTTAAGCTGTAGTTTTTGTTTTTTGCGAAAACATTTTTTATTACAATATTAAAAAAAAAGAAATACAATTAGTGCATATATTCAAATAGATGTAGTTTTGAAACCGTAAGTTTTACAGAAAAAAAGTGTGCATATATTTTAAAGATATTGAATAGTCTTTTTGGTGGTATATTTTTTGCAGCATTTTTGTGAAAAATTACTTTTCTATTTTAACCTGAAATTTTCAGTCACATTTTTCATTGTCTTCGCAATACATTTTTTTATATTTTTAGTGTAGTGTCCAGTTAAGGCATCAATTTAAAAGTTAACACATTTTAGGTTGGGATTCCAACGATTGCTATTTTTAACGAATATTTTAAAAAATGCCTACAAACTATTTCTTGTTTTTACAGCGAAAATTCCATATTTTCAAATACCGTAACAGTTTTTAAAAATATAAAAAAAAAACAAAAAATGTATGGTTTTACAAATTGTTGGCTTCATTTGAATACCAATGAATTTATTTGAATAATAACATATATTATTTTGGATGTTCACTGGTATTGACATAAAAAAATGGAATTTTCGGTATAAAAATAGGAAATCTTTTGTAGGCATTTTTTAAAAAAATTCGTTAAAAAGAGCAATTGTTGGAATCCCAACCTTAAATTTTGTGTTAGCATTTAAAATGAATGCCTTAACTCAACACTGAACTAAAAATATAAAAAATGTATTGCGAAGACTACGAAAAATGTGACTGAAAATTACAGGTTAAAATAGGGAAGAATTTTCATAAAAATGCTGCAAAAAATTATACCACCAAAAAGGCAAATTCCAGATCTTTGAAATATTTCCACACTTTTTTTCTGTACAACTTACGGTTTCAAAACTACATCTATTTGAATATATGCAATTATTGTAATTTTAAAGATTTTTGATATTTTTCAAAGTGAAAATTCCATTAAAATCTAAAATATTTTTTTAATTTTTTGACTTTTTTTTGTATCCCCCCTGCACAAAGTGAAAATTTTATTAAAATTTTAAAATATTTTTTTAATTTTGGACTTTTTTTATCCCCCTTGCACAAAGTGAAAATTCCATTAAAATCAACATATTTTTTTAATTGTTTAACTTTTTTTGTTTTTTTTTGTATCCCCCTGCACAAAGTGAAAATTCCATTAAAATTTTAAAATATTTTTTTAATTTTTGGACTTTTTTTTTGTATTCTCCCCTGCACAAAGTGAAAATTCCATTAAAATTTTAAAATATTTTTTTAATTTTTGGACTTTTTTTTATCTCCCCTGCACAAAGTGAAAATTCCATTAAAATTTTAAAATATTTTTTAATTTGTGAACTTTTTTTTTTGTATCCCCCCTGCACAAAGTGAAAATTCCATTAAAATTTTAAAATATTTTTTTAATTTTCGGACTTTTTTTCTTTCTTTATCCCCCCTGCACAAAGTGAAAATTCCATTAAAATTTTAAAAAATTTTTTTGATTTTTGGACTTTTTTTTTGTATCCCCCCTGCACAAAGTGAAAATTTTATTAAAATTTTAAAATATTTTTTTAATTTTTGGACTTTTTTTTATCCCCCTTGCACAAAGTGAAAATTCCATTAAAATCTTAAAATATTTTTTTAATTTTTGGACTTTTTTTTTTGTATTCTCCCCTGCACAAAGTGAAAATTCCATTAAAATTTTAAAATATTTTTTTAATTTTTGGACTTTTTTTTTTATCTCCCCTGCACAAAGTGAAAATTCCATTAAAATTTTAAAATATTTTTTAATTTTTGGACTTTTTTTAAATACAAACAAAATTTTAAATAAAAAAAGTAAGCAGATATAATACTTTTCAGGAGAACTATGCACCCAGAGAGTTTCAACATTTTCAAAAATAGTGATGTCAGAAACGTGAGCGCTTTGACATGGAATCACCGATATGCTCCAACTGCTTTTTTATATTTTTCAGAATCGTTTCTTATGAAAACTTTAAGAATTAATTTAAAGTTTTCTCAAAATAAAATTTCTAATTTTTAAATTGTTTGTTTTCTCATTCCTTCGACTATAATATCTCCAAAACCATTGGCTGTATCGAAAAATAGCGAATTTTCAAAGATAAATGTCATTTGCAATCATAGTTTGCCAAAAATATTTCCTTAATATTTGGCTTATAAAATATAAAAGATAAAATATAAAATATAACTTCTGAAGAAGTAGGCGCGTCCGGTTAACATTAAAATGTTTTTGCGATAACTTGTTGAAATTAAAAAATTCCACTATTTTGGGTCACTCTAATGTTTATATAAGTTTTTTTTTTGTATTGAAAATCAATATTTGTAAACACGTTTTTACACACACAAAAACATTCAATCATCAAACGTCAACAACACGTTGTTGAACTTGAATGAATTTAATTTATTTTTAATGCGATAACGCTGTGCCTTCAAAGTTCTGCATTGAACTATATTATAAAACATCGACTGTGTGATAGATGAAAATTTGCAATATTTAAAATAATCAAAAGGAAGAGTTATTATATTTTTTTGCAAACCTACGAAAATTATATAAATTAAAGAGAGATAAAATGATGAAATTATTAAAGCTATTTGAGCCAAAAGAGTATCAAGTTTGGGAAGAAAAAAAAATAGGAGAGGGGAATGGTAGGAAAAATGGTAGGAAAATATTTGCCATCGTTAAGTAAAATATTTATACTGCTTGATGCATAAATACAAACAGTGAATGATGTTTTGTTATTGTTTTTGATATTTGCTTAGACTTGAATGTTTACATTGTAATTTATGTCCAAACAAATTTGCAAGCAAAAAATTTTTACACATAACAAATGAAGGAAATGTTTCCGAAAACCACTAAAGTATAGATCATAAAACAGCTCGAACTGAGCTATTAACACTTGATGCAAAGCGAATTTGTTGCAAGTAAACGGTAGATAACGGAAAAATTTTGAAAAATAAAAATGTTTAATTTGCCTGTAAACAAAAAGAAAGTACGAATAGGTTAGAAATTTAGGAAAACTAGAAATTTAATAAAGAAGAAATAGATAAAAACTGCTTTCGCGCCAGGAAAGTTCTCTGTAGATAATGATAATTTTGAGAGAATGTTCAAATAGATAATAATCTATTTGCGCTGAAAGTAAAGTTACGCATTTCAATTTATTATGTGTCAGCACCTCATCTCCAATTCTAACTCGCAGCAGAATGTCTCGATTTGCCGTCTATAAATTATTAGATTTAATACATTTTATCATTAATCACCGTGGCAATAATTAGCAAAATTATACTAAGGTATTGTAAGCATTCAATTATGGCACCTTTTTTCTACAATAAATTACTAACAATTGTTGCCATCCATTTTTTCACGATTACACACTTGATCGATCTTGTCAAGATTTATTTATAAAACATTGTGTATATTTTTTATGCATTTTTAAATAAGTACAATAACTAATGCTAATTAATGTTGAAAAAAAAAAATAATAGAAAAGGTGTTGGCAATGCTATGAATGATTCAGTTCACGAATGACAGACATCTGGTGTGTCATAATTAGGGCTTTCAATACCAAGGCGTTTTGGCGAGTCCCGGGATTTTGGGATTTGAAATTTGTGATCTCGAAATGCAAAAATTTTAAAATAATAGCATTTAGCTGTATTGAAAGCAGGAACAGCTAATAAATTTTTGCTAAGAATGAAAATACTTTCAACTATAGAAAGATAAAAAGAACAGGGTGATTTCGATTATGAAAAAAAGCCATTGTTAACATTGCAGTTGCATTTATAGTTGCTGAAAATTTTTATATTTTCTTGTGAATAAAATTCCAGGATTACGGGACTAGAAATTGATTCAGGATCCTGGGATTTCGGGATTTGGGATCCCGGTATTGAAAGCCCTAGTCATGATAGATTCATAAGTTGTATTGTGAGTCTGAGTGTTTGACACAAGACGAAATTGTATTTTTCTTGATTTTTTTTTTAATAACATGCTTTGAAAGCACCAAATTTTAATGTTAATTTTTGTCTTACGAAACCTTTCATGGCGTTGCTATATATAGGAAATTTATTACATAATTTATATTATTTTTAATTTTTTTATATTAATTTAATTTTATATAAATTTATATTAATTTACTTATATCAATGTAGTTTTTCGATGAAACTAACTTTAATTATGCATTTTTTTTCTTATAACGCAAGAGCTTTTCTAGTTGGATGACTAAACTCTCAGTTTTGAATTGTAAACTAATATTTAAATTTCTGTGTAAGAAAAATTAAAGAAGAGTCTTAGATTAAAAAAATTGACAAGTCCAGCTTATACATTTTTGAGAAAAATATGTAGTACGGACACATGGAAAGGACAGCAAATGTAATTTAAGGAAACATGTTAATAATTGTTATTGAATTGTACATTTCAAATAAAGTTTTAGCTAGTTTTATTGGTAAAAAACAGAGGTATATAAAAAAAATTATGTGACTTCACTACTCTTGAAACTCAGTACTGTGACTTGACCACTCTAGAAACTAAACGCATTGAACGTGGCTACTTTTAAGACTTAACTATATGGTCAAAAATGTTGGGCTACATTTTAATCCAAACTTTGGTTTAAAGCAATTTTGAATCCAAAATGTACTGTTTTTTAAACCCTACTTTAGTTTAATTTAGCTAGGTCTCAAACCCACTTTCCTGAAACTTTATTAACAACTAAGTTGAACGAGTGGATACGGTGTGTGACCAGCACACCAGAGGACGTGTGTTTAAATCATGCAATGTTCAGAGTAATTTTTAATTTTAAGTTGATATTTATATTGCTTTTTTTAAAACTTTTTGTGGATGAAAATCTAATATTTTTGGTGTTGCCCTATATATAATCTAAAAAAAGTTTAAAATTTAGTCCAAGAATTTTAACCGTGCAATTACACTTAGCATTTCTTCGTACTAAGAAAAATTGACTTGGACAATTTGGAAATCGAGTTATTTCTCATGATCCAATGAGGCTTGTCAAACAAACTCCAATTCGTTTTGAACCAAGCTGAGTTAAAATATAATCTGCCGAACAGCGGCCGAACAAGGGCCGCATGGCCAAAAAAGAGTTTAAAATGCTCTAATAAAATAAAAAAAGCCTCCACGTGTTCGAACAGGGACCGAACATGGATCGAACAGTTGCCGCTTAAAAAAAATATTCCCTCATTAATTTTACCACCGAGCTTTTGTCAACAATACCAGAGTGCATACACAGAACTATCACAAACTGCAATCGATACCAATAAAAAACACATATGCAAAACCAAAGCAATCAGAATCTTTGTTTATCAAATTTGTTGAAGTCATTGCATACGACATTTGCATGCGGAAATAAGAAAAACTGTTCACTGATTTTGCTGAAGCTGATTATTCCGATACTTGCTTTATATAGAATCTGATTAGTCAGGATTAGTTTTAGCGCACGTAAATATTTTTATTGTTTCCACGTATTAATATTCAGTGCAGTCGTTGAGAGAAAAAGTTTAACATTTAGTCCAAGATTTTTAACCGTGCAATTATAATTAGTATTTCTTCGTACTAAGAAAAATTGACTTGGACAATTTGGAAACTGAGTTATTTCTTATGATCCAATGAGGCTTGTTGGATTTGATTAGTTTTGAACCAATCCGAGCAAAAATATAATTTGCCGAACAGCGGCCGAACAAGGGCTGCACGGTCAAAAAAAGGTCAAAAATGCTCTAAAAAAATGAAAAAAGCCTCAACGCGTTCGAACAAGGGCCGAACACAGATCGAACAGTTGCCATTTTTCAAAATATTCTATCATTTATTTTACCACCGAGCTTCTGCCAAAAATACAACAGTGCACACACAGAACTATCACAAACTGCACTAGATATCAATAAAAAACACATGTGTAAAAACAAACGCAATCAGATTCTTTGTTTATCAAATTTGTTGATGCCATTGCATACGACATTTGCATGCGGAAATAAGAAAAACTGTTTACTGATGTTGCTGAAGCTAATTATTCCTATACTTGCTTTATAAATAATCTGATTAGTTAAGATTAGTTTTTGCGCATGTAAATATTTTTTATTATTTTCACGTATTAATATTCAGTGCAGTCGTTGAGAACTGGCATTTATGTGATTAATTGATATTATCATCAACTTGATAATCAACATTCGTTTTGTCTGGTTCTTGTAATGCATTTGTGAGCAAAAAGCTGTCCCTGAAACCATGCATTTCTTATGGCAGAACAGAAAGCTTTCTGCTTGCTAGTGTTCGAAGGCTCACCAATGTTTATATTTTTAAGAACAAGAAAATCTAATGAAATCAATAAATATAGTTAAATATAGTAGGTCAGCCTTTGTAGTCTAGTGAAGAGTGCGCTAGACTATCAACTCAAAGATCCCCGGTTCGAATCCGGGTTCGGGAATGGTTCTTTTCGCTTTCTTTGTTTTTTACTACATTTAAGAATTATTGAAACAAAAAATCCACAGCTAAATTGCTGAAAATGTGGGATTAAAGGACAGGAACAACTGAGGGCTGGAAATGCTTGCCGAGGTTAAGGCATAACACTAGCCTCGGTTATAAGCAATTCAAATTGTCTTTCACGTTTGTTCCGCCGAATTGATAAATCACGTATGGTTCGAATCCATTCTTCCTCTAATAATCTATCCCTTTCCTTTCAGGTCAAAGACCAAAAATTGTTTGTATAAGGCACATGCCTTGGTTTTTTTAATTTTTTTTTTTTATAAAAAGCAGAGCTTTTTCCAATATTCAAATCCGATTTTTAAACAATCCAAATTTGGTTGTTGAAAAATAGCGCAGTATATAATTAAAAAATGTATATATGTGCAATAGACCACCCAAAATATATATGAAAAATGCAAAGGTGTTTTCTTTTCGCTTCACCAGCATTTTCTAATTTAGCGGAGGGTCCCACTATTGTTGTCTCTTTCTGCCTCATAAAACTCTAACGGAATTAATACGATGTGAACTATCAATTTACTTTTGTTAGGCATTTTGGCGACGAATTGAGGCCCAACGAGCCCACCTTATTAAAATCCACCTTGAGTTAGATTGAACTAAAACGAAGCCCAAACGCTCTCAAAACATATAAGTGGATCATTGATTTACCATGATGATACCAGTGATGTTGGTGAGTAAACAAATACTTTGTTTTAGTTTGAAAGATTTTCATTGAAGAAAACAAAAATAACAATAATTTGTTTACTTTTAAGACGTAAATTCTTGAGTGAAAGAAAAAATAAAAATTATGAAAAGTAATAAATATCTTAGATCTCATTGAATTTCCTTCATGCTGAAGTAATGCTACCAGCTCGTAGATTTTTCTACGATTTTTGGGAATTTTCGGAACAAAAAAAAAAAAATAAAGCTTGAGTACGAAATTTAGTTTGATCTTCAAAAACATCTTTAAATATAACAGCTATATAAAAAAATTACATGACAGTTTTACCTGTTTAATTGTCTGATGAAAGAAAATAAAAATTAAAAAAATCTACCTTATTAAAAAAAAAATACAGGGAAAATATCTTTTGAGCTAATGGCCTATATGAATTAAAAGTAGCATCTTCACTTATTTGTAGTAACTACCAAAAAGTAAAGTTCTACAGAAAAGCTTGGATTCGGTATGAATAAAAATTTTGTTCGAAATTATATAACTAAATAGCATTTACTACAAAAATGTGGTATATGTTCGTTGCAGCTGGTAAATTTTAATAGGGGTATTCACGATTTAGTGCACTTTCCAGTGCAGTTGCGGACTGAAGCAAATGTATACTTGTGTACATTGAACATTTTGACAACTTTGAAAAAAATGATAGTGGCGTGTTCACGAAAACCCAACTGCACAACTGCAAAAGTCCTACAGTCCTCAACTGCACAGGCAAGTGCAGTGAATCCTGAATACCCCTAATAAAGTGAATCTGAAGAGCGCTTCAAAATTGTCCATGGCCGATTGCCATGTTTGTAGTTTGCTTTTGGCCTGTCAACTTGTAGTATGCCATTTTGCTTACTACTCAAATCAGTAGCAAAAACACTACTTTTATTCATACCAATCCGGCTAATTTGTAGCAAGTTCGAAACAACTAATTCTTGTAGTGTAGTAAAGAGCACTTTATTCCTATAAACTAACTACTTTTGAAGGTTTTTTATTTTGAATTGTAGTAAAGTCGAATCTGCTACTTTTATCCAAAACGGGCTAATATGATATTTATTCTGGTATAGCCTTTTTTATTTTTATCTTTTTATCTAATCCAAATCTAATCAAAAAATATAAGATTTTATAACTAGTATTACATGGAGATCTCAGGCGATCTTATCAGCTACGCAGAAAGTTCTATGATTGAGAGCACTGGAGCGGGAAACTGTTCCTTTACGATTTAAAAAGTAAGAAACAATTACCTTAAAATCTCAATATTAAGCTACTTTCTTCCCTTTAAGAAGAAAAATCCTTACTTTTTAAATAGGATTCTATGATTGAGAGCACTGGAGAAGGAACTCAACCCGAATTTTAGAAGTACACAGCCGACAACCGACAACCGACAACGATATACTGTGACAATCAGAGTGCAGTTTCTTTGGCTTCAAATTATGCTTATCATCCTCAGTCAAAACACATTGACATACGGCATCACTTCGTAAGAGAAAAAAAAAACCAACGAGATGATTTTTGGCGGAATATCAATTTCAAAGCCTCTGATATACATAAATGTTTTTGTAAAAATATGGGGTTAAAATATATATTGGAATATTTAGAGTAGGGGTGTAAGAGTTTAATACTTTATGCAACTACTTTGCAACTGTATGAAATGTTTGTATAAAGACTCTCTGATTTTCTATCTACACCCACTTAGCCATATGCGAAGGTTTTGCGTAAAGTGAAAGTACATTTTCGGGTAGAAGTTTTTTTTGTGAGTTTTTGTTTTTCTTTTTGTATGATAAATTTTATTACTAGAGAGACATAATTCGTGAAAATACTTTTAATTCTTTTGCAAAATCGTTAACAAACTTATTTTGAGCCAAAAAAGAAACATTCTTTTTTCATTTAAGTAAGAAACAAGGAAAGAATAACAATAAAGAATAACAATATTATAGAATTGAAAGTTAAAAGAACAACAATATTGCAAATGACTTGAATTGAGTTAGATTGCTGCTATTATATTGACCGCAACTGCACACATAATATGTATTCATATACAAATATACACTTTGAGCCTTGTACGACCACTGTTTGAACCTCGTTCGGCCAGTGTTCGGCCTTAGTTAATTATATTTTATTTATTTTAAGTAATAAGCCCCGTTTTATCACTTTAATTTATATGATTTTGCAAATAAAACAATCCGTACTTATCGCTGCTCTTAGCATATTACTATGGTACAAAATACAAACATATATGCTACTTTTATCACTACGAATAAAGTATATGGGCATTTATATCGTAACTAAGGAGACATGCTTACGACTTAAAGTTTCGTTTTCTCGTAAGTTTATGTTATTAATGTAAAAAAAATTTCTTATGTACATATGTCTTACAAGACATAGTTATGGTATGATTTAGCAAAATTTTCGTTCCTGTAACTAATTAAGAATAGCAGTAGTAAATATGGGCGTAACTCACGCGACAAAGAAAGGAAGTGTGTTTAACTAGCACGTTTAGATTGTAAAAACTCAGCGAATTTTCCCATATAATTTGTTTTTGTTTTTAATTTTTAAATAATGGGAAAACAGTTAAGTTTCATAATAGACCTACTTTATCAATGGGCTTTGCTTATTTAAAAATATATTGAGTTTCCAAAAAATATTTGCCGTAACTCACACGACAAAATTTCCTTAAATTTAAATTGGGTGATTAAGTAATTTGGTAGTAAAGTAATTATGTAATTTAGTAATTAACAAACAAATTTAATATATTGCCCTTTTCTTGCTTCAACCATTTTTCTATTAACTTTAGCCAATGCCTTCCATTTTTACTAAAACAAAAAGTTTACGAAATATTTACTAAACATTTACGAAAAAGGAAACTACATTTGTGAAACAGTGCAGCCGATTTGATCATCATGGTTAATGCATTTATATAGAAATTTCTTAAATAAATGAAATTAAAATGTTTCTCTTAATAATATCATAAAATAAAAAGTTTTTAATAAGTTTTAAGTTTTTGGTCACGGTTGACTTTTTTCTGGAAATGCCCATATAAATGATAAGAAGACGGAAACGCCGAATACATACGGCATTTAGTTTGGTGCAGCATTTTATATTTTTAATTCATCTATTCCAAATCTGAGTAACAAATTATAATATTTTCTTAAAATTAATTTTACTAAATTTTTGCAAATTTTTCTTGTATAGTTTCATTTTAAATTTATTTTGTATATTATTATATCATAAATATGAAACATAATCATTAAAATTTTTAATTTTCATGTTGGCTCATCTTGTGTTTCTGTTGTTGATTCCATTGTTTTCTTTCTTTATTCATTAATTTTTTAATGCATATTTGAGGCTGCGCCCCTTTTCATGTGGCTTGCGGCTTTTATTTTTTGGTCATTTATAAATGTGTTTTGTTTTAATGCTACATTTACTTTAAACAAGTTTTGCTTCAAACAAGGTTGTCTTGTATTCTTCTTCTATCGTGCATTATGAATTTTTATGTCTGCTTAATATGTTTTTTTATGTGCCATTACTTTTATATTTTGGCCACACTTTCGGCAGCAACGGTCGAGCTGACAGCGAGTTTTCAAAACAATTTCAAATGGGGCAGCATCAATATCAATCAGTGATGAACGTTTATCGCACAACTCATAACCATCAGATACACAACAACAATAACAACAAAGTTGTTTATTAACACAGACTTCAATAGCTATTGTATTCTCTAATTATAGCTCTGCGTGGTAACCCAACAAACACCAAACGAAGAACGATTCGTAAACGAACTCGTTAACGAGTCTGAGATAGCGGACTGGCAATATCAAACTCGAAACGAGCTCGCTAACGAATCCGAGATCTCGGACTCGTAAACGAGCTCGAAACGAATACGAGATCTCGGATCCATAAATTTTTCCAAGTGACTTTTACTATGAAAAACTTAAAAAATTTTTCAGTGAAAATGATTAACATAAAATAAACAGTAAATAAAATGATATATTAAAAATAATTTCCATAAATTTCTTCTTACAAAATTAAATAAAAACACTTAGAATTTTTTCATATAAAAATGATAAAATTTTTTCTTGTGTTTTAATTGACGCATTTTTAGCAGCTTATAATGAAATAAGTAGCTCTTATTAAAAAAAATATTTTCATATAAAAAAGTAAACGAGCTCAAAATGCACACGAGATCTTGGATCCATACAAAATTATTTGAAAAAATTTTTTCATATCAATTTCTTCATAGAAAATTATATAAAAAGACTTACAATTTTTTCATATAAAGATTAAGAAATTTTTTGACTTTAATTGACGTATTTTTAGCAGCAACAACGAAAAAAAATTGTTTTTATTAAAAAATTAAATATTTTCACATAAAAAAGTTGAACTCGTAAACGAGCTCAAAACGAGTACGAGATCTCGAATCCATACAAACATTTTGTATTTTAATTGACGTATTTTTAGCAGCCAACAATGGAAAAATTGTTTTTATCAAAACAAAATATTTTCTTACAAAACATATTTAATTAAAAATATTTAATTTTCTTAAAAAATATTTTATCATTTTTAGCTACTAAAAATACGTCAATTAATATAAAAAATATTCCAAGTCTTACCATATAATTTTGAAAATATTTTATTTGACTAAAAATTTTGTTTTCATTTTTACCCAATAAACCAAACAGATTCGTTTATTTAGTTCGAAAACGAAATTCGTTCTCGTTTCGTTTTTGAATCCGAGAGCGGAAGAAATTCACAATTCGTTTTCATAAACGAGATTTTTAAAATAATCGAAACGTTTTCGAAGCGAGATTTTTAGAACTATTGGATCGTTTTCGAAACGAGATTTTTGGAACAGTCGAATGGTTTTCGAAACGAGATTTTTAAAATAATCGGATCGTTTTCGAAATGAATATCCTTTTATTTGTGTCAGTAGTATTCAGTTTGATGGTGGCCTTTGTGAACACATGATAGATGATATTAAAAAGGTTTTTAAAATAAAACCAGGTTAAAAATTGTATTTAATTCCCTTAAAACATTAAAATCATTTAAATAAAGAAAAAAAATTTTATATATTGTTTTTATTTATATTCTCCAAAAATAGACAAATTTCATAAAATAAAATAGTCGCTTTTTTAATATTCTCGACTTCATCTTGGATTCGAATCGAAAGCGAGAACTCAGATCTGAGATCTCGGCTCCATTTCGAATTTAAAACGAGTCCGAGTCCGCTCTGGTTTTCATTTGGTTTTCATTTTTTCCTGCAAAAAATACGTTAATGCAAATAGAAAAATTTTTTAAAATTGTTTTCGAATAATTTTGTATAGATCCGAGATCTCGTGTTCGTTTCGAATTCATAACAAAGCCAAATTTTAGACGTAAAATATTTTATTTTAATAAAAAACGATTTTTTTAATTGTGAGCTTCTAAAAATACGTTAATTAAAATAAAAAATTCAAAATTCTTTTCTTTTTTATAGAAGTCTTTTTATAGGATTTTCTTTGAGAAATTTATATGAAAAATTTCTAAGTCTTTTGATATAATTTTGTATGGATCAGAGATCTTGTGCTCGTTTCGAGCTCGATTAAGAGTTCAACTTTTTTATAGGAAAATATTTAATTGAAATAAAAACTACTTTTTCGTTGCTAGATGCTTAAAAAATGTCAATTAAAATAGAAAAAATTTTCACAAATTTTATTGAAAAAATTCTAAGTCTTTTCATATCATTTTCTATGAAGAAACTTACACGAAAAAATTCTCAGTCTTTTCACACAATTTTGTATGGATCCGAGATCTTGTGTGCGTTTCGAGTTCGTTTACGAGTACGAGATCTCGTGTTTGATTTTGAATTTATAACAAAGCCAAATTTTTGACATGAAAATATTTTATATAAATAAAAAACAATTTTTTTTAATTGTTAGCTTCTGAAAATACGTTAATTTAAATCGAATAAAATTTTCATCATTTTTAGTGTGTTCATATAATTTTGTATGGATCCGAGATCTTGTGTTCGTTTCGAGCTCGTTTACCAGTCCGAGATCTTAACGTATTCGCTTTTTCATTTCCTTGTAAAAAATTTTTTTAAAAACTTTTTTAGAAATAAATCATTTATTTTTAGTTCGCTGTTGTTATAACATGTTTTGCAAAAACAATTTTTATAACTATAAAATAAAAAAAAGTTTATATAAAAATTTGTATAAAAATTACATTTCGGACTTTCGTAAAAAAATTTTGTATAAAAAACCTATATTTTAAAACAGCACAACAAAAAACAAAAAATTTTTTGTTCCGGTTGGGGTTTGAACCCAAGACCATATGCTAGCTGTCATTGTTAATGAAGCAAATTAAGCGACGATTACTTAACAAATGCGATGGTCGAATGGATAAACTCATAGACTTACAATCACGCGGCCGAGGTTCAAATCTCCGGATGGCGGTCATTTTTCAATTTAATTTAATGTTAATAATAATAATGTTTGCCGTTTTTTGCCAGCATAGAAATCATAATTCTCATAAGATGCTGTTTAAAATCTCAAAAAAATTGGTTTTTTTTTTGCATAAAAAGTTGTTGGCAAATATCTTATGTTTTAGGCAGTTCGCGAAGGATTCGATATTTTTAATTAACGAATCGTTCTCGAATCGTGTTCTCGGACTCGTCATCGAATTGTATTCTCGGACTCGTTAACTAATCGTATTCTCGGACTCGTTAACGAATTGTATTCTTGGACTCGTTAGCGAATCGTTTTCTCGGACTCGTTAATGGATCGTTTTCTTGGACTCGTTAATGAATCGTATTCTCGGACTCGTTAACGAATCGTTTTCTCGAACTCGTTAACGAATCGTTTTCTCGAACTCGTTAACGAATCGTTTTCTCGAACTCGTTAACGAATCGTATTCTCGGACTCGTTAACGAATTGTATTCTTGGACTCGTTAGCGAATCGTTTTCTCGGACTCGTTAACGAATTGTATTCTCGGACTCGTTAACGAATCGTATTCTCGGACTCGTTAACGAGTGGTGATTTTCTCCCGTTCGCGTATTCGAAAACGATTCGAAAACGATAATCGTTAACGATTAAAATGTCCGAGAATGCGGATTTGTTCGAATTCGTTTGGCTTATTGGGAATTTATTTGGTGTCAGTTCGGTGAGGTTTTTGATTTGTTTTTGATTTTTTTTTTTATTTTAGCTTAATCTGTCTGTTAGTTAATGTTCATGCCGCTGGTGATTTTTATAAATACCTGCGCTTATTTTTTTACGTTATTTATGTTTCATTCACCTTTGATTTAAGGTAGAGGAAAGAAGCTCAGACAGGTTGTTAGATTCTTTCCTTGCGTGGGCTCAGCAAAATTCTTGCATTTCAGCATCTAATAAATGCGACTTTTGCTAACAGTAATATTTTTTCTAAGTCAACTTTTTTGCATCAGTTGACAGTCATAAATATTATTAATGAGCAGTTGAGAAATGTATTCACTACCACGGTTCAGTATTTTTTTTTTTAAAATTGAAAAAGTATTCTTGGTCATGACAGATGACCAACCAACAGATACTTTGCTGAGTAATAAACATTATTTTGCCAAATTTTGACGTAATGCTTTCAAACATCTAAACTTTTTAAATAATTGCTTACCTTGTTGCTACATTTTCCACCTTGCTAATATTTTGGACTATCATTTTTATTTTTTTGTGATTTATGCTTTTTTTTTTCTCAAAAGTCAAATTCTTTTTTACTCTAAACACTATAAAGACTTCAAAGTATTTCTAAAAAAAATTAAATTTTGTGTTTAAGTCTAAAAACTGTAGATGTCACTAACTATTTAATTAATTAAGCATGCAAATAAACATGTTTTTCCATACATCAGGCCATCTTTATTTGATATATATATTTTTTTAATTTTTATACTTTTTTCTCCAAATAAAAGCCTGCATAATAAATTTTTTAATAAATGCTAAAATAAACTCAAGTTTTACAATTTATCAAAGTTTGGTGAAAGTTTTTATTATAAAATAAACTGCAAATGTTGCTAATCAAAGACTTTTTATTACCGCTAAACTTCTCACCAATCAACTTAAAATTAGACAGAAATCTAAAGATAATTCGGTTACTTTACGACCGTTAGGGTTGGGGGAGGGGACGAACGCCTAAAACATATTGCTTCGATGTTTGTCAAAGTGTTAACACGTGCTGTTGTGGCGCGTTGCTACTAAAACGTTAAATATTTACATAGCAAAAACATATTTTTCTCTAAATCTTGAGTCTCTCTTAGTTACTAAATTTAAATAAGCAGTTTAACAAGCTTGCAACTAAATATATCTTATCACAGAACTTGCGTGCGTATTGAGCAATAATAAGTAAAAATTGCTAATTATAAATCGATTAGAGACAAAAACTCTGATTAATCAATTAATCAGCAATTTGCTACTGACGAAATTCTACTTTTAATGAACATCAAAATTTATTTGATGGAAATGTCTACAATCTCAAAAATTTGTTTATATATTTTGCTTAAAATAACATCAGCTTGAAGGGCATTTTTATAATATTTTATTTATAACTTATTTTTTTAACACCCAATTAGTGATTGTTCATGTTTATTCTACTTATGTTTTTTGTGTTAAAGCCATAAATAACATTAGTTATCGATATGACTTTAAAATAAAGCGATAAGAGAACATTTGGAATTGGGTATAAAGCTTAATATACCACTTTATTTATTCTCACTGGAAAAAAAGAAGGCTATAGTTCACGAAAATTTTTACTGATGCACGCACTAAATTGAAGACATAGAAAATCAGTTAAACATGCTCGAAAACACAAGAAACAAGCTTATAAAGTTTAAATGTAAGCACCTAGTTTAGAAAAAACTTGTGAAATTTGTGAATATTTGGAATAATGTAGTTGTGCAGTAAAAGGAAGGGTAAAGCAAAAATCTTGAATAATGTTCTTTACTATAAAAGTAAGTAATGCCAGCGTTTCTTTTGCAATACCAATTGTAATTTTGTAGACTTGCAAAGATAAACAGAAACGGTTATGAAAGTAATTGGCAGAAAATATTAAAATAATATGAAAACTAAAACAGAAATAATAGACAAGCACTTAAATTATCAAAAAATATTCTTAAGTAAAAATATTATCTTCGAACAGTGTTACAGTATTACCGAACAGTGGTCGAACAAGGGCCACAAGGGCTAACAAGGATAGAACGTGGTCTAGAAATAATAAAAAATTAAGCCCATCTAAACAGTGGCCGAACACGGGTTGAACAGTGGCCATTTTGAAAAAAAAATATACGATCATCAATTCTACCATCGAGCTTATGCTAAAACAAAAACATATTACTTCCACAAAAACAGCACAAACAGCACTCGCTGACTATTACAAATGCATGCACAGAAAATCCAATGTGTTTTACGTAGACACCTGCCGTGTAGGCTTAATTCTACGGTGCTCCATAGCTTGGGACCGAAATATTGCGTCGGCCAACGCCCCTTTGAGGGTTCAAAGGTACCAAATTAGCTAAATGTTGTGATGACATGTCGCAACCCTTGGTAGGGGTGGAGGCCTATCTAAAACCTCTTCCGTACTCTGGGGTACGGCAAAATGCATGCACAATAATAAAAGCAATCCCATTCGTTTTGCATCAAATTTGCAGAAGCGCTTATACGACAAATTATGCATGCTCAAAAAAAAAATACTTCGCTGCACGTTGCTAAAGCTGATGATCGCGTTACTTGCGTTTGCTCGGAAGAGAACAATTATTTGTGTCTTTAAAAAATTTTTAACGAAATATCTTTGTAACAAAGGCAAACTCTTTGAAATAAGGAATTTATTTTCAAATAAGTAACTGCTGCGTTCAAAACGTAAGCCAAAAGTTAGCATAAATTTTATTATAAAAGTATACTCTTTTATTGTACTCCGCTTAACCTTTACCTGGCATCCTGAGTAACATACCTGGACTCATGGGGTACATACGAATCCCAGTGATTAAAATCTTTGTGAAAATTTAAATATTGATTATATTGTCTTAAAAAAATTCTTTAGATATCACTTTAAACTGTAGAATAGTCCAAGTTTGAAAAAAAATAAAGATCAGCGTTTATAAAAAATCCGCAAAACAAGAAAAAAATTTCAAACAAATCAAAACGAGAAAAAGCGTGAGGTATGTACCCAGGCCAGATGAAGGTTAAGCTTAGCAAAAAAACCTTCTTGCGCATACTAACGTCTTTTGCATAGAAAACAATATCGGCCTTGCATTTAAGTACGCGCCTTTGTTAATTCAATAAAATTTCGTCTTTGCCACAAAAAATTTTTGTCTTTAGGTACGATTTAACCAACAAAGTAAGTCTTTGTGGCAAAGTAAGTATTCTTTGGTTTTACATACTTTTTTCTCTGTGTAGTGAATTTGCATTTATTTGATTTGTTGACAATCACCAATTTTTTGGGTCTGGTTTCTCTTAATGCATTGAGTGACATGAAGTCACATGTGAGCAAAAAGCTTTCACTCCCGACTAAAAATAAATACACTTTTAGTTAAGGACGAACAGCGGCCGAACAAAGCCTCATTTAAAATATTTTTCTCGGCTGTATAATGGGCGTACAGTGGCCGAAAATGGGCCGAACATGGGCCGAACATGGGCCGAACAGTGATTATTCTACAATGAGGAGAGTTTCAATGATAATTGGATATTTATGCTGGAATAAATTATTTATATTTATGTTTAACTTGGCACCGGAAATTTTCAATATTTTTTGCTTTTTATAAAGTGGTTGCACAGTGTCTGTTTATCCGTGGCAGCTCGCCTTCCTAGGCAACTTAGATAAATTTTTTATTTAATACTTCACTTATGTCATTTACTTTATTTATTGATATTTCATTAGGCTCCGGCAAAAATATCAATGACCACAAAATTTTGCTTTTATTAAACTAACAGCTCTATTCTGGCAGCTTTACTAAGCTCACCACATTAATAAAATAGTTAATATTAACAATTTGTTAAGGTCTCTTATTCTGCTGCAAATTTAAAAGTTTTTTTCCTTACAATTTTGTTAATAACAGAAAGAGTCTTAACAACGAATGAAATGTATGTGCTTATATAGAAAATTTTTGTGAAAATAATAATAAAAAATTATTCAAATTATAATATAATATTGAGTTTAGACATTAAACTGAAAAATGGAAAAATTTTTTACTTATTTTAAGTGTTGATAATGAAATCTTTTAGTAGCCGTGGCAAATTTTTCAAGCGCTTGCAAAGTCACAAGCTGCACTCAAAGCATCTGTTTATATCGCGCATCTCTTCTTTCAATAGGCATATCGATTTTCACCATGAATGGTGAACTTTAAAAGCTTTTTGAGCTTTTATGTTGTTAATGATTTTTAAGAATACTAACATTTACATAACATAACAATCAGCTTAACAAGAGCTCCTTAACTATTTCTTGTTAAGCTAACAACCAGAATACGGCTGTAAGTCTAGCAAAAAACTAAGTAGATTACTTATAAGGAAGATTTTATGTGAACCAAAATGTTTGTAAATACTCTAGACACACAACTGCATTCTTAGTGATAAATGGGGGCGGGAGCGTTCAAAGGATATAGAGAATTTTGAAACAAAACTCAGTCTGATTAATAGTCTGGTATAAAAAAATAAATTTTTAGCCATAACTTTTGATTGGAAAGAGATATTGGGGTAATTTTTTCACAAAAATAATTTTTGAGACTTGAATTTTTTGTAAAAAATATAAAAACAACATTTAGGAAAAAATAAATTTCGCGAAATAAATCATATAAATAATTGTTGTTTTGATGAAAAAAACAGTAAAATAATTTTTGCGCTTAACTGGAAGAATTTTTGCAAATAAATGCTGTCATATGAAAGGTAGCCAAATGTGCAATGTTTAATTGATTTCATTTTTACAACAACAACAATTTTTGAGTCATTTTTTGAGTAAAAAGTCAATATTTTGGACCTTTTTTTACAAAATCATAAATCATGTATTAACTGACCTAACGGTACAGTATAAACTATTTTGTAAAGTGCTTTTATTGAACTTTTGTACAAAAAAAAAAAATTTGAATGAAATATATTAATGGACAGCGGAGATATTTGCATCGAAAGACCAAACTTTGATTTTCATGTCATTTTTTTCTCATTCTTAGGTAACGATATTTTATGAAAAAGTCGTTGTACTGAAAATTTCTACAATTTTGAATATATGTAAGTGTTTTTGATCGCAAAATAAAAAAAAGTTTTTAAAATTACATACACAAAAAACTCCAATAGAAAAAAAAGTATTATAACAACAAAATTACAGTTAGTTGAAAAATTTTGCAGGGGGCGTGGCAAAAACTAAGTATGTAACAATTTAATCTAAAATGCACTTAATATGTATACCAAGTTTGAGCGGAATCCGTTGAGCCGCTTAGATTTGTATAAAGGCCAAACAAACAAACAAACAGAAAATGAGTCTTATTGCTATAGATAAAATGTACCACTTCAATGAATGATGCTTGTCAACTAAACAAATAATTGCCAGCTCACTACGAGACTCTAGTGAATTTCAATGCATGACAAAAATATAAGCAACAACAATAAAAATGCATGCGCAAAAACAATTTTTTTGTAAGCAAACGCAAGTAACGGTAATATCAGTATCGTAGAGTGGAGGATTTTTTTAAGTTGCGCATGCGTTTGTTGTCGTATAAGCGGTTCAGCAACTTTTATGGACAAATGTGGTTTTTGTTAACAACTAAACAAAATGCCGTACAACCAAATTTAGGCCTTGTAAGGCCGTTGTTCGACCCATCTTTCGGCTTGTAGGCTTTTTGGATTAATTTTAGGCCATGTTCGACCCTTGTACGGCCGTGCGGTCCATGTTCAATCGCTGTTCTCCTTCTAATATGTTTACTCGAATTATAATTAAATAAAATAAGTTTTATGTATCTAATATAAGTTAAACTTATATTTAAACTTATAAACTTGCCAACTCTTATAAGCTAAACTTAAGCTAAAATAAGGTAAACTTTCGAACTCTTATAAGCTCCTTATAATAAAGTTATAACAATAATTTGAACTTAAAAGTCGTGCAAATGCTCGTTGTCCGGCCGCTGTTCGGACCTTGTTCACTTATAGATATATCTTAAATATATATAACTTATATTAGATATATATAACTTTGAACATTGACTGCACGGCCGTACAAGGGTCGAACATGGCCTAAAGTTAATCTAAAAAGCCTACCGGCCGAAAGTTGGGTCGAACAACGGCCTTACAAGGCCTAAATTTTTTAAGGCCTAAATACTTATGTATATATATATATATATATATTTGCCCGGGTCGATTTGTGGGGAGGCAAAAAAATCGCCCATTGCTCAGTGAAAATCGTATTGTAGGGATCAAAATAAGAAACTTTGCCTAAGGAACTATACCTCTTAAACGAATTCTAATGCCCCAACTTTTCAACCCATATTTTCAACCGATCCACCCATGCCAGTGGCACACCCCCTGGAACCCCCCTGGGTCGGTCATACATTCGGACTCGATTGGGGCACTCTAAATGGGTCAAAGAGGGATTTTTCAAAATTTGACCCTACGGGACAAAAGTTGGGGCATTAGAATTCGTTTTAGAGGTATAGTTCCTCGGGAAAAGTTTCTTATTTTGATCCCTAGAATACGATTTTCACTGAGCAATGGGCGATTTTTAAATTGACCCGCCCTAATATATATATATATATATTGTATTATTATAAGGAGCTTATAAGAGTTGGAAAGTTTTCCAACATTCAATTTTGGGTTATGTGCAAATCGTATTTTAGTGTTTATATATAATGTATAATAGTAAATATATATATTATTATAATCGTATTTAATACGATTTTCATATAACCCAGATTTAAATGTTGGAAAACTTTTCAACTCTTATAAGCCCCTTATAATAATGTTAAAACAATAATTTGAACTTAAAAGTCGAGCAAATGCCCGTTGTTCGGCCGCTGTTCGAACCTTATTTGGAAAAAATTACTTTAAAACTGTCGCTGTTCGATCTTTGTTTTAGATAAAAAAAGTGTTATTTTTACTCGGGTCGCCTCTCGAAACACAAAAACAACGCTTATGACTAATGCTAGTATGACACTTATGCGAAAATATTCAAACACAGTTGGCTAGTTTTAATCCTTACTAACAGATTATCCTTCATATAAGTATGCAAAAAAGAACAAATATTAAACATAAATTAAATCACAGGCGTGCGAATAAGTTTAAGAAAAACCAAAAAAGGAGGAGTATCACTTCACTGTTAGAACTTTTTTGAGCTTTTCTACATCAAACTTACCTCAAAAAGGTAAGCAAGAAACCAATACCAACACCACAACTTCTCACTCATTTCCTAAAGGTGAAGGTTAACAGAGTGTGTTATTTTTAGAATAGCGAGCGACTTTTATTTAATTTTTATATTTTAGTCTTTTTTAACTATTCAAAAGCAACAGGTTCGGCGTATTTTTAATATTTGAAGCTGTTAATGAGGTATAAATTTGTTTCTGTTTAGCATATATAATTCATATGTTTGTCGTTTGTGAAGTTAATGTGTAGTTTGTAGATAGAGGCAGAAAGGGGCAAAAAGGGGCAACTTCCCTATTCGCTTTGGGGAGAGGCAATAAAAAAATCGGCAATAAATAAAAAAAAAAAGAATACAATTTAGAATGATAAAACAATATGAAAGCCTAGCAAACGACAAATGGGGGAACTTAAAAAATGATGACATTGAAATATTTATGTATTAATGAGCTTCTTTTTTTTTGCGTGTTTTGGTTTTAATTTGCAATATTTTATAGCTAATTGTTTTGCTGAAGTTTATCAGAAATGTAATTTAAATCTTCCTTTGAACAAATGTACAAAACGAAAAATAATGAAAGTTGTTGTGAGAGAGCTTCCAGGGAAAACAGGGTTACCGTCAAGGAATGTTAGACAGAAGTGAACATTAAAAAAAGGGGGGCTTGTACATTTTATAGATTCATGTACATACTTAGAATATGACATCTGACATTTATAAGGCACCTTAATGGAATATTTTTGTTATGTCATCCGCTTTGTCATCTATACTATTACATAAAATTTAAGTGGATATTTTTTTGTAACAGTTAAATTCAAAAAGTACTGGGCCAATTTTTATAAAAAAAATAAAAATATCATATTTTTGCTACAGCATCTGTTACAGGTATTTTATTTTTTAAATTTCAATCGGTGTATAAACAAAAAACCAAACACATTTTTGGGGTCCACCCTAGTGTCAAAAATCTTTTTGAAATTCTTACATCAGATTCGAAACTAGCAACCAGCTCATCTAAATATAAAGAGTATAAAACAACTAGTAAGGAATTATCTTCGACTGGATCGATGTTAAAATACCCCCACTGCCGGATTTTAAATTGTTTGAAGTCTTGAATGTTGTATTATTTTGATGATGTCACTTTTATTGGTTGCGGTGTTTATCCAAATATTTCACATTTGAAACTCACAGTCCTTTTTGTTTATTAAAGCTTTTGTGTACAACATCAATTTCAAACATATTCTTTTTTGGAACTTAAAAAGTTTTACTATTATGATTACGTCATTTTGTATTTTCAGTTTTTTTTTTAAATTTCAAACATCGAGTGGATAACTAAGATTTCAACCAATTTTAAGCCATTGTAGTAATTTTTGCAGAAATTAAGGGGATTTTACTGATTTTATAAAGTCACTTTGTATAGGAGGTAGCTGTGGTCTTCTTTTGATTTTTACCATTTTGATAAACTCACTTTGTATGGGAGGTAGACGTGATTTTTATTCGTTTTTTACAAACTTCATACGTGCAAAATTTTAAGTCACTAGATTAATTTTTGTGAGATTTAAAGAGATATTACCGTGTTGGTAACCTCACTTTGTATGGGAGGTTGCCGTGGTTTTCATTAGATTTTTCCGAATTTCATACTTAATGTAAATATTAATTGTTAAAGGTTATGTGCAAAATTTTAAGTCACTAGATTTATTTTCATGTAATTGAAAGTGATTTTACCAATTTGTTAACCTCACTTTGTATGGGAGGTAGACGCCATTTTTATTTGATTTTTGCAAATTTCATACGTGCAAAATTTGAAGTCACTAGATTAATTTTTGTGAGATTTAAAGAGATTTTACCGGGTTGGTAACCTCACTTTGTATGGGAGGAGTTTGGATTTTTGCAAATTTCATATGTGCAAAATTTGAAGTCACTAGATTAATTTTTGTGAGCTTTAAAGAGATTTTTCTGTGTTGGTAACCTCACTTTGTATGGGAGGTAGCCGTGGTTTTCATTAGATTTTTTTCCAAATTTCATACTTAAAGTACATATAACATATTTAGCGTATATGCAAAAATTGAAGTCATTATATTAGCTTTTGCGGAATTGAAAGATATTTAACCGTTTTGATTAAGGCATATTGTGTGGGAGGTAGACGTGATTGCCATCCGATTGTTAAAAATTTAATGCTCAAAATTGATATTAAAGGTTAAAGCAAATGTTAAAAAAATTTAGATTAATTTTTGTGGAATTGAAAGATATTTTACTGTTTTGATTAAGTCATTTTGTGTGGGAGGTAGACGTGGTTTTCATTCCTTTTGTGGAATTTAAAGAGATTTTACTGTTTTGGTTAAGTCACTTTGTATGGGAGGTAGGCGTGGTTTAAAATCGATTTAGCTCATTTTCGAACTTGACCTCCATTTTTTGATAAAAAGCTTCTACATTGAATTTCGTTAGGATAGCTGTAAAATTGCGGCTATTATCGTGTTCACAAACAGACAGACGGACAGACGGACAGATGGACATGGCTTAATCGACTCAGGAGTTAATTTTGATCAAGAATATATATACTTTTTTGTACCAGCCACGCCTCCTAATCGGCGTTATAAACGGAGTGACAAAGTTAATATACCCCTATTACGTTTTTTAAACGTGTGGGTATAAGAACACAGCATAAGGGTACACCCTAGTATACACCATTTTTTTAATTTCTAACATAAGATTCAAAATCAGCGACCCCTTAAAACTGCCAACACATATAAAAAAAAAGAATTTTTTGAGTCCACCCTAGTGTCAAAAAATTTCTTGAAATTCTAACATTAGATTCGAAATCAGCGACCAGCGCAGCTACAAAGAGTATAAAACAAAAAAACACATTATTAGGGTCCACCCTAGTTTCAATAAATTTTTGAAATTCTGACATCAGGTTCAAAATCAGCAACCGCTTAATACTGCCAGCACATATAGAGAAAGTATAAAACAGAAAATACATTTTCAGGGTCCACCCTAGTGTCAAAAAACTTATTGAAATTTTAACACCAGGTTCGAAATCAGCGACCCATTATGCTGCTAGCACATAAGCAAAGAGTATAAAATAAAAAACCACATATTTAGGGTCCACCCTAGACCCATACCATAACATAAAATTCGAAATCAGCGATCAGCGCCTCTACAAAGAGTAGAAAAAAATACGTATTTAGGGTTTACCCTAGTGGCAAAAACTTTTTTGAAATTCCAGCATCACATTCGAATTCAGCGACTTCTTAATACTGCCAGCACATATTACACATATGAAAAAACACATTTTAGGGTCCACCCTAGTTTACAAAATGTTTTCAAATTCTAGCATCAGGCTATCTGTATTACACATGCAGTGTCCATTTCTTAATACTTATTTGCATTAAGATACAAACAACACACAAATAAAAATACCAAATACGTCAAAATACAATTTTCTAGAATCATATTTGAGCTTAACCCTATATCGTGCCTTGTTGCAGATCTGCAACATATAGAAATTGTTCTGGAAAAATAACTCAAAGAGATCGAATTAATTCGAAATTCTTATAAATGACTCACGAACATTCCAAAAAACTCTAACTTTCCAATTAGAGAGTAAACCAATCAACAGTTATTTTTTATTTTTCACTACAACAGTGTGGTTTTGCATTTTGCAGCAGTTTGTGTTTTGCTAAATTTTTATTGTCTATTTAAATGTCTTCAATTTTAATATAAAGTGTTCATAATGAAAACAAAAATCTACATTTTTTGGTGAGCTATTGAACTATTTTATTCATGAATTATTATATTAAAAGCAATGCTATATGCCCTGCAATATGTAAATCTTTTTAAATGCAAAAAATATCTTTTGCAAATATTTTTTACAAATAAAGTAGTAATTTAAAAAAAGTGGTTTTTATTTATTTTCCCGACTGTTTGAGATATTTTTAGGTAAAAATTGAAATTGGCGTTATTGCGCGATATAGGGTTAATGCCAAATAAGTTCATGAAGAAACAGATTGCAACAAAAACAACCCAGTGAACTAAAACTATCTTTTTTTAATTCATTTATGAACCTTTTCGGGTAGAAAAGTTAATTTTCGGCACTTATAAATGAGCCTTTTTGGACTCATTTGTCGGACTAAAATTCCTCTCAAAAGCGAGCCTTTTTTCTTCAGAAAGGAGTTAAATGAAGAATCATCAATTGTACTTTTTTCAATTGTTTTCGTTTTTATACTAATTTTTATTGTAGTTATGTTTTTGAAAATAGACCCACTGAACCGTAAGCGAAGGTTTTGCGTAAGGTGAGAGTCTTGCAAACGTTTTTGGATAGTTTTTTTTTAATTCTTTATTTTTTATTTTGTCGCTTGAAAGTGCTTGCTATAGAAGATTAAATTCGTGAAAACTTTTCCCATACTTAAAAACTGTACTTCTTTTTCAAAATTTATAAAAATTTTATTTTATAGTCGAAGAAGAATCATTTTAGAAGCTCAAAATTCCTCGTAAATGAACCATTTTTATTCATTTCTATAAGTTTCTAGGTTAATTTTTAACTCATTTCCGAAGAAAAAAGGTTAGTTTCTGAGAAGCATTTTCGTACGGCGATTGATGTAAAAAGGGTTCATTTCTGAGTGCCGAAAAATAACTTTTCTATAGCTCCTTTTTTAAATCATTTTCGAAGAAAATAAGGTTCGTTTCTGGGAGCCATTTTCGTCCGGCGATAGATTCTAAAAGAGTTCATTGGTGAGTGCTGAAAAATAACTTTTCTATGGTTCTTTTTTTAAACTCATTTCTGAACAAAAAAAGCACAATTTATGGTTCTTTTTTAACTCATTTCTGAACAAAATAAGGTTTATTTTTGAGAGGCATTTTAGTCCGACGAATGATTTAAAAAGGGTTCATTTATGAGTGCCAAAAATGAACGTTTTTACCCGAAAAGATTCGTAAATGAATTCGAAAACGGTAGTTTTGGCTTTCTTTTTGCCTTTCAAAGCAATGTTTTTCTACTATTTTGCAAAAGCAAAAGTTTCGAAAAAGTGACTGAATTGATTTTGCAAATATTTGTTGTTGTGCTCTTTGTTAGCTTCTTTATCAGGAATCAATCTAGACACCAAAAGTTTGCTGCTATAAATCCATAGAAGGCGTGAAGAAGGTTGTTCTTATAGTTATGTGTAAACATAATAACAAACTTGTTTTCTTAGGTCGGGTTCGCACCAGTGTTTGCATAAAAAAATTAATAAAGGCATATTTTAATTACTATATGGTTTTTATAATTCTAAAAATATTATATTTTACTAGAACTATATTTGAGCTGAGCATCAAATAAGTTCATAAAGCAACAAGAGTTTTATTTAACAAAAATATTTGGTCATATAAAAATTACAACAATGTTTTCAATACAAAAATAAACATGTTGTTTAATTGTGTTCAATCTATTGTTATCTTAACAACATAATATTCAAATAAAATAACAGGGTTCATTTGTGCAATTATCTATTATCTTCATTATATAAATAAAAATCAAGAATTAGCATTTTTTGTGTTTGTCACGGGTGTGCTCAAGAACCGCTGCACCATTGATTTTAGCCAAATTATCACTATTTGAAAGATAATTAATTTTAGATAGTTCATGTATACGCAGAACTTTGAATTATTGAATGGCGGAGATAAGAGGTAATGAGATAGGAAACTTTCGATTTTAAAGCTGTAGTTTTTGTAGCAACGAGCTTTTTTTGGCATTTTTTATAAACTTTGTTGAAACTCACATATGGGCATTTCCGTAGCTACGCACGTGACAGACGTACGACTTTAATGAGTGGAAAAACGAAAAATTAAACCTAGAGTTTTCTTATTATGATTTTTCAATAGTTTACTAAGCGCACTATACAAGGTGTAAGCGCTAAGAATTGTCAAAAGTTCGGCTCTCAGATAGAAGCCACCAAAAATGATACGTTACGTAACATAAAATAGAAGTGGTTTTTACCTGCATCAATATAAACGAAAAAATCTGCGAAGTGTGCACGAATTTTTTTATGAAAGTTTTTTTAATATATTCTGATTTAATGTTGCTACATAATCCTTATTGTTTCGTTGAAAAATCTTTACTAATTATTTTTATACAAACCATAGTACGATACGTTACGTGATACACGTTATGTGACAAATTTTTTCCTTCAAAGAAGTGTGAATATTTTATAGTTTTATTTATTTAATTGAACTAGAAAAACATTCGAAAACTGAAAAAAATTAAACTGAAATTAATTAAACTTTGTATTGTACGAGTATTTATTATACTTATAAAATTTCAACTTTTGTTAGAATTATTCAACTTTTGTCACCATTTTTAAATTTTTTTTGCCATTCATCATGTTTGCTGCCATTTTTTTAAATTCAAATTGAGATCAGCTCTCAGTACTCTTACAATATAAATTTAAACATTTTTTCTCTATTATGGAGGCTTAAACGAATTTTAAATAATATTTAATTTTTCAGTCGTGGTAAATATGCCCATATGGAAGACGTGAGTTCACCTCATTGCTGTCAAGTTTTGTTGTATCGACAAAAAGCTGTTGCCAATTTTGTTGCAACTTTTATTAAATTAAAATAATAACTAATAATTTAAAAGTTAATAAACTGTTTTTGTCATAAAAACATTAAGGACCCCTTATGATTTTTTTGCAGCACCGTCTAAGTTTTCAATTGGCTTTTACAAATCTTCAAAAAAGTAGACTCTTACAGCCCTATTCTGGCAGCTTAACTAAGCTCACCACATTAACAAAATAGTTAATATTAACAATTTGACAAGGTTTCGTATTCTGCTGCAAATTTAAAAGATCTTTTCCTTACAATTTTGTTAATGACAGAAAGAGTCTTAACAACGAATGAAATTTATGTGCTTAGATAGAAAATTGTTGTGTAAAAAAATGCAAATTATAATATATTGAGTTTAAATACATTAAACTGAAAAATGGAAGAATTTTTACTTATTTAAAGTGTTGATAATGAAATCTTACAGTAGCCATAGCAAATTTTTCAAGCGCTTGCAAAGCCACAAGCTGTACTCAAAGCATCTGTTCATATCGCGCATCTCTTCTTCCAATAGGCATATCGATTTTCACCATGCATGGTGAACTTTAAAAGCTTTTTAAGCTTTTATGTTGTAAATGATTTTTAAGAATACTAACATTTACATAACATAGCAATCAGCTTAACAAGAGCTCCTTAACTACTTCTTGTTAAGTTAACAACCAGAATAGGGCTGCAAATTTGTACGACAGATTAACTGCTACTGTAACGTTTAAAATGTCTTTAAATATGGTTTGTGTACATACTAAGCGGTGTTTTCTTTATATTTATTTGATATTTTTTTTATGTCATTTTGCGTTTTATCAAGTTTCAAATCACAACGGTGCTAAAGAAGTTTCACTTAAAAAAGTATACTTATTATATATTTTGCATTCAATTCAAATTGCCGATTTTGAAAGGTGAAATACCACTACATGTTTCTTTTGTCGCAAGGGTAAACGTTCAAAATTGCCGCTTGAGTTCCCTGGGATACTTATTGTTTCAATATAAACTTTATTTATAATTTCTAACTACGTTAGGTTAAGTTAGGTCAGGTCAGGTTAGGTTAGGTTCAACTAGGTTAGGTTAGGTTAGGTTAGCGTGGCTGTCTCAAATGAGACACACTTAGGCAATGAGGCCCATTGTGATACCAAGAGTTAGTTTTTCCTATCTCTATTTAAACCAATTTGAGCTGTTTACTAAGCCAAGAATTCGGTAAACCGAAGATTCTGAGAGCTCATCAAGGTCAATGAAAAACCAGTTGCCTAAGTGGAGAACCAGTTGGATCGAGTAACGTAAACTTTCACTTTTTTATACTCGTATGTGGAATCGACCAGATCAAAATGAAAAATTTTGATGTAGGAAGGGACGAAAAAAGTCGCTGATTGTGACTTAAAAATTGTGAAATTTACCAATAGTGAATATGGCTAGATATTCTATAACTTCACAGGAATAAAAACCTTGATGTTTTTACAGTTTCTTAGTTCCAGTAAAATTTCGTAAATTCGTAAAAGTGCTGGCACGATTTTTGTAAAAAAAGTTTTATAAATACAATATTTACGTAACAGAATTTTATAGGAGTATATTGCTTTCGAAATTTGAATAATAAGTGTATTTAAAGTGTTAAGTTTATAGAAAATCATCCCAGATGCCATGAATTGCTTAATCGTTTTCTTTTCACGCGTTTGTCCTGCGAGAGTTTCAATAAACTTTATGTTGCTCTCTACTCTCTCTTTTTGTACTCAGTTAAAAAGCAGTTAAACAGCGCATAAAAAAACAGATGAGCCTCGAACAAGCATATGCTGCACTTAAAAAAAAAATCAAAAGAACGATTTTTTTTATTTCGTTTGACATGTACTGTCTTGAGGAGATCGATAAAGAAAAAACGGCGAAGCCGCATACCACTAGGCCACAGTAGTATTTTTATATTGAAAATGATTTTTATGGGCTTTTTTAACAAGAATCCCGTTCAGTTGAAAACATTTTCTTTTAATGTTAAAATGTTTTTTGGGTGTAAAAGAACAATTCTTGTTCCGATAGTTAAATTGAAATCACTTTTATTTATTTTGGTATTTATGTATCATCCTCTGTTAGCATTTAATTTTTAGTTCACACTTCGTCAAATCTTCGCGCCATTTAATTAGCATCGTCTGTTAACAAAAAGTTCTGCAAATAGTGTAAATAAACAAATTGCCAGAGAAAATTTAACTTTACAGTTCGTATTTAACATTACGAGTAACTATCTTAACAGCGATGAAGAAGATGTTTGTGGTCTTGTAAAAGACTCGTTTTTTTCAAAGGCAGACATCAAGTTGTTCCAAAGAGCTTTAGCATTAGTTATGTACCTTCTGCGGTTAGCCTAACTATTGCATTCAATTTCGGGTTTGCCAAAAAACAACGCAGTTACCTCAACGTTGAATCTCAAAAAGATAAACAACCAGTTTAGAATTGTTATTCTGTCTGTACGGTCTTTGAAATATTTACGATAACTGCTAAAGCATACGCATTCAACGAATGTGGTTGAGAGAGACAAAAAAGCAGAACTTATTTTAAATACTATGAACTAATGCTTCGATTGGATGCAGTCCCTTAAATGACCTGGTTAGGTATAAATTAAAAAAAAATTGTTTTTGGTCAAATTTTAAATATTTGTATTTCTACTTAAAATTCTTAGAAATAAACTGAAAACGAGCACTTTTATTTTAAGTAAGTTTTTAAGTTGAATAAAAAGTTTATGTCAAATAGATGTCAACTTGAAATATTTCGCCAAAAGTCATATTTAAAACTCGAAATACAAATAAAATTTGCAATTATTCTTAGTTGTACTCAAGTGCATTTTGAGCAACTTCAAGTTTTATTCTTGACCTTCCTGCATTTCCGACATCAACTTTGTTGAAAAGCAAAACAAGCACCTAAAAGTGGCTGCCGCATCAACTGTCATAAAATGTGGACGAACCTTCCAAAAATTATTTGCAAATTGCCAGCTGAATTGTTTGCAAACTTTTGTGTTTTAGAATTCAAATGTAGTTCGCAATTTTTTTCAGAGTTTTTTTATTTATTAAATTTTGACTTTATTTAATAAACATGAGCCAACTAATATAATAATAAAATTAAACATTAATTAAGAAAAAATACGAAGAATAGCTAATGTAATGTAAAAGATGTTCAATATTAGAACAATAATATTAGAACAGTTATTATTCTTTTTTTTAATATATATTAAATTTAGTGTAAAGTCATTATAAATATATTATGCATTTATATTGTACTATAAAGAAGTATAGCTCTTACTGCACTTATGATTACTTAATAAAAATAAACAAATATTTAAAAAATGATAAAATTTATGTGGAACGAAAATAAAACAAATGTACAAAAAAGAAGTTTAAATGCTGAAAAAATAACTTATAATTTAAATTTTCTTATTTATTTTGAAATAAATCATGGAAATTTTTAACAATATTCAATATTTATGTTCAAGCTTTATGCTTCTTTTAACGAATTTTTAAAATGCTGTCAATGTGTCAAAACAATTGCTCATCACTGAACTTTTTAAATTAGTAAAATGTGTGGATTCAAAAATTCAGAGTACACAAAAGAAACAATATCAACAAATATTCAATCTAGTCGTGCAAACATTTTCAATCGCCTCAGAGTCTCCAGCGCATCGCTTGGAAGATGAGACAATTGCCGGCGAGCTCTTTTGGGAGTCATTCGGGTATCACCGACTGTAAGCAGCTGAGGCCATAGAAGGAAGATTCGTAAGTGATTCGCTGGGAAGTGTTGCTATCGAATCGCCGAGAGGGGTCTTAAGGGACATTTTACCTAATTTAGTCGAAATTTTAGGAGCTTTTTAAGTATGGATTGTGAAAAAATGATTAGAGATATTTGAGTAAATATTTTTTTATTGTTTTACATAAGTATTAAAATTAAAAGCGTCAAGAGTTTTTCTGGAAAGAGGTTTTTTAAAATTGGTGTGCAAGATTGTGCAATAACTATTATACTGATTTACTTCAAAACTGTTGAATAATTAAAAAAATATATTATTGACGTGCTGACTTCGATTTTTTTTTAAAAGTCATCAAAAAATTTTACAGTTACTTTTGTCCTAAAATGTTAGGCCTTTTTTTGAATTTCAATTTTGCGAAGCCGCCATTTTGTTTCTAATTAATTTTTTTGAAAAACTTTCAAAATTCGAGATTCCTGTACACTGTTTTTCTATTTTTTTACTGCTTCATTTTTGTACGTGTGACGCGGAAGTCACGTCACGAAAAACAATTTTTTTGGTAATTTTAATACTTATGTAAAACAATACAAAATATTTACTCAAATATCCCAAACCATTTTTTCACAATCCTTACTTAAAAAACTCCTAAAATGTCCAAAACTTAGGTAAAATATCCCTTAAGCGATTCGTCGAGAAGATTCGCGAATGAATCGCCTAAAGGGTTCGTAAGCGATCCGCTGGGAAGAGTCACTAACGAATCTCCGAGAGTGGTTTTTGGCTATTCGCTGGGTTTAATGACAAAATCCCGAAATATAAGATCCCGAACGACAAAATCCCGAACGACAAAATCCCGAAACGACAAAGTCCCGAAACGACATAATCTTGAAACGATAAAATCCCGAAATGACAAAATCCCGAAACGACAGAATCCCAAACGACAAAATCCCGAAATGCGCGCTCAAATTCATAAATGTTGCAGATTCTGCTTTGCATCTCAAGCATTTTGTTAGGGTTTGCAACACAAGTATTTCGCAATATTGCAGATTCTTCTTTCAATTCTTTCAATTTAACAATTTCATGGTGTTTGAATAGTATCCAAAAGTGGACTTTCTTAAGAGTATTGCAATTAACTTATCATTATATAAATATGTTTTCTTTTCTTTACTTTTTATTACATTTTTATACAATTTTAATGATTTTGAAAAAAATTGTTCATTTAACGATTTTTAAATTGAAGGGGTTATTGCAATAACGTGATAAGTCACATGATCTAAAAAATCGGATTTTTAGGCTCGATAAATTACTAAATGCATTAGCAAGAACCACTGAAGAGATTTTGGCTATTTCTTATTAAATTTCAAACCTATTTGTAAAAGTTTCCGTGTTCAATTCCATTGCTACACACAAAAATATATTTTTACAATTTTTAGAGTCGATTATTTCAAAATATTTTTTATGTAGCTTATCATGTTTTTGCAATAAGCCCTTCAATTGAATTCAATATATGTGTTACTTATTTTGCTTAAAAATAATGAAAATATTTCAACAAAATGTACTTAAGTTTTATAAATGAACTTGTTTACTCTTCAAATCAGTTCAGGATTTTCGGGTTTTTTATTTTTCGGGATTTTGTCGTTTCGGGATTTCTCTAAAATTTCGGGATTTTGTCGTTCGGGATTTTGTATTTCAGTATTATGGCTATATCCCTATTCGCTGGGAAGAGTTTCAAACGAATCGCCAAGAGAAGTCCAGAGAAGTCCTTAGCGTTTTGCGGGAAGAGTCGCACATGAATCGGCTACAGGGGGCTTAAGCTATTCGACTACAATAGTGGCAAACGAATCGCTTTTAGGGTTCCTCAGCGATTTGTTGCGAAGCGTCTTTGTTGAACGTTACAAGTTGTTTTTTTTTGGGGCAATTCTTTGTCAAATCGGTCAACAAAAAGATCGACAACCGCAAATTGAACTGATATAAATATTTTCAGTTTCCATACGGAAATTCAACACAAAAAATAATTTTTTAATATTTTTTCCATGTTTATTTTTAGTGGAGAAGTGTATAGGATCGATTTAGAAAATTTTTAAAAAGCCATCTTCCAACGATCGCTGGATTGAGCGAAGGAAGATTTCGAAGATTTTTCTTGAATTGCGCGTTCATCGCTTGGGCGATAAAAAAGCAATCCATCTTCCAACGATTGCCGGAATAAACGAAGGAAGATAAAAAAATTTTCTTAAATCACGCAATCATCCCTTGGGCTATCGAAAAGCGATCCATCTTTCAAAAAATCCTTTTGCGAATCGCAAGTTCTTCGGAAAAGCAACTTCTTTTCCAATCGTCTTCCAAATGTTAACAGGGAATAACTCAATAGTTGGTTTTAGTGATAAAGTTCACTGTAAAGCTTTCGCCATTAAACTTCAATTGCTGATATTTTGACTGCAGTCAGAGCTGGGTTGTAATGATTCCTTTTTAATTTAATTCCACCTCAACTCCAATTCCTTGGAATTAGGAATTGGTAACTGTACATCTCAATTCCTTAGGAATGTAATTGGAAATACTTCTCAATTGCATTACAGGAATTGTAAATGGCAATTGGACATCTCAATTCCTCCAGAATGGTATTGGAAAAAATCGTCAATTCCATTACAGGAATTATAATTGGTAATTGAATACCTCAATTCCTCGGAATAGAATTGGAGAAAATTGTCAATTTCATTCCGAGGAATTGTAACAAGTAATTTCCTTTCATTAGAAACCATTTCAATTCTTCAGGAATGAAATTGAAAAAATTGTAAATTGTATTACGGAAATTATAATTGATAATTGAACGCCTCAATTCCTTAGGAATAGAATTGGAAAACATCGATTTGTTAGTAGATTAATGAAATTTTTTACAGTGGTGTGGAAGTTGTGTACCAAACACCTTGCAAAAAGTCGGTGGGATTGAACCAGGTAGCGTAGCAGCTATGTAAATATATATTTTGTTCCAACCCAAAATGTGGTATTAAATTAAAAAAATTGGTATCTTCGATAGTATATTTATTTGTAAATATTTCATTAACGACTAACAATGGGAGCCAAATAAAGTTTTCTAATACATAATTTGTCGGCCATTTTAGTCTAGTGAAGAGTGCACTTGACTATCAACCCAGAGGTCCCTGGTTCGAATCCGGGCTTGGGCATGGTTCTTTTCACTTTCTTTGTTTTTTCCTATATTTAAGAATTATGGAAAACTAAAAATCCACAGCGAAATTGTGGAAAATATAGAATTAAAGGACAGGAACAACAAAGGGTTGGAAATGCTTGCCGTGGCTAAGGCATAACATTAGTCTCGGTTAAAAGCAATTTAAATTGTCTTTGACGGTTGTTTCGCCTAGTCAATAATTCACGTATGGTTACAATTAATTCCTCTAAATAAATCTTTTCCTTTCAGGTCAAAGACCAAATCTTGTTTGTATAAGGCGCGTGCCTTGGTTCTTTTTTTAAAAAAAAAAGAAAAAGTAGTTTTGAGTTAAAGAAAAAAAGTCCTGTAATTGGATTCCTGTAATGGAATTGACCATTTTTTCCAATTCCATATATGAGGAATTCAAGTGTTCAATTATCAGTTACAATTCCTGTAATGGATTTGACCATTTTTCCAATTCCATTCCAAGGAATTAAGAGGTTCCATTACCAATTACGATTCCTGTAATGGAATTGACGATTTTTTCCAAATCCATTCCTGAGGAATTGAAAATTTGTTCCAATTCCATTTCAAGGAATTGAGGTGTTCAATTACCTGGTGTTCAATTCCTGTAATAGCATTGACGATTTTTTCCAATTACATTCCTGAGGAATTGAGAGAACCAATTACCAATTCCTAATTCCAAGGTATTGGAATTGTAATCAAAACTATGACGATATCTCGAAAACTGTAGCTTTTCTCAGTACAACGTATTTTTGTACGAAAAGTCATTGGTTGAGAAAAATAACGGTATACGAAAGCTTTTTTAAGTAATATTTTTCACGGATAGTATATTAAAAAATTTCCCGTTATGGCATTGTTATGGCATCAGAATTATTGCATTATCTCGAAAACTGTAGCTTTTCTTAGTACAACGTATTTTTGTATGAAAAGTCGTTGGTTAGCACTGAACGGCAAACTGAAAATAGACATATGTAGATTTGTTTTTTAACCCTTTTCTACGCTCATCTGAGAACGAACGCGATTTCATATCATAGTGCAGGTCGAAGGTCACAGTGAAAAGATCGAATTTCGACCAATGGCAATTTCTAGTTATTTTAATTATGAAACTTCGAAATTCTTTGCGTAGTGTTTTTTCTGAATCTGCATCTAATGTTCCATCGACAATTTTTGCGTTAATGTATTGCTCAAAAATGTAAGAAAAGCTGGAAACGGTCATAAAACATCGTTTAATTGGAGATAAAAGTGGATCGAAATCCTAGTGGAGCAAATTTGAGGTAAAAATATGATGGCCTTAAATATATATATAAAGTTTGCAACCGTGAAACTATAAAACTCTTAAATATTTTATATTATTTCAATAATGAAATGAATTGACTAAACTATCGTTTTTTTATGGCGTACAAATTGTTTATAAAATGTACCCGGGAAACGCCGGTTATAAGTATATAATTCTTCTGTAGGTGTGAATTTGACTGAAATCCTCCTAAACGGCTGTATCAGTTTAGATTAAATTTTTTGTGTTTAATATGATTAGCATTAAAATTTGTATACAAAATTTTTAGGTACGATGAGCGATTTCGCGCTATCTATTTTGATCTATTTTTAACACCAGAGGGCGCTGCAGTACAAATCCTTTACAAAACCGCCAAAAACTCCTTAGCCAGTCACATGATTAGCATGAAAATTTCTATAAAGATTTTTTGTCAGGTACGATAAGTTTGTTGGTGCTATCTATTCTGATCTGTATTTAACACCAGTGGGCGCTGTAGAACAAATCTTTTACAAAACCAGCAAAAACTCCTTAACTACTAAAATGATTAACATGTAAATTTGTATAAAGAAGTTTTCAAGTGCGATGAGTGTTTTGGTGTTGTTAATTTTGATCTAGCTTGCAGTACAAATCTTCTACAAAAGCACCAAAAACTTATAAATCGCATTTAAATATACTACTTATAAATAAGTTATCGTGTTTTACTTTTAGAATGTACAAGTTGTTAATAAAATACTACGCTGGAAAGGCCGGGCATATTAGCTAGTTACTTTTTAAAATATTATAATTTCTCACTGTTATTGTGTTGATATTTATATAGCACATTTTGTTTTTCAAATTCTGATTAAATATTTCATTTAATTTATTATTCTTTTTGAAAACATGTAGTTAAGATAAACTTTGATTATTACTATTCGTTTTAATGCACTTATTCACTAGCTTTTCAGCACAGAAAAACATATTACGTTGTGCAGTTTGCTTGTTTCACTTGTAAATATTAGGAATATCATAAATATTATTTTTCCTGTTTAATATTTCATTTGTTTTTTATTTATTAAATGCCGTCTAAGCGCGCACGTTTCGGAGCCATGCGATCGTTCACCAAAGCTGCTCAAACCGAACTGATTGCCGACCGCAACAAGACGTTTGTTCGAAGCAGCTGCTGTCGGCAGCAACTAATATTGATGCCACTCTCATACCCACTCAAAGCGGTGAGCAGTGATTAAGTTAAAAGCAACTAAATTGGCAACAGTAGAGAGTTTTTTTGAATTAATTTAGCAGTTTTTAGTTTCTTACTGAAGAACAGGGTTGCCAGATTTGTAAAAATAAACTGTAAATTCCAAAAACAAAAATGTATATAAAAACAAATACTGTAACCCGTAAAAACGAAGCAACTTAAATTTTATTGGTATCTAATAATTAGTTTTTTTCTTCGTTATTTATTATGTTGATTTTATATGATTTAAATACAAATTCTAAATGTTTGATAGTTTAAATCATACATGATTTTAAATACAAATTCTAGTTGTTTGATAGTTTAAAATCGTTTATTGAGCTTAAGGTCAAAGTTAGAACAATTAATTGTTCTAACGAATCTTTCCAAAGAAACAACAACAACAAAGTTTTTTTCAATATGAAAAGGAAAATCTCACTAGCTGATTTTATTGCAATTTCGGCCGTGCTAAAGGCTTCATCAGAAATCTTTGTGATACCTCGTGCAAGCGCGCACTAGCACACTGCACCCAGGGTTGCCACTTGTAAAAAAATTTAATTAAAAAAAATTTGATCAAAAAGGTACCAAAATTAAATAAAAATTTATTAAATGAACAAACATTTTTTTAAAGTAAGAAAATTAATAAAATTATAATTTTTGTTAATAAAAAAATGCATTCAACATTGAAATACTTAAAATTAATAAACAGAAATAGTGGTGAAATAAATTAAGTAATATTATTAAGTATTACATTTTTCTTGTTTAGAATTTCTTATTTTAATAACTAAAAACCACAAAATAAGTAAAATTCATAAACTCTAATACTTATAAAAGTGAGACGTACATCTTTTTTATTTGAATTAGATAAAAACATATATAGAAAAAGTACAACTTTTTCTTGTTTAATATTTATTTTTTATATTAATATAAAAATCACAAATTAGTAGTTAATTCAGGTAAACGTAATTTTTTGGTCACAAAACAAAACAAAAAATCGTAAATTAATGGTATAAAAATACGATCCTTATCTTTTTTATTTGAAATAAGTAGGAACTAAAAAAATATACCGCATTCATTGGCAATGAATATTGATTTTAAAAAAGTAAATTAATAAATAAAAATATATGGCATTTAATACTTTAAAAAATTATCGGTTTCCTCAAGTTTAAATTTTAATAATTTTTTAATAACTAAAAATCAGAAACTACACAGTTCGTTTGTTTTATAGATTTTAAATAAAATGAAACTTTTTCACCATCACCTCAAGCTAAGGAGTTATGAAAAAATATGCTATACAGTTCTTTTTCCAATAACTGCTCCTAAGCGCAAACTCTTACAAAGTATTTAAAGCTTTTGCTGATATCTTTTTACGTTTTAGAAAGACATATTGTGAAAGAAACGAAAATTTTATTAAATTTATTCAAAGCAATTTCAAGCGGCTGAAAAGCCCTAATTTTTCAGTAAACTACTTAAGAAATTTTTCCTATAAATTTTTCATGTAATCAATTTTCGTTATTTCAAAAAATATCTGGAATTATCCACAATATCTGCAAAGATCAAATGAAGGCTTAAACTTCAAAGACAAAAGATATTTTTATGATTCAGACATTTCACTATAGCAAATATATTTATTATGAAAAAGTTTAAAAAATTTATGATTTCCAAGGCAATTATCTTCAAAACAAAAGCTGAAAAAAATTGATTACAAAAATGTTTAGACCTAATCAGCCGTATTATGAATAACTTTTTAAGTGGAATTGAAAAAAATTGGAATATTTTGACATTTTCTTTTGACATGATTTGCAATATTTTCAGATGATGCGTTCGGAAAACTTAAAGAAATGTTCAATAGAAAACATAAAGTTTATGCTGCATTAAAAAATTTTTGAATGTAATATTAAATTAAATTTTTTATGTAAATCTTGCAAACTGATTATTTTGAAGGAAAAAAGTTACCAAAACTATAAAAAAATAACCAAATTACCAAGTCAAAAATTATCTACCAAATTTGGTAATTAATTACCAAACTGGCAACCCTGACTGCACCATAGAGGCGATGAGATTTGAAGAGTCAATTTCTCAGTTTTTCTCCTATTTCACATGCTCACATTTGTTGTTGTTATTTATTATTTATTTATTTATTTATTTATGTATTGCCCAATCAAATTTTTGGGCTAAATAAATTACTTAATGCGCTGCCAACAATCACTGAAGAGATATTAGCTACTTATTATTAATTTTATAACCTATTTCCAAAAGTTTCCGTGTTCAATTCAATTTTTTCATACAAAAATAAATTTTTTCAAAACTTTAGAGTCGATTATTTCAAAATATTTTTTATGTGGCTTATCATGTTTTTGCAATAAATCCTTCATATGCAGTGTAAAAAAATACCTTTTTATAGTATTTGTACTTTTGACAAGCATTTTATCACACTTTTTTTTTCTTTTTGAAATTTAATTCACTGATTTTCATAAATTGACTTATACATTTTTTTTGTACATTTTGGTTGATTTTTTAAATTTAATACAATTCGATGCATTCTTTTTTCAAGATATATTTTGTTCTGAGAATATCACAAAGTGCGGGAATGTCTAACTTATTTCTAAGTTTTGTTTTATTTACATTAATTACTGAAATTATTCTTTTGTTGTTTGCGGTGGAAACTGAAATAAATAGAGCATCAGAAAACATTTTTCCCAAAATACAAAACGATTCACTACCATTGCTTCTTTTTATTTTGAAAAAAGATTTCACAAAAAATTAAATATCACTGTCAAAATTTAAATTTAAATCTTTAAAATTACTTTGAAGCTATTCGCGCCATTAACTTCGTTCAATTCATCAATACTTTTAAAATTTTCAAATGTTGACTCAATTGCGATATAGATGGTTGATAAGTACCTAAAACTTTAGTTTGAGACTGAAGTTTCACATTTTAGAAATATTGATTTTCAAATAAAAAATGAGTTGTCAGTTTATTACATAGCTCCACATAAAGTTTTACGCATTGCCCTCTGAAGTCGATTTTCTCCCATTGTGGTAGTTTATGAGTTGACGTCAATGCCATTGATATTTCATTACCTAAATAAATATCCTACGCATGTTTAAGTGTGTCACTATTGTTAATATCAAAATTTTTTAAATTCATATACGTTAACAATATCATTTTTTATAAAATATTGCAAAAGTTTTTGTAACAATAATTTGCGAAAATATTGCTATGAAGCATTTTATTAAATGTATTATTGTCTTTCTATATAAATTTCAAAAATATTAAATAAAACTCAAACTAAGGATTCTCTACCTTGCACAGTGTTTGATGTAGAACAAATTATTGGGATAAAAGTCTAAAAATGAAAGTAATGGAACAAATAAAGTTTGTTGTCAAAAGAAAAGTTCAAAACAACATTTTTGAGTACGAAAGTCAGAAAAATTTTGCACGCACCGTTTATTAAAAACAATAACAAAAAATATCATTTACATTAAAGCTTTACTTTGAGCCCATTTAAAAGAGTGTTACTACATTTTTTTTAAAGAGGAAAAATTCTGCTTAAATCAGGTGACGGCGAGACTCAAGCTCTTGTAAAATGGTAAAAAGTAGATGATCTCTTAGGCGATATTTGTTGGAATTTACGTGAAGAAGCAGAAGAAACAGATAAATCTATTTGAGAAAATAAAGAAAAATATGTATGAAAAACTTAGTTTTATTACCTTTCAGGTCGTTTTAGGGACACAGAAGGATGTTTAATTTGGTTTAATTTTTAATTTCACTTGGCACCACTATATCAGTCGAAAAGCTTACTTGTTTTTGTTTGAACAAAGCTTTTATACGGAAAAAAGGGTTTTTTGATTTCTGAGGTTAGTTTGGACCATAAGAGTTGGGTTTCGAGGATTAACATTTTTTAAAAAATTATTTTCCAAGTAATTTTTAATGTTTCACTCATAGACATGAAATCGATTAAGTAAATGAGAAAAAAGTTTTTCTAACAAAAACTGCATCAACATGTACTTGACCTTGAACCTTCAATTTCTTGAAAACAGGCCGAAGGATTAAAAAACGTTAAGCGCCATTAAATTCAGCGTCCTCGAATTATGCGGAAATGATATGTCTCCAGCTTGTTTGATATTTGGACATGCACAGTGGTATTATCTGTGCATAGATTATTTGTCACCTCTCTGCCATCATAACCACATTTCGATTTATAAATTAATAAAAAATTTCAAGAAACATTTTTTTCAGATTGTTCTGTAAATCTACATAATTTTAAATTATGCTATTACTAATTTTTATAATCTTATGTCATAAATAAATATACTTAATTACTTCTTAAAGCATGTTAAAGTCGTACATTTGTGTAAAAATTTTAATTAAAATAAATAAGAATATTTTTGAATCGGATGTATGCTTATTGGAATGATGTTTTTTTTAGGAAAATCCTAAAGTAATATATGAATAAAAAATTAAATACCATTGTCTTCAGTGTAGCCTTTTTATTTAAGAATATCTTAAATATCTTTTAAAATATTATTATTTTCGATAAAAGGAATGTATGAAGAAACTAAATATAAGTGTTGCTTTAATTGTGGGTTGAAAATAGGAAATAAAGGTCTTATGCAACTAAATTTGTGGTCCCGGTATTGCTCTTGCATATAAATCTTATTTGCATTAAATTTGTTTTCGTTACATTAGCAGTTTTTAAGTTATAAACTTTTGTACCTTTAAACTCAATATATCGAACAATGTGCCTTGTAAGGAATTACATCATTTATAACTTTAAAAAAATTAAATCAAAGTTTTTGTATTGACTCATATTACGCGTTTTTGTCGCGATTGCGACACCGCTCTCCCTTTTTTTTCGGAAACGCGGCTGAGAAATACTGAATTTTGCATGTATATAAATGATTAAATAAATTACATAAATAAATGTATTTAAATACATGCAAAATTCAGAATTTTTTAGCCGAATTTGCGAAAAAAAACGTGAGAGCGGTATCGCAATCGCGACAAAAACACGTAATATGGACACATTCTAAGCCTGTTTAAAAAACTGTAATTTACAGTTAAAACTGTGAATATGGCAACGCTGACTGCAGAATAAAAGGTGCAGAGCAGTGTTGCCATGAAAAAAAAATTTTATAGCGTAACTTTTGCACTCTGCTCGTCGGATTTCTCGTCGGATTTGTGAAACTCTGAAAACAAGAACTAAAAAATTTTCAGTCGCATTTTACAACAAAGAAGACAAATAAAATATTGCATTTTATTAGACGTATGGCGTTTATTTGAAGTTAATATATTTAAATAAATCACATTTTTTTCAAAAGTCAATTCGATAATCATTATAAATATAGAAAATATATTATAATAAAGTATATTTTGAAAATATTTTTAAACGAAGAGTAAAAATCAAATTAAATACATTTTCAACACAGTTTGGTTTAATGTAGATCTCTTAAATCAGCAAAAATGAAATACGTAGAGCTATTATACATAATTTTTAAATTTTAACTCTATAAGCTTTTGCTTCAAGTAAATTAACGAAAAAATGTTGTTGTTTTAAGCCAGCAAAAACTATAAAAAATTAGATTTTAGTGAAAAAAATGTGTATAAAAATATATAATTTTTTCAAAGTCATATATACATTGCATTATTAAATTTGTTTATCAATTCATTATCAATTTCAAGACTAAAACAGTTGAAAGATTTCATACGAAGTAAATTTTTTTTTTAATTTTATTATAATAATTTTTTTCTTTTCATATATATGTTAATAAAAATAATATATGCAAAATCGGACGCTGGATCTACTTTTTCTGAAATCGTAACATTTTGAAGAATTTTGGTCAAATATCGGAACGTCGGATTCAAGTATTAACATCGTAACATATCCGATATATCGAACCATATGGCAACGCTGGTGCAGAGAGATCTGCTCTGTAACGTTAACAGCATGAAAGAGATCTAAAGCAAAATTGGCTTAACTCTGTTATTGATTATGTATGAAGAACTATAATTTATAGTTTATTTTGCTTTTAATCACCAATAGTTTGTACTTTGCGAAATTAAATTTTGCAGAAAATCCGTGTTTTTTTATAAAAAAATAATAATGTTACTCAACTGATGCTTAAAACAGAAACTATCCCAATATAGCTTTATTATTATTATTTTCAACTTTGAAACAATAACAAAAAAATCTGTACTTCGTGAATGTCTGTTGTGATGTCGAAGCCGATGATGATGATGTGTTTGTTGATATTGTAATTTCATTTATTGTTTGGTTTTTTGTGTTGTTGATGTTTGGTTTTTGTAATAGTTTTTATCTACAAGTCTTTAAGCAAACTTTAAGTGTTAATCTATTTTTAATGGTTGTTAATTTCTAAGTTGTTTTTTTGTTTTATATATTCTCAAAGCTAATTGGGATTTAAAAATTTCAAGGTCATTTCATTTGAACCCAATGACCAATGTGATGATTGTTCTAAGTACAAACGTACAGTTGTGGTGAAAAAAGAGTAGCGCTGAGGCGAATTGATATAAATTTGACAATGATGAAACATTTATGGTTTTCAATTATCCCTTTTAGACCGGAACGCATCGATTCCGAACGGTCGATGTCTAAATATATTCACTCTTTTTCAAGAACAACATATAAAAGATCCCGCCATAAGTGCGCAGAAATGGAAATCTACTGCGCAGCCTACGTCATATGTGAAAATACATCCACACAAAAACAACACAAACACAACAAACGAAACTAAGCAAATGAATCTGATTGGCTTATAGGGAAACAAACGAAATACAAACAAAGAAACAGTAAAAATGCTCTCAAAATAAATCGAGCAACATAGCTATTTTTTGGGGGTCAACACGGAAGCTAACACCCCAATAAGATATAAAATTTTTATCAAAGATAGTAATGAAAAATATTTCTATTTTTTCTGGACAAGCGTTGTTTTTTGATTTATAATTACTTCATTTAAAAAATCCAAGATTTTATAAGAAAATGAGGAGATTTTTTAAGCGAATATCCCTATAAAAAATTTCACTACGTTATTTCAGTCATTTTGACACTATCTACTCTTTCACTTCTGACGTCACATGCACTTGCTTACAAAGAGAGTGGACATGCGCATGGCGTAATCTTGAATATATAAATCTTGACTCTATTTGACGAATTAAACACAAGTTAAACAAGGTCGGTCTCCATACAAAAAAAAAAAAGGTCTATGATAGGGTTATGGTATAGTATATGATATTATGGTATCGGTATAGTTTAAAGATAGTAATAGTTTGCCCAAAAAAGGCAAAAAACCTTTTAAAAAAAATTCCAGCCTTAAGCTTAGTATGCTGTAGGAACGAAAATTTTTGGGCATATAGCTCTTCACGCGAATTTTTGGTGTAGAGTTAAAATTTTTGTGTGGAGAAAAAGCACTTGCTGTTCTGGTTGACTGATTCATATTTTTATTGCTGCAATTTTGTATCCTATGTAAGGCAAGACTACACATTAATAAGCTATATAAATGCAACAATAAATTTGTTAAATAACAAATTCAACACTTAAACTTACTTACTGCTTATTTTTTTTGTTGAATGGCAAATTTCCGCGCCAATTAAATGTACGAGCATATAATCGACAGCGAAATTTTGATATTTCAACTCTCCACTCACGAATGGAAATTTGGCAACATAGCAATAATTTTCACTTCTACAGCGTACCAGCTGGCGAAAAAAAATTTCGCTGCCTGTTCGTTGTCAAAAATCTCAATGTATTTCTTATGGAAATTTTTTTCGTTCCTATAGCATACTAAGCTTTAGAGTTAACACATCGCGAAATCATTTCGTGAAGAGTACTACAATGAGCTAGGGAATAGTTAAGACCAGTGGTCGGCACCAATGAAGCACATGCTTTACCAAGAGTTACACGAATTCTTATGCTCTTTCGCTCACACGACAAAAAAGCAGTGTCGAAGCAGAATTGTTTTGGATGATACGCAATTGGTTTGTCTCACTTCCATTACAGTCTCATTTTTAATTTCGCCGACTACTAGCTTAGACCGAGTTTATTAAGAACTTTTTTCATTCAAATTTTTTTTTAAAAATGATCAGAGGTAGTTAGTTGTTGTTTTATTTACTAAAAAACTATAATAAAATATGAAAATAATATATTTCAAAATTTAAAATGATTAGTAGTAGTTGTATATATAAAAAAAAAAATGTATTTTAGTACTAAATTTTTTGTTCTGGAAAATTCTTAAAGGATATAAAAAAATCAAAATTTAGACAGTGAATATTGTTTCATGTCATAAAAATGCCGTTTACTCCAAAAATCATAAAAAACTTTCCAGTGGGTTGGATCGAAATTTCGATTTCGCCGAACACAGCGGACTCTTAAAAAACATCCTGTTTTTGGTAAGTATCTTTTTTTTCTTCAAAATGCATACCCAAGATACGCAAAATAAAAAAGATTTTGATCATACACAAATTTTGAGCTAAAATAAATTTTGAAATTTTTTCTTTCCAAACTCTTTTGAGACCCAAAAAAAACGATATTTCGTTCTTTTCGTATACTTAGATGTTTTTTTTTAAACACCTATAAAATATGTAGTTTTCATGGTATTCACATGAATTATTGCTTATTGAAAAGGTATTGAGCTCTTATTTTTATTAATATATCTTTAAGTGTGGTTTAAGGGGTTACGGGTAGTCAAAATTTTTCACACATCAAATTTTCTTTTTTTACATTTTCTTAAAGCAGAATGTTTTTTAAATATTCTCTGAAAATTTGAAGTGAATCCGATAAATACTTTTGGAGTTATTCGACAATTAACAAAGGGCCCTCGGGCGCTCCAGAACGCTTGAGAAAACTTTAGATGCGTTTTTCTCAAAACTATGTTTTTAGATTTCAATCAAACTTATACAGCTTTTGGAAAATATCACAAACTAGTGCCTGATCGAAGGATTTTTTTTTAAATTTCGATTTTTTATAAGCAATTAACTGTTGGTTTTTTCCCGAAAATCTTAAGAAAAATTTCCTGAGGCCGCCATTTTGCTATTTTTTTAAAAAGCTTCGATCAGGCACTGGATTATCTATTAATAAAACTTATTTATTTTTTCCGATTGATTTTAGATGAGCCATAACTTTAAAAATTATAATTTTTTTTTTAAATTTTCGTGAAGTCAAGTCGAAACATTATGCAATGACGTCATAGTACTAATTTTATAAAATACAATGATTTACTGGCAAAAAAAATAATTGAAAATTCTCATTTTTAATATATCTGACTACCCCTAACCCCTTTACTAACACTGAGTGCCACAAATATATAAAACATGAGAAATCGCTATTCAAAGTGATTTTTTTCGATTTAGACAAATCTTGGTATATGTATATGAGGTTTTGGGTACTGAAAATAAATTTCAACCGTTTTTCAGTAAAGTGTCCACCAGAAGGTGCTCCAGTACAAAATCCTGGATTTACGAAAACTCTTGGTCTAAGGCAAGAAAAACACACACAATATTGCTTCAAAAACATCATCGAAAAAAGTTTAAAAAAACCACACTACACGATATATCAATGGTTATTTTATAGGCGTTTTAAAATAACATCTTTCTTAAAATTAAGAAATATTGGATTTTTGGATTCTCAAAAGAGTATCGCAACGAATATTGTAACGAACAAAAATTTCAACATTTTTGTATCCCAAATTTTTGTACGATCAAAATCTTCATTATTTTGCTTATCTCGGGTATGTATTCTGAAGAAAAAAAAGTTACATGTAAAAACCATGATTTTTTGGTAAAAAAGGGGTTCATGAGAACCAAAACAGTTCCATGGGGATTTCTCCGAACCAAAAAAAATTATGCCGAAATAGTGTTTTTAGAGTTTCTCTAACTTTTGAGTTGGTGCTCAGTGCGATTTTTTTGATTTTAGGATGACATTTGCATTATCTCAGAAACTATAAAAGCTACGGCCGTGAAATTTTGTATAAATGAGTTTTAGCCTAAATTAAGTAACAGCACAAATAAGAATTCTAGATCAACTGCATCACCACCTTCCAAACAAATCATATTTTTTTAAATAAAACTAAAAATTAAAAATTTTTTAATTAAAAACCCGCATAAAATTGCTTATTGTTTTTAAAGAGTACATTTATTTTATTTAACTTCACTTAAACGTCATGCTAAAAATATTTCAAATCGGATAATTTATAGATATATCTCCTATAAAACAATTACCAAATTAAAGAAAATTTAAAATTTTTTTTTTTAAAATGGTTGCTAATAAAAAATAAGGTCACGACTTGTTTTAAATTATGAATTCTATTTTATTTTTCCTTAAATTAAAGAGTACCAGCAAATTGTCTTGGAAATCAGTGCATTTTTGGACAAAATTTGATTTTTAAGACGTTTATTTCAAATTAAATGGTTTTTCTTAATTGCAGCTAGATGCAGCAGCTTTTTACAGTTACAGAAACAGAAGGTAGAAGTATGATTTTTTATGATATTTATAGCCTTCGAATTTAATAATGCCTAATTCGCCAGATATTTTCTACTAACTTTCACTTAAATTTTCGTACCTTGAAAAATTTACAGTCATATTTGAACGATTTTTCTATTTTTATTTATGAACACTTTTTATTGTATTCTATATAAAATTCAATGGAGATTAAGACATAAAAAAGTTCAAAAACCAAAACCTTGAAATATACTTTGTGCTTGAAGTAATTATTGTTTAAACTTGACTTTATTTTTTTGGTTTTATTGAGCTTATTTTTGTTAAAAAAATTTCAACTTTGACGAATTTTATAAAAAAAAAAACAATACATGCAATACATCAAGTATTTAATAATTTTTTCCTAATACAGATTCTATTATCTGACGAATTAAAATCTAATATATAAAATTCTTCTGTCACGGGGTACGTAATCGAACTCCTTCGAAACGGCTCGACCGATTTTCATGAAATTTTGTATGTATATTTTGTAGGTATGAGAATAGGTCGTAAAGTATATTTCAACCTCCTACTAACAGTGGGCGTGGCACCTCCCATACAACCCAAATTTGCGATATCGAATAGCTTTGGAGTTATAGGCCGCACATCATTGGATTTCGAAATTCGACCACAATTTACACGTGGCGTTTTACTGATAAAATTTTATGGGAGTTGGACAAAGGGGCGTGGCACCTCTTATACAACCCAAATTTGCGATATCGAATAGCTTTTGAGTCAATCAAACAAAGCAAACAAAGCCTCGGAATTCAGCATTCGAACTCAATTTACACATGCAGTTTTACTGATAACTTTGTATGGCGTTGGACAAGGGGGCGTGTCACCTCCCATGAAACCAAAATTTGAGAAATTCTACAGCTTTTGAGTTATAGGTCGCACAGCCATGGAATTGAGTATTCGACCACAATTTACATATACAGTTTCACTGATAACATTTTATTCGCGTTTGGCAACGGGGCCGCGGCAGCAACGCGCCGGGTTTAAGCTATCTATATATATAAAATGGAATGTGTGTTTGTTTATTTGTTTGTTTGTACCTTATAGGAGACCAAACCTCTGGACCGATCTTCCTGAAAATTTCACAGCATTTAACTGGGACTCTGGCATGATTAATAGGGTACTTTTTCGACCGCGCCCACTTTTACGCCCACTTTTTTAATTCAGATACTTACTTATACCACTAACAATGTTTGCTATACAAAATACTTTTTTTGTAATATGTATTTACCTAAAGTTTTATATAGTTTTTATCTACAGGTAAGGTAGCCATAGATTTTTTATTAACAAATCCCCCTTTTTCGCACCATTTTACCTTAATTATAATAAATCTGCTTTCAATCTATATATATAAAAATGAATGTCTGTCTGTTTGTTTGTTTGTTTGTGCTTTATAGGAGGCCAAACCCTTGGACCGATCTTCCTGAAACTTTCACAGCATTTTACTATGAATCTGGAAAGAATAAAAGGCTATATGAAGTTTTTATTTGACAAAGGGGCGTGGCACTGCCCATATAACCTAAAAATTTAAATCGCCATATTTTGGGCATTTTTTGACCAACGTTGATGCTATTTGGTACATACGGTATTGGCATAGTTAGGAATACGTACCAGGAGAAAAGTGGGTGGGACCACGCCCCTTTTTTAGGAAAATTAAAAATCGCAATATAGTCTTAACTACTGGACCGATCATCATTAAATTTTCACAATAGGATATTCTTACGAAATAATAAATTCTTGACTATATAAAGTTGTGAGTGGACGAAGGGGCGTGGCCTCGCCCATATAACCCAAATTTTAAAATCGTCATATCTTTGGCATTTTTTGACCAACGGCGGCAGTATTTGCTATATATGGTATTAGCATGAATAGAAATACGTACCAAAAGAAAAGTGGGCGGAGCACGCCCCTTTGTTTGCGATATATTGGAGGCTGGACCTGATAACCGATCTTAAATTTTCACAGCGTTCAGCTTTGACTCAGGAATACTTATTACATGATAATATTTTTCGACCATGCACACTTCTGCACCTACTTTTTTACTACGTTTATTAACGGCTATACCACAAATCATGTCATTAAAATCATTAAAATACATATTAATTAAAATAGTGGGGTAGCTCAATTCTCTTTCTTCTACCACTGTCTTCAAAACAGCTGATTTTATAATACGTGTTAATTAAAATAGAGAGTGGGGTAACCCCATTCTCATTCTCCCACAACAGACTGCGAAACAGCTGATTGTGTAATTGCTGCTTTTTGATTGGTCTAAAAATAAAAAGGGGGAGCATGAAGCAAATTACATGCGATTCAGCGCTGAATTCTAATTGGTTTACAACAAAAAAAGAGGCGAAGCATTGCAATAATTAAATTAAATAAATAAATTTTTGTAAATATATAAATACTTTTAATTTTATTTTAAACGAGGGGGTAGCGAAGCACACCGGGTTCAGCTAGTATTTTTTATAAAATTTAACAAAAAAAAAAAACACCCAAATGTCATCCTAAAATTAAAAAAAGCGCACTGTGCGGTGTCCGGCTGACTTTTTTTTATCCATACAAATCGATTCGGCTTAATGCTCATTAATTTAGAGATGGGTCTGAAAGAAGAAGACTTGAAGACTAAATAGAACTTCAAGAACTGTTTATGTGTGATATGAAAGGATATGATATGATAGGACATAATATGATATGATATGATATGATATGATATGATATGATATGATATGATATGATATGATATGATATGATACGATATGATATGATATGATACGATATGATATGATATGATATGATATCATATGATATGATATGATATGATACGATATGATATGATATGATATGATATGATATGATATGATATGATATGATATGATTAATGTTATGCTATGCAAAAATGTATTAATCATATAAAAGAATATTTCGAAAAATAATTAACCCTTAACTGGTTCACCTCACCAAAAACTTGCCCTATACATCTGGTCCCAAGGACCACACCAACTAAAATGATAAAAATGCACAAAATTTAGTTAGAAATTCATGTTGTTTTTAAGAACGTCTTAAATAAAGTTTTTTCTTCCTATTAAGAAATAATTTTTAAATTATTTTAAATAATTGAATTAAATTTTGAACTAAATTATTAGAGAAATATACTCTTTTGTTTTTTTGTTCTGGTCCCACAGACCCACAGTTCAGGGTTAGGCTATTTTCAATGAAAGAAAAAAAAACTGGTCCTTATACTTATTGCCGAATGTGTGTATCAACCCTGGTATCGTGCAATTTTTCCAATATTAATTCAAAGTTTCTTGATTCGATGTTCATACTTTTGATGGTTTCAATAATGTTTTGTGTTACTTTTGTGATACGACATGTAATGTCTGGTGTGTTTTTTATCTTCCAATATTTGCAGTTTGTTGCCTTTTTGTTACTAAAAAATTATATTGTTTTTTGTGCTATCTTCTTTCTTTTTTTTTTTTTTTTTGCTTTGTACCAACAACAATTCCTACTTTGCGTTTATTCACCCTGATGTTTTTCAAAACTGATTAAAAAGTGCACAGCGTTGTTGTTGTTGTTGTTGTTGTTGTTGGCATGCCTTATTCGTCAATTCCCAAAAATTATATTTCAATGTTTTCAATTTATGTTTATTAATAAATTTGTTTTGTTGGTTATTTGGTTTTGTTTTTTGTATTATTCTTAATAATTTTAATTGTAAATGCCGCATTAATTATTTGGCTATTTGAAGAAAAGGCATATAAGAATTAATATAAATCGTCCTGCGCATTTTTTTGTTTTTATTTTTACTTAATGAAATACAAGTGTTTTTATTTAATTGGTTTGCTTAGAGTTTTGCCGACAATTAATTATAATTATCGAAAAACGCTTGAATAAACAAAAACATTATTTTTTTTGTTTTGTTCGGTTTTTTTTTGTTTTGTGAAGTCTCCAAGTGATATGAGCAAGCATTTAATTGGCAGAAAAATGACGTAAGTTTGTCAACAAACTATATTTTATATGTTGTATATCGTCAAAAGTGAAGACTTGTGTAACTTATTGCACTCAAAAAAATTTGAGTTGGTATTCGAATGCATGTAATTTTTCTTAAAATCTTTTCGTATCTATAATTAAATTTCGTTAAAATTTAATACATTAAAAAGAAATATATTTAAATTAAATTTAATATTTAAATTATTTCACTGAAAAAATCAACTTGTTTTAAATTTAAACACATTTTAATGTGATATCATAGAAATAAATTTCATTGAAAATTTTGAAAATTAAAGTTTTTTCTAAATATGCTTTGTTAGTGCAGACTTCCAGCAGGCTGTTGGACTACATATAATAACATAAGCATAGAAACTAAAGTAAAACAGAAATACAACAACAAATGTGACATTATGAAATTGAGGAAAAAATGAGAAATTGACGCTTCAAAATCTCATCACCCCGATGGTGCAGTGCGTTAGCGCGCGCTTGCACGGGTAATCACAAAGATTTCTGATGACGCGTTTAGCAGCGCAGAAATTGTACAATAAAATCAAATGCTAGTGATTTTTTTCCTTTCATATTGAAAAAACTTTGTTGTTGTTGTTGTTTCTTTGGAAAAATTCGTTAGAACAATTAATTGTTCTAACTTTGACCTTAAGCTCAATAAACGATTTTAAACTATCAAACAACTAGAATTTGTATTTAAAATCAAGTATGATTTAAACTATCAAACATTTAGAATTTGTATTTAAATCATATAAAGTCAACATAATTTTGAAAATTTTTAAATACCTGGATATCTTTTGAAAACATTTGTTTTGTTTTGATGAAATTTTTTAAAAGTTTTTTTAAGACAATTTGTGCTTATAAAATATCATAAAACAAATTTCGTGAAAGTTAAAAGAAATATATTTTTTTAAAACTTTTTTTTTAAAAAAGATCAAAGAACCAAGGTCAATCAAGCATAAAGAATCAATAAAGCATGCCCCTTATACAAACAAGGTTTGGTCTTTGACCTGAAGGGAAAGGGATGGATTTATTTAGAGGAATTGATTGGAACCATTCGTGAATTATTGGGCGAAACAAACGTGAAAGACAATTTGAATTGCTTTTAGCCGAGACTAATGTTATGCCTTAACCTCGGCAAACATTTCCAGCCCTTAGTTGTTCCTGTCTTTAAATTCCACAATTTAGTTGTGAAAGTTTAGATTTCCATAATTCTTAACTGTAGGAAAGAACAGAGAAAGTGAAAAGAACCATGCCCGAGCCCGGATTCGAACCAGAGACCACTGGGTTGATAGTCTAGCGCACTCTCCACTAGACTACAAATGCCGACTATTTTAAATACATCTGTGTATTTAAATATGACATATTATTTAAATACATTTACATCCCTATTCTGGCAAATTAACAAATTGTTAAGCAGTATTTTGAATATTTTTATGTGTTTGTTGTCTTCAAAACAAAATTTAAAGCTCAAAAAACAACATTTTTTAATGAAATTGTCAATAACTGAAAAGCAGTTGACAATTTTTATCAACATTTTTTATTTTTGAGTTACAAATTTTGTTTTGAAATCAAAAAATTACAACAAACACATACTAGAAATATTCAAAATACTGGTTAACAATTTGTTAATTTGCCAGAATAGGGCTGTTAATTATAATTTTTTTTATGAAAATAAACACATTGAAATTGAACACATTTTGCTAAACATTAATATATGTACATTTTTTTAAGTGCAAAATTAAATAAACTCTATATAGAAATACGCACATCTGATTAGCATACAAATTTTTAAAGAGAGTTTTTTGAGTACGGGGAATGTTTAGGACTTATCTATTATCTATTATCTATTATCTATTATCTATTATCTATTATCTATTATCTATTATCTATTATCTATTATCTATTATCTATTATCTATTATCTATTATCTATTATCTATTATCTATTATCTATTATCTATTATCTATTATCTATTATCTATTATCTATTATCTATTATCTATTATCTATTATCTATTATCTATTATCTATTATCTATTATCTATTATCTATTATCTATTATCTATTATCTATTATCTATTATCTATTATCTATTATCTATTATCTATTATCTATTATCTATTATCTATTATCTATTATCTATTATCTATTATCTATTATCTATTATCTATTATCTATTATCTATTATCTATTATCTATTATCTATTATATATTTTCTATTATCTATTATCTATTATCTATTATCTATTATCTATTATCTATTATCTATTATTTATTATCTATTATCTATTATCTATTATCTATTATTTATTATTTATTATTTATTATCTATTATCTATTATCTATTATCTATTATCTATTATCTATTATCTATTATCTATTATCTATTATCTATTATCTATTATCTATTATCTATTATCTATTATCTATTATCTATTATCTATTATCTATTATACATTATCTATTATCTATTATCTATTATCTAGTATCTATTATCTATTATCTATTATCTATTATCTATTATCTATTATCTATTATCTATTATCTATTATCTATTATCTATTATCTATTATCTATTATCTATTATCTATTATCTATTATCTATTATCTATTATCTATTATCTATTATCTATTATCTATTATCTATTATCTATTATCTATTATCTATTATCTATTATCTATTATCTATTATCTATTATCTATTATCTATTATCTATTATCTATTATCTATTATCTATTATCTATTATCTATTATCTATTATCTATTATCTATTATCTATTATCTATTATCTATTATCTATTATCTATTATCTGTTATCTGTTATCTATTATCTATTATCTATTATCTATTATCTATTATCTATTATCTATTATCTATTATCTGTTATCTGTTATCTATTATCTATTATCTATTATCTATTATCTATTATCTATTATCTGTTATCTGTTATCTATTATCTATTATCTATTATCTATTATCTATTATCTATTATCTATTATCTATTATCTATTATCTATTATCTATTATCTATTATCTATTATGTATTATCTATTATGTATTATCTATTATCTATTATCTATTATCTATTATCTATTATCTATTATCTATTATCTATTATCTATTATCTATTATCTATTATCTATTATCTATTATCTATTATCTATTATCTATTATCTATTATCTATTATCTATTATCTATTATCTATTATCTATTATCTATTATCTATTATCTATTATCTATTATCTATTATCTATTATCTATTATCTATTATCTATTATCTATTATCTATTATCTATTATCTATTATCTATTATCTATTATCTATTATCTATTATCTATTATCTATTATCTATTATCTATTATCTATTATCTATTATCTATTATCTATTATCTATTATCTATTATCTATTATCTATTATCTATTATCTATTATCTATTATCTATTATCTATTATCTATTATCTATTATCTATTATCTATTATCTATTATCTATTATCTATTATCTATTATCTATTATCTATTATCTATTATCTATTATCTATTATCTATTATCTATTATCTATTATCTATTATCTATTATCTATTATCTATTATCTATTATCTATTATCTATTATCTATTATCTATTATCTATTATCTATTATCTATTATCTATTATCTATTATCTATTATCTATTATCTATTATCTATTATCTATTATCTATTATCTATTATCTATTATCTATTATCTATTATCTATTATCTATTATCTATTACCTACTATCTATTATCTATTATCTTAATAATTATATATGTTTAAAGCAAAATTGATAAGCAAAAAACAATCTCCCTCAAAATTTGTGTGCTAATAACATGAAGGTTTGAAAAATTGTGCCCGCTTTTTTAAGAGACTTGCACCTCAACGCCCTCTAGACATTTTTGTTGCAAATTTTTACTTCGTGTACCTCTTCAGACAGCTGACCCAGTCGAAGTATGCTATTTTTTAAAATAAAATTAATTAATTAATTAATATATAAAGACACTGGAAAATAAACTTGCATTACCACTAAATTTGTAATGGTAATTAAAGAAATTTAAATTTTCACTAAAATTGCAAATTTTCTTATTGCCATTAAAATTTTTCAATACAACTAAATTTTAGTTTTAACATTAAAATTTTTTTGGTTTTCGTTATCATTTTTGTTTTTCTAAAAGTACATCTTTTGTTTTTCATTAGTATAATAAGTTATCCCACAAAAGAAGCAATATCTTTTTATAGGGGAAAAACGGGCACAACACTTTCGTTTTTTCTAGTTTCACTGAGCCAAATTTTTTAAAAAATTACATTTTTAATGATTTTTTTAAATATGAGGCATGCATATTATGCTATGTGTCTTTCTGATTACTAAAGCTTTGATCTAATACACAAAAAGATACAACATATTAAATTACTTATACAAATAATACAACAAAAGTTCGAATTTCGGCTTAAAACTCAACAACTTTTTTGCTCAATTTTTGTCAAACTTTTAGGCGTCAAAAATCAAAAAACTTTTTTTTTAAAACAAATTGACATCGCAGTTTTTCTATTTGTGTATCTTTAATAGGAAATTAAATCAAAAAAATTTAAAAAAATCTTTAAGAATGACGTAAAAACTTGTAATTTTCATTATTTAAGCAAAAAAAAAGTCTTGAGCAAACTCTGGTGTGATTAAAATATTAACTTCATGAGAGAATTTTCAATACATACATTATTCATAGCTAAGTTTCTTCAGGCTAGTTCTTATATTTTTCAAAGGCCTCAAAAAGTTATTTATAAATAAGCTATCTAATAAACATCTGGACAAATATTCCGCCTCGCTTAAATTTTTGTCGCTTCCAGACAGACAAGTGGCAAAAAACAATAATGAGTTATGCTCTTTTTAACCTTTCTTAAACACATATCGTTATAACACTAAAAACAATAAGTGTGTTTTTTTCTGTTTAGACAACGATTAGCGTTAGTTTAATGGAAACAGAGAGAAAAGTAGGATTGTCTCAATTGAAAAAAAAATGAATAATGTGAAGCCTTTACGTCAAAAAACTTATTTAATAAATAACATACCATATGATCTGGTCATATATAATTAAACAGACAAAGTATTATTTTGCATGATTGAACTTCATGCTCTCATCACAAACACATACTACATAGCATTAGCATGCATACACCTACACAACACATGTAAACAAATTAAAAAATCAGTAAACAACATTAGCAAAAAGCGCAACAATCAGTAAAACATCAACAATAAACAAAATACAGCTATAACAACTGACATAAGTGAGAAAATGCATATTTATGAAGTGAAAACCATAAGAGTGTAAAGAGCGGGTTTCATTACACTCCAAAATAGCAATAAATTACACTGGCTTACAGCCAGAATGTACAATGAATGCCACTATACAGTTCTAATGTAAAATGGATCGGTGCCTCCGAAAATGTATTTTTTTCTGTCACTTCGTTTTCAAGATATTGCAAAATGTATTTTTGTTACAAAAAAACGTTTTTTTAGTTGATAGCATATATCTTTATAAGGTTCATTACAAGTATTTTTAACCTTTTGTAAGGAACATGAAATAAGTTCTGTGATCTAAGGTTACACGACTGTACATGAAATCTAATTTGAAGTAGCAAAACTAAACCAATTAAAAGCAAAACAAATGATATCTCATACAAACATAATGGCAAAATTTTTACGGCGCGTTTTTAGATTATAGAGAATACCCTCTTACTTTATATACCGGCATTTACATACTCCACCTGAAGCGTACGATTGGCAAGCTGGATAAACATCTCTGAGTTTCTAGAAATCTATCAGGGTGGACTGCATCTAAGGAATCCCATATAATACAGCAGTATTACAACTGATATTAATCCTACAAAAACATTATACAAGGAAATTGAGAAAAGGGATCATTACAATAGTTTGAGTTAAAACCTAGTTATGAAATGTATTAGTTCTTACAGGGGTAAGTTGTTACAGGCCGATTACTCAGTAGTTTAAAAAAATGTTTATGAAAACTTTCTGTAAATGTAAACGGTTCTATTGCGTAAACATATTCAGTGCTAAGCGGGAAAGCATAGTGTTAACTTGTGAGCAGCTTCGTGGTTTTTGTTTATAATTAGAAAAATAATTTTTTTAATATTTTTTAAAAATAACAAGCTTTCTACTGTCTAACAGTCGTGGATCCTACTTTAGCATGAAAATTGCATTGAAACACCTTTTTTATCTATACATATAATAAAGCTGTAGAAAAGAAATCTGTACATTGAATATTTTTCGAAATTATTTTTGCACTGAATGTACATTCCGAATCTAAAGGGTGTTTTTTTAGAGGTTTGTTTTTCGAATAGAGATAAAACTGGCATTTTGTGGTCAAATCTGGCAACTCTAATGTCATTTATATTCAGTTTGGTTTGCCATTTCATCATGAACAGGTTGACAAAAGAACAACGCTTGCAAATTGTGCAAATTTATTTCGAAAATAATGGTTCAATTCGCGAAGTTTACCGCAAGCTCCGTCCATTTTATGGTCGACATAATCGTCCATCAGAGCAATTAATTCGGTTAACCGTGGGTCGTTTTCGCACTACGTTTACTCTATGTGATAATACGCATCCGCAGAGACGTCGAACAGTGCGCACCGAAGAAACAATTGCCGTTGTAGACCAAAATGTTGAAGAGGACCCGAATGAATCGATTCGCCACCGTGCACAGCAATTGGAGCTTTGTCCATCAACTTTATGGAAGATTTTGCGCAAAGATCTTGGCTTGCGACCTTACAAGATCCAGCTTGTGCAAGAATTAAAGCCGCGAGACCATGCAATGCGTCGTGATTTTGGTGTATGGGCCGAAAATGAGATTGATCTCGATGCTGATTTTCATCGCAAAATTTGGTTCAGTGATGAGGCTCATTTTTGGTTGAATGGCTACGTCAACAAGCAAAATTGCAGCATTTGGAGTGAAGAGAATCCACATAAGGCCCTTGAGACGCCATTACATCCACAAAAACTGACTGTTTGGTGTGCTCTATGGGCTGGTGGAGTCATTGGGCCATACTTCTTCCGAAATAATGCTGGAGAGTCAGTTACCGTTAATGGAGACCGGTATAGAGCCATGATAACCGACTATTTTGTTCCCGAATTGGATGGCATGAATGTGGATGAGTTGTGGTTCCAACAAGACGGCGCTACATGCCACACAGCGCACGTCACAATCGATTTATTGAAGGAAACATTCGATGAGCGCATAATTTCGCGGAATGGACCTGTCAATTGGCCACCAAGATCGTGTGATTTGACACCATTAGATTATTTTCTTTGGGGATATGTGAAGTCGCTCGCCTACGCCAACAAACCAGAAACGTTAGGGGACTTGGAAGCCAACATTCGTGGCGTTATTGCCGACATACGGCCCCAAATGCTCGAAAAAGTGGTTGAAAGTTGGACCTGTAAAATTGGCTTTATTCGAGCCAGCCGTGGCAGCCACATGCCCGAAATCATATTTAAACATTAATGGCATAAAATTATCCTTCCAATAAAGCTAAATTGATGGACATTAAAACGATTTTCTTGTGTTTTATTTCAATTCGAAGTTCTATACCTCTAAAAAAACACCCTTTACATACATCTTTTTGGATGAAAAGCTTCAAATTTAAGGCAAGTATCCAAAAACTTCAATGAGCTTGTGAAGGAAAAGCTTAAGCGTATTAGGACTTTTAAGGGTTTTGTGGACTCTGTGGTTGGTGGTTTTAGGGGGTAGCTGATTTCGGAATTGATGTCGAAATTTAAAATTCAAAGTGGCGGATAGATTTGCCACCTAGATTTTTTGTGTTTTTGCGAATTCTTGCAATTTTCAAATTCTGACAGCGGATTTGATTTCGAATCTTATGTCACAATTTTAAAATTTAAGATGGAGGTCAGGGCTGCAACCCAAATATTTACCACAGTATTGCCATCTAGTAAAATGTATTTTTAAGAGTTTTAAACATAATTTAACAGTGTTTCTACCCCCTAGCTGATTTCGAATCTGAATTCATAATTTTAAAATTCGATATGGTGGATAGTGTTGCTTTCTATTTTTGTTTATTTTTACGAATTCGGTGCGAACAGCAGGTAAAAATGCGTCGCTGAATCTGAATCCGAACTTCAGAATAATTTAAAACAGAACTTTAAAATAATGTCATGTTTTATAATAGGGCTGCCACCTTTTAATATGTATTTTTGAGTGGCACCCTTATTATAAAAAATGACCTAATTTTGAAATTCTGACAATGGATTTGGATTCAGCGACCCATTTTTACCTAGTGTTCGCGCCAACACCGAATTCGTAAAAATAAAAAATTAAGTGGCAACCCTATCAACCATATTGAATTTTCAAATTCTGAATTCTGATTCGAAATCAGCGACTCCCTAACACAGTTAAATGATGGTTAAAATGCTTAAAAATACATACCATTAGGTGGTAGCTCTATTATAAAAAATGATATAATTTTGAAATTCTGAAAAGGGATTCGGATACAGTGACCCATTTTTACCTAGTGTTCGCACCAGCAACGAATTCGTAGAAATAAAAAAAAATTAGATGGCAACCCTTTTAACCATACTGAATTTCAAAATTCTGAATTCAGATTCGAAATGCGTGACCCCCTCCCTAACACTGTTAAGTTATATTTAAAGCTCTTAAAAATACATTTTATTATTTGGCAATACTGTGGATAAATTAAGGTGGCAACCCTTACCACCATTTCATATTTTAAAATTTTGACATTAGATTCGAAATCAAATCCGTGTTCAGAATTTCAAAATTACAAGAATTCGCAAAAATACAAAAAAACAATCAATGTGGCAATTCTATCCGCCATCTTGAATTTTAAATTCTGACATCAGATCCGAAATCATCTACCCCCTAAAACTTCCAATCACGCAGTCCAGAGAACCTTAAAAAGTCCTAATACGTTTAAGCTTACCTAAAAAAAGCTCATTAAATACTTTTGATACTTGCTTTAAATTCAATTAATTTGATACTTGCAAGCTTACAAGCTTTTGACGATCGTTTCAAGCTTTTCAACTTTCTGCCCGATAAAGTAAGTTTAAATAAGCCAAGCCGACGAGAAAGCAGGGATATGACTTGTATCTGTTTGGTATTTTTGTAAGCTAGCTACAGCTTGATTTTTCAAGCTTGAATACTTACTTGAATACAAGTACTTAAAAAGGCTTGAACTTCAGGTAGGCTTCTGCAGTTCTCTTACCAGTACTTTTGGAATTTATTGGCTAAAGAAAATTTGCACTTTAATTTCATATTAGAAAAGATATATATAAAAAATTAAATAAACTAAATAAACGAATTAAAAAAAGTTCAAGGATATAAATTTTATACAAAATAATTTAAATTTTTTTAATCTATAGTAATAAAACTCATTTCCTGTTTTTTGTTTGCTTGATTGTTTGTTTGGCCTTTATACAAATCTAAACGGCTTAACAGATTTCGTTCAAAATAGGTATACATATTAAGTGCACTCTAACTTAAAATGTTACATACTTAGTTTTTGCCACGCCCTCTCCGAAATTTTTCAACTAACGGTAATTTTGTTATTGTAAAACTTTTTAGCATCGGAGATTTTTGTGTATTTAATTTTTAAAATTTTTTGTTATATTAACATCAAAAACATTCACATATATTCAAAATTGGAGAAATTTTCAGTACAACGACTTTTTCATAAAACATTGTTACCTAAGAATGAGGAAAAAAAACGACATGAAAATCAAAGTTTGGTCTTTCGATGCAAATATCTCCGCTATCCATTAATATATTTCATTCAAATTGTTTGTCTTCAAAAGTTCAATAAAATCACTTCACAAAAATTTGTTAAACTGTGATTTGTATCGTTAAGTCAGTGTATATATGTTTTATAATTATGTCAAAAAAGATCCAAAATATTGACTTTTTACTCAAAAAATCACTCAAAACTTGTTTGTGTTATAAAAATTAAATCAATTAAAAATTGCACATCTGGCTACCTTTCATATGACATAGCATTTATTTGCAAAAATTCTTCCAGTTAAGCGCAAAAATTATTTCATTGTTTTTGTCATCAAAACAACAAGGGTACCGCCTTGATTTTTTTCGCGACATTTATTTTTTCCAAAATGTTGTTTTTATATTTTTGACAAGAAATTCATACTCAGTTACATACTCAGTTTTTGCCACGCCCTCTTTGAAATTTTTCAACTAATGGTAATTTTGTTGTAATAATACTTTTTATAGGAGTTTTTTGTGTATTTACTTTTAAAAATTTTTTGTTATTTTGACATCAAAAACACTCACATATATTAAAATTGTAGAAATTTTCAGTACAACGACTTTTTCATAAAACATTGTTACCTAAGAATGAGAAAAAATGACATGAACATCAAAGTTTGGTTTTTCGATGCAAATATCTTCGCTGTCCATTAATATTTTTCATTCAATTTTTTTTTTGTTCAAAAGTTCTACAAAATCACTTCGCAAGAATAGGTTGAATTGTACCGTTAAGTCAGTGTATAAATGTTTTATAATTATGTCAAAAAAGGTCCAAAATATTGACTTTTTATTAAAAAAAACCCTTTGATTTTTTTCACGAAATTTATTTTTTCAAGTCTCAAAAATAATTTATGTGAAAAAATTACCCCAATATCTCTTTCTAATCAAGAGTTATGGCTAAAACTCTACTTTTTCATACCAGACTATTAATCAAACTGAGTTTTGTTTTAAAATTCTCCTTATAGAGTGAACGTCCCCATTTATCTCTAAGAATGCAGTTGTGTGTCTAGAGTAATAACGAACATTTTGGATTATATAAAATCTTCCTTATAGTAATCTACTTAGTTTTTTGCCTTTATTTTTTCACTAATAAAATAAAATAAAATTAAAGTCATTCATAATATAACAAACAAAAATTAGGTAAGAAGGCCTTTTTTAATATTAAGAAATATCTATGTGAATATCACGGTGTTAAAACTACACAATTTCTTTTGTGAGTAGGTGAGTTTTAATTTTGATTGTTGGCAACACTGATGATAGTCTTCCGCATCTTATTCAAATCCAATAAAATAAGAGCTCAATTACAAAATGTTTATTCTATAAACTTCTTCAAAGAATTGGTTTGATTTGACTTTTTATTACAACAGGTGGTTTTATGCGGTAAGATATGATAGCATATGCTAACAGAGGACTTCTATGAGTGAAAGGCGTTCATTGCCTTAAATCAGCGTTTCTTAACCTGGGGTCCGCAAGTATATATATGGGGGTCCGCCGTCTAATCTATAGATATTTGAATTAATAATTTTTTTAAGTATTAAACAACTTTATGTCCACTCATGAAATACCGTGGGATAAATGTGTGGCAGTTAGTACCGACGGTGCTTTGGCTATGACCGTTACACGAACAGGACTTCAGGCGCACGTGAAGAAGATGAATCTGTGGTGCTCTATTACATCACCACATAGAGTAAATCTCTACAGCCTATTTTACCTGTTCGTTACATTGATACTTACCTTTTTGTTACATTAATACTTACCTTTTGTTATATTGTACTTACCTTTAGTTACATTAATACTTACCTCTTTGTTATATTGTACTTACCTTAAGTTTCATTAATAACGTATTATACTTACACTTGCCTATAAAACACTTGTTATAAAAAAACATTTTGAATTGTATTCAGTTATTGTAATTTCAGAAATTTTCATTTTGAAAATTTGAGTATTAAAAATTTGTTCAAAGAAAATTGTTCGAATAAAAAATTATAAAATTAAAAATTGGTTTTAAAATAAAAAATTAATTTTTAACGAAACCCATAAATGTTCGCACTAAAAATCCATATACTATCTGGCATCACTGTGGTATTCATAGAGAGGCATTAGCTGCTAAAAATATGCCAGAAAAATTAAAAACAGTTTTGGACGACATAGTGCAGGTCGTGAATTTTATCAAAGCCAGGCCTCTAAATTCCCGTATTTTCGGTATGATATGTGAAGAAATAGGCAGCATTCACATGCAGTTGTTATTGCACGCTGAGGTGCGTTGGCTGTTTCGTGGCAAAGTCGTGTCGCATGTTTTTGAGCTGAGAGATGAGATCGGAATGTTTTTTTTAATAATTCTGTTGGCAGCGCCAATAAACATGCTAATCATTTCAATAACTTTGAATGGCTTACAATGGTGGCATATTTGGCTGATATCTTTAGTGCCCTGAACGAGCTGAACTTAAGTCTACAAGGAAGAGATAACAACATCTTCCAAGTTGAAGATAAAATAGAAACTTTGATAACAAAACATGACCTTTGGACTAATCGTACAATTAAAAAAAACTATAATCATTTTCCTACACTGGTAGCGTTTTTGGAATCCTCTGGTGGAGAAATGTTGGCAACGCAAGTAGAACAGGAGAGGATTAAACACCTCAGAAATAAAAACTGGATATCAGACCCGTTCAACGCAGATGTTTTAGATATAATCGGCTTGACAACGGTACAGGAAAAATCAATTAATAGAAATATCATGTGATTCAGCTTTAAAATGTAATTTGAAAGAATTGTCTTTATCAAGTTTTTGGGTAAATTTAAAAAATGTTTATAAAGAAATATCAGAAGAAGCACTAAAATATTTACTGTTTTCTCGTCCACATACCTCTGTGAAAAGGCATTCTCTGCTCTTGTATACACCAAAAACAAATACAGAAACAGATTACAATTGGAATCAGATTTGAGATTACAACTAAGTAAAAACATCAACCCAAATATTACTAATTTAGTTTCAAAAAAGCAGCACCAACCTTCACATTAATACAGAACGTTTAATTTTATAAAAATGTCATTTTTTCAGTACTAAAATAATTTGTCTAAAATTTATTCCTGTGTTTTTTCAAGGAGGTCCTTGAACTTGTGCGTGATTTTCTAGGGGTCCGCGGAGTGAAAAAGGTTAAGAAACGCTGCCTTAAATCATAATTTTATTCAATAAATATTACTCATACGCCATGTATTATTTATTATTTAATAAAAACAAAAACATATTTGCAATTGCACAATGCTACGGAAAATTTAGTACTCAAACTCCATAACTTTAAAATAGCTTAAGGACTCTGATTTTAAATTTTAAATATTTATCAGGACATACATAAATCACACCAGCTGAACTTGAAGTTGAAAAATTGAAGTCATAAAAAAATAAATATTTTCACTATCATTGTTTCCCCATCTCTTGAAAGAAAAAAAAAACAAATTTGTGCTAAATTTCACTTAAGTAGATATACATTTTTCATTTTTTTTTACATCGTTAACATCGTTTCTGTTTCCGCTTTTATTAATTTTTGCTTCCTTAAGCGCTTTATCTACTCTGCTTTGCTCTCAAACTGATGTAATGTGTCTTACAGACAAGATAATTATATAATATTTGCCTTAGAATTGGTATTAAAAAAATAAGGACTTAGTTGATGAACTAAGCAGCAAGAAATGAGTTGGAAAACGCTGTAAGGGATAAATAAAGAAAACATCACATTTTTTCTTACCCTGTTAAAAAAACAACCTTACATTAAAGACTCAAAGTGATTGTAGATGAATATTTACAAGATATTTAATATATTTGCATAAATCAGACAAACACATGCAACGGTTGTTTAGGGAAAAAAAATTAGGTCATGCATAAATTTAAAAGTTGTTTTTGTTGCTCTTAACCAGCTGCCACTTTTAGTGTATAGCACCCTCCGAAGTTTTCTTATCTGTCTCGCTATAAAAGATTGTCTGCTGCTACTTACGAGACATTTGATAAATTGCAGCTTTTTTCATGTCCACAAATAAGTTTCTTAACCTTTTTGGAACTTGCTTCAAAATATACGTAGAGAGAAAAAAAAACAAAATTTTTCTTTTCTCTAAAAAAGTGTAATATCCGGCACATGCACCAAAGCAGACAGGAAATGACATAAATGCAGTTCCTGTTAGTTGAAACTATCTAAGCATTGCATGTGACAATATGTAAAAGTAAAATTTCATGTAAAGAAGACAAACAAAAAGAATATAAACAGCATGATTATACAATCAGCTTTTAGAAATATAGAATCATTTACATGAAAGCCATTAAAGTCTTTGAAACAATTTAAGGACTTTAAAAAAAACAACATCCAACTGGGAGTATGTCTCTTTGAGTGTATTTAAAATATTTAAATGTCTGCGTATACTTAGAAAATTAATCTTTCACTTCACAAAAACTAATGTATAGTGTACCAATATATTTGTTACATTTACGAATGATCCTAATATATACCTAATTCGAAAACGAAAATAACATTCTGTCTGAGCTGGGATTTGAACTGAGGCTCTTTAGCTTAAGGGCCACATACTCTTCCAGTAGGCTACGGCCATCTTACAATCAAACATGTCCTTATATTAGGTAATTATTCGACATATCAGGCTGAAGGATTTAGAATGTATATTTTTTAAACTCAGCTTATACTTCGTACATTTAAAGACCTTTGCAGTGGCGTAAAAAGCGGGCCCGCAGAGCCCGCGTTGCGGGCGGGCGCAACTAAGCTAGGGGCGCCCTCAAATACCTTGATGAAATCGATAAATAAAGTGGAGAACGACGCACAGTTTAGCATAAGCGGCGAAAACCCTAATATATCGACGTTTGAATTTTTCCAAATTTTTATAGCTTTCAACAGAAAATATCTTGGGTGCAAAATCAAAATGAATTTTTTAATAGTAGTAATCATTTCGTTATGATAAGCCATCAGAGTTGCATTTTAAAAAATGCAATTTTTCTTGTTATTAAAATTATATTTATTATTTTTTTAATAAATCAAAAAAAGTTTAAAATATCTTATGTCTGGCAACATTACTGTTTTTGTTTACATTTTGAACATGTGGTTTTAAGCTTATCATAAAAGTAAACACTAAAAGCGGGATACAAATTTCTAAATATTCAATTTTTAAAAGTGCGTAAACAAAAATTTTGAGAAAGATTAACTATAAGTTTTTCACGAAAACATCATAGAACTGCGTAACACCAAATCCAAAAAAATTCCTGCTAACACTTGCTAGTGCGGAAGATATACATTTTTTTATGGTGACCTGTTTAGTTAAAATTTAAGATATATTTGAGGTGTGGCAGCTGATTATTTTTAAAAATATTGACTTATTTACAAACACAAAAAAACTCAATTTTTAAAATTTAATTTAAATATATATAAAATAAATATAAACAAACACGTAGTTAATTTGTGTGGGTGGTATTTTCCAAGCCTGAGTTAATTTTTAATTTTAATTCTTAAGTGTTTTGTTGTTATATAACTGATAAATGTGTTAACTTATAAATGTGTTAGTACTTGTTGTTATCTATTTCAATTTCAATTTTATATCCATTTTAATTACAATTTTAATTCTAATTTTTAATTTTAATTCTTAAGGGTTTTGTTGTTATATGTATATTCTAATTTGCGGCATGCACAAGAAGTCTTTTTACAATTACAAGTACAATTCTTCCGGTTAATAATGGAAAATAATTCCATTCAAATGGCTGCCTCGGTTGGCCATGCAGTAGCCTACACGATCGGTCCAATTTTTAAGCACATTATCGATTGTGTGCAGCTGTATTTCGCCAATGGCTTCACGAATATTGTCCTTTAAAGCGTCAATTGTCACTGGCTTGTCGGCGTAACACTTATCTTTGAGGGCACCCCACAAATAATAGTCCAACGGTGTCAAATCGCAGCTCCGAGGTGGCCAAACGACATCAGCTCTGCGGCTGATAATGCGATCTTCAAAAACAGGGCGCAAAACATCGAGTGTAGCTTCGGCTGTGTGGCACGTAGCGTCGTCCTGTTGAAACCAAATGTTGCCAATATCCTCCTCTTCAATTTTTGTAGACAAAAATTCGTTCAACATGGCCCGATAACGATCGTCATTGACTGTAACGGCCACTCCTTGCTCATTTTCGAAGAAAAATGGCCCAATTATGCCTTTGGACCAAAATCCGCACCAAACAGTGACTCGTTTTGTGTGCAGCGGCTTTTCAATGTATGCGTGCGGGTTTTCTGTGCCCCAAATGCGACAATTTTGCTTGTTTACATACCCGCCAAGATCAAAATGAGCTTCATCTGAAAAGATGATTTTTTTGGCAAAATCGGTATCTTCTGTAAGTCGATCGCAGGAACACTTCTCAGCGTTGTTCAAGCGTATACACAACCATATTTGTTCAGCGAAAGGATAAAACTAATTATCTGTCAAATCAGACATGAGCTACGTGTTACCATTCACGAAATAAGCACTAGTTGAAAAAAAAACGTTAGATGGCGGACCCTGTACAAATACTAAAATATAATTGATCACAAAAGAATTTTATGTAGCAAACTTCGTTGTTTCGAGACAAGACTGAAGTTTCAGGCAAAAATGGGTTTCGTTTATATGGAAGGTGGGTGTGGCAAAGGTAGGATTTTTATAATTTTTTCAAGATTTCTTAATTTTTCATGAAAGATATTCGTGCCAATTTTCATAGCTCTACGATCACTCCTTCTTTTTTTGGTCAAGAATGGGGACGTAACACTGTGCGACGTTTGTGCTGAAATAAAATTTAAGTCCCATACATACGATTTCTTAGGGTGCAATAATCGACGTCAAAAAAAAACGACTATTTTGAGCAAAAGTCGTCTTTGTTTGGCAAAATTCGACTATGGTCGATTAGCCCGTTTGCTTTCATATTTTCAGCAAGTCAGCAACCGATGTTATTTTAATCACTCAGTTGGTCATATTTTGTGACGTTAGCAAACTCTTTAGTTAACAGGTAACGTCAAATACGAAACATTTAAACTAAATATCTTAAACTTATCATTTCACCAATAAAAAAATTATTGATCCCATTAATTCAAACTTTAAGTTTGATTACTTTTTTAAATAATTAATACGTGATGTTTTCTTTTTTACCTACTTTGTGATAACATCTTACAAATTTTATTATATTCGATATTATAAAAAGTATTTCTTACGTTATTGCTTTTTTTAACAAATACTATTAAAATAAAATATAACTTTATTTATAAAATAAGATATTTTTAAAATGCAACTGTTGTAATAAATGATGATCATCATATGACCATTGAATTAAAAAAGCCTCTTTTTGTTCTCTTTTTTTTTTGTCAAGAGCTCTCTTGTTTTTTCCTACGCTTCTAGTAACCTACCCAGTAAGAAAATATGCGATCGCTCAAATGAGGAGCAAAGAGTGCCCTTCAATAAGATCAATAGGCGAGCAATTAATAAAAAAAAAGGACGTAAAGTGAGGCATGTGCTTTTTAGGAAACTCTATCAGTCTAACCAAAAAACATTTTAATGTCGACTCTAAATTTAGTGTGAGCTTTTCTGACATTATTTCTATAGAATTTGTTGTCAAAAAGCTGTATCATTATTTTCTGTGAAAAAAAATTTTAAATGTTCCTTTCATTCGATTCGCATCGTTTTAACACCGAGGTCATGAAGTGTAACCAGCCAACGGTAATTCCATTTTGTCCATCCGCTGAAGCGACTGACGCAATTAATGTACAGTTTTAATGGAATCAAAAACGCTTCGAAATTTGTGATGGCGTTATAAGTCTCACGATTTGGCCAAATAATTTCCTCGCCACCTTCAGGGTCTTGAGGAGTCTACTTGAGCAAGGAAAGCCCAGCTTTCGGAGTAAACCTAAATAAAAAAATTAATGTTCCTTTGCTGATCCATTTGGATAATTTATTGATCGCTCTTTTTGAGCTCCTCTGGGATGTTAAAGGGAGCGTTACCCTTCCTAGGACATGCAATGTTAAAAGAGAACACAAAATACACCTAGCTTGGATCAATAGGAGACCTCAACTGCTCCTCAGGGAGCACTTCCAGATCGCTCATAGGAGGATCAACTTTTTTACTGGGTAGTAATAACATAGTTTTACTCTAAAAGTAAATAGCAGGGCGCTTTTAGAAACCTGCGGACGGGCGCACAAAATAAAGTTACGCTACTGGACCTTTGCAAATCATCAAAAAAAATTATAGAATTTGTTGAGATAATTTATTTATGAAAATGCAAAATCTAAGACAATAAATGCAACTTTAAAAAATTGAAAGAATTTTTATAAAAGAAATATGGGTTTCTTTTGGACATCCATCCATTTTTAGTAATAATAATAATAATAATTTATCTTTTCTATCAAGCTTGTCTACAAGTAATTTATATGAATTTTCACCTGTATGTGAACTTGATGTTGGAAAATGTGTAATGCAGATAAGTTCAAACGCAATTGGCGAAGATGGAATCCCAATCAAGTTCATTAAACTAATTCTACCACACAGAATCAGTGCATTAACACATGTTATTAATCATTGTTTTATATCTTCATCATTCCCTGATATGTGGAAAATTGCAATTGTGTTGCCGGTAGCTAAAAAGTCTAATCCTTGTGGGTTAAATGATTTTAGGCCAATAAGCATATTGTCCCCATTATCTAAAGTATGTGAGAAATTAATGAGTCAGCAAATAAATAAGTACTTAAATGAATCTGCGCTTCTGTCGCCTTATCAGTCTGGTTTTCGGGCAGGCCATGGATGTGCTTCGGCTGTCGTCAAAGTTTTAGACGATATTCGTCCCGAATATGACGCTGCCTCAATGACCTTGCTCTGTTTGCTTGACTTCTCTAAGGCTTTTGACAAAGTGAACCATAAATATTTATGTCTGAAACTAAAGTTATGTCTGAAATTGCCTCAATTACTCCGATTTTTAAAAGTGGTGGTAAGAATGATGTGTCGAATTATCGTCCTATCTCTAAACTCTCCAATGTTTCTAAATTATTTGAAAGTTTAGTAAAGGGAAAACTATTCTTCCTGGTTAAACGCCACATTTGTCCTCAGCAACATGGTTTTGTTGCTGGTCGATCGACAGTGACAAACTTAGCTTTGTTTACTGAATTTTGTATTTCGTCTATTACGCATGGTCATAAAATTGATGTAATTTACGCGGACTTTTCTAAGGCTTTTGACAAAGTTTCCCACAAAGTTTTGGTTGCTAAACTTGCAAAAATGGGGTGTCATTCAATATTCTTAGAATGGATAAAATCATACTTAGATGCGTGACCATGCGTTGTGTCTATAAATAATGTCAGATCTTATAAGTTCATCGCTACCTCTGGTGTTCCACAAGGCAGTATTCTTGGGCCTTTGTTTTTTATATTATTCATAAATGACGTAAGCAAATGTTTCAAAAATTCAAGTTTCCTACTATATGCTGATGACCTAAAATTTTATAAGCGAATCTGCGATTTTACCGATGTTGCTCTACTGCAGTCTAACCTTGAAAATGTTTTTAACTGGTGCATAATTAATGGTTTACCATTAAACCCCAGTAAGTGTTGTCATATGAGTATTTCTAAGGCGACAATCGTCGTTAATTCTGAGTATATTCTTTTAGACTCACCCTTAAAACTGGTAAATACTATTCGCGATCTAGGCGTGATTTTTGATGTGAAGCTCACATTCATTGACCATATCAGCTTTATTGTTCCAAAAGCTTACTCCATCCTAGCGTTCTTACGTAGGAACAGTTCTGAGTTTTCTGACCCTCAAACGCTAAAATTTTTGTATAACTCTTTTGTTAGGTCAAGGCTTGAGTATGCCTCGTTTATTTGGAATCCTTGCTATGCCACTCATTCATTTCGCTTGGAAAGAATTCAAAAATCTTTAACGAGACATGTTTTACGCTGCTTAAATTTCATAGACTTTATGCCCTCGTATAATGCGCGTTGCTTGCTGTTAGGACTAAAGTCTTTAGAAAGTAGAAGAAAGATTCAATCTATGGTCTTTATATATGATATTTTATCCGGTAATATCGATTGTTCGTCTCTATTGGAGCTTATTAAGTTTAATGTACCTTCAAGACAGTTGCGGCATTTTAAGATATTTGCTATAAAAAATCATAGAACAAACTATGCAAAAAATGAGCCTTTATCAAGAGCTTTCTCATTATTTAATGAATTAGCAGTAAATAGTAGTTTTGATTTCACTATTACCAAAGATGCTTTCAAAATACATGTAAATAGCTTATTTGTATCTTAGTTGTAATCTTATACTCTTATATTTGATTGTTAAATCTAGTCTGTAAGGAACTATTGTCCAAAGACTGAATAAAGAATAATAATAATAATAAAAATAATAAAGTATCTCTTTGGATTTAGTAATAGTGCGGTCAGCTTGATATCTAGTTATTTGTCGAATAGACTGCAAAGAGTTAAAGTTGCTCAATCATTTTCCCAAAATAGACCGGTACTAAATGGAGTTCCACAGGGTTCAATACTCGGTCCACTTCTCTTCTCTTTATTTATTAATGACATATTTGCTGTATGCAAACATGCTTCTGTACATGCGTATGCTGATGATATACAACTCTATCTTTCGAGAAGGACTGGTTTATTTGATGATCTGTGCTGCAGGCTGAATGAGGATCTCAGCAGTATTGACCAGTGGGCTGGCAGCAATGGACTGCAACTTAATGCTGCCAAGTCATAGGTACTTCCTATTTGTAAGAATAAAACTCACCTTAATGTACTTCCTAACCTATATATTGGAACAAGAAAGTTGAGTGTAGTATCAAAAATTGTGAATCTTGGTTACTGTATAAATTCTTCCCTTTCCTGTGTTGATCACGTAAACAGTGTTGTCCAGAAAGTTTATTATATCCTACGTAATTTAAGAATGTCTGCTAGTGTTTGTCCTCTTAACCTAAGGCGTATGCTGGTGAAGCAACTTGTCTTACCAGTAATTACATACTCAGATATAGTGTACAGTAAACAAGATTCTTCCTCTCTGCTAAAACTAAATTTTGCATATAACTATGCCACGCGTTTTGTGTATGGATTAAGAAAATTTGACCACCTTTCAAGCTTCAGAACTGCTATACTTGGTTGCGATTTGGCAAGTTACCTTAATGCTAGAAACTGTATTTACCTACACACAATAATACATAAAAGAACGCCACACTATCTTTATGAAAAACTACAGTTCAGCATATCGAGAAGAAGTTGTGTTCTAATAGTTCCTAAACATTGTTCTTTAACTACTTCCAATCTTTTTTTCATTAATGCCGTAAGATTGTGGAATGCGTTACCTATTTCTTTGAGAAAGATAACAGGGACGGGAATCTTTAGGCAATCTGTATTTACTAACTTTTCTTCTCATTAATTTCATCTATCACTATTTTCTTACTTTCCCCCCCCCCCCCCCCCCCTTTTTTCTGTTTTTTTTTCTTTTTACTATTTGAAGCATTGTTAGTTATTAAGATTTTAATTTATTATTATTCACTTTTTGTCATTACACTCTTGATTTATTTTCTAAATGTTTTAATTAAATATAGTTTTTAAGAACTATTAATTTGTTGTTATATCCAACCAAAATTGTTTGATATTGATGAGTATTAATAATGATGAGTATTAATTACAACTAAGAACTTGCACATACAAGTTCTTATTGCTCAGGCACTCTCTTATACTTATTATATTTGAGACTTCTATGTCATCTCACATTATTGTACATAAGCATATTTCAATAAATCATTCGATCTTCTTAGCTTAAACAGCGTGGTTGTTTCATTCTCCGTGTAATACACAACATAATTGGCGACGAGGTCAATTCAAAGACAACAAAAAGCTAAAACATTTATTCTTAGTTGAATTTCAACAACTATCACGCGAAAATTCGTGCAAAATAATCGTTATTATTGGGTTCTACGTAATTGAATCTATAATTCAACAGAAACTAAAAACGAAAAAAAGCAATTTAATAAATAAAACGCAATAATTTAACCAACAATGCCTAATACGTCAGACACACCAACTACAACAATGTATCATACAGCACAACTAACGGAGTTTCAACCGGATTCCGAAACGTGGCAAATCTGGCAAGAAAAGTTTGATATTCATCTATGCGAAATCAACTGCTCGGAAGAAAATGCAAAAAAGGCTTACAATCTTTTACATAGCCTATGCAGCCCGAACAAACCAATCTCAAAGTCTTATAAAGATTTAATTAACACTCTATCGGATCATTACACTCCACCTACAATAGTTTTTAAGGAAAGGAGAATTTTTCACTCAGCACAGAAATATGAAAGCGAAACAGTGGCGCAGTGGTACGCGAGAGTTAAAAAACTAGCCATGAAATGCAAATTTGGCAGCAATTTAGAGGCGTTTCTTCTGGACAAATTTATTATTGAACTACCACGTAAAATTTTCGAAAGGATGTGCGAAAAAGACGAAAATCTTTCGCTGCCAGAAGCTCTTAAACAAGCGATGATCTTAGAATTGAAAGATAACATCAAAACTTCTGAAGGTGAAACAAATGTCAGCTTCATCAAAAATCGTGGTCACAACACATGGCGTGGTAACAACAACAAAAAACTTTCTCTGAATAAAAACAACAATAACTACAAAGGAACTAATAACACCACTAACAGCAACAACCACAATGATGCTAAACGGGGCAAAAACAAAATGTGCACACACTGCGGATGGAGAAATCACGAGTCCAACAGTTGCAGATACAAATTGAGTGTTTGTAATTTTTGCTCAAAAACCGGGCATTTAGCTTCTATTTACCGTGACAAAAATAAAAAAGTTGTAAATTATATTTCAGATTCTGAAGATAGTGAAGTTTGTAATCAAATTAACACAAATACTTATGATTTTTCTGTTTACAGTTTATCTAATGGATGTTCATCGAATCTGTACACTCTGGAGTTGGAAATTAATGGTGTGAAGGCAGAAGTAGCCTGCGACACAGGTGCTCCTTGTTCATTGCTTCCACTATCATCCAAAAACAAATTTCATATCACCCAAAAATTTAGAAAGTGTCAAATTCCTTATGTGGACTACAATGGTGCCAAAATAAAAACAATTGGCGAATGTGATGCAACTTTTTCGTATAAAGGTATGACAAAAAGTATAGTTGTTGTAATCTCTGATACAAACAATCCGCCTTTACTCGGCCGAAATTTTTTGCGAACATTTGGTTTTGAATTAATGCAAGTAAATTCAGTTTCAAATAATTCAACGGGTACAAGCAATGACTTTTCTGTTATCACTGAGCAAATCAAATCTGAGTTTTTTAAAGTATTTAATGGGAGTCTTGGTCTTTTTAATGGTAGCAAGGTTTCATTACCGATTGATAGCAGTGCAAAACCAATATTTTTTAAGCCGCGACCAATTCCATTAGCATGGAAAGAAAAAATTGAAAAGCAATTATGTGATTTAGTAGAAAATGGTGTCTTAGAACCCATCCAAAATTCAAATTGGGGAACACCATTAGTTCCAATCCTTAAACCTAATGGCGATTTAAGGTTATGTGCAGATTACAAGGTGACTATAAATAAACATTTATTTGACTTCAAATATCCTTTGCCAAGGATAGAAGAAATTTTTGCTGCACTTGAAGGTGGTGTACGTTATACCAAATTAGACATGTCAAATGCATACAACCAGTTAGTTAGAACTCGACAACGATTCTCAAATTATTTGTACATGGAGTACACACGTTGGAACTTTTAAAATGAAGAGACTTCCTTTTGGTGTAAAACCAGCCGCTGCGATTTTTCAGAAGATAGTAGAGAACTTATTACGTGATATTCCAAATGTAGTTACATATCAAGATGATATCACGGTTACCGGTCGAAACACTCAAGAACATCTCAAAAATTTAAAAAAGGTTTTGAAAAGATTACAAGACTCAGGTTTAAAGTTAAATTTGTCAAAATGCAACTTCTTTCAAGAGAAAATTTCTTATCTCGGTTTTTGTATAGACAAAAACGGTCTCAGTAAAAACGATGAACGCATTTCTAGTATCATTAAAGCACCCATCCCAACTAATGTTTCAGAGATTAGAGCCTTTATTGGCATGGTAAATTACCATTCCAAGTTTATTTCAAATTTTGCTAAAAAAATGCAGCCTCTCTATAGCTTGCTTCAGAAAGATGTTAAGTTTTCCTGGTCTAGAGATTGTCAAAATGCATACAATGAAATAAAAAATGATATATCCTCTGATCAGGTTCTTGTGCACTTTAACCCAAAGTTGCCCATAATTTTATCAACAGACGCTAGTAACAGTGCCGTCGCTGGGGTTCTTTCACATGAATTTGCTGATCAGTCCGTTAAGCCTATAGCATTTGTTTCAAGATCTCTGTCAAAAAGTGAAATAAATTATAGTACTTTACAGAAAGAAGCATTAGCTATTATTTATTGTGTAACAAAATTGAAACAATATTTACTAGGGCACAAGTTCATTTTACAAACAGATCACAAACCGCTGATCACAATATTCGGAGAAAACAAAGGTTTACCAATAATGGCTGCTGCACGCATGCAACGCTGGGCCTTCATACTCTCAGGTTTTGATTATACCATCAAATATGTTAAGGGTATTAGTAATGAGGCTGATGGATTATCACGAATACCTCAGCATCAAGTTTCTCAAAATAATGATATAGAGAAATGCTATGTACATTACATAAAAAAAGAAAATGCATTGAATTTGAGTTTTAAAAATGTTGCAATTGAAACCAGACGTGACTCAATATTATTAGTATTAAGTCAAGCCATTCAGTTAGGAACAGTTAAGGGTCTCACAGGAGCAGAATTCAACTCATTCAGGAACAAGTCAAATGAATTGTCAGTTGAATATGATTGCATTATGTGGGGTTATCGTACCGTCATTCCTACAAAATTACAAAAACAAATACTAAATGAATTACACACTTCTCACTTAGGGATAGTAAAAACTAAAGCTTTAGCTAGGTCGTATGTATGGTGGCCAAAAATTGACTCAGATATTGAGCGGTTAATAAAGGAATGCATCCCTTTTCAGGAACTTCAAACAAGTCCAGAAAAGAGTTATCTCATTCCATGGACGCCATCGAATTCGGTTTGGAATAGAATACATGTTGACTTCGCTGGCCCCATCAAAGGCTATTATTTACTCATAGTAATCGATTCCTTTTCAAAGTGGTTCGAAGTTTTTAAAATGAAAGAAATAACGTCATCTTTCACCATCCAGAAAATAAGGGAATTGTTTTGTCGATACGGAATTGTCGATACCCTTGTAAGTGATAATGGACGACAGTTCACGTCACAAGACTTCAGAAATTTCTTGAAATTTAATAATGTAAATCATGTTCTAACACCGCCAGGACATCCGTCCACAAATGGACAAGCTGAGATTTTTGTGAAAATTTAAAAAAAATCAATTTTAGCGAATTTAAAAAATAAAAACCAAACAGATTTTGATTTGATATTAAATAGATTTTTATGTGATTACAGAAACTGTAAACATTGCATAACTGTGCGAGATACAATTATTGAAAGTCAAGCCAGAGCCATCAAAAATTATAAAGGCAAGCGTAATATAAATTTCTCTGAAGGTCAAAAAGTGTATATCAGAGATTACAAAGATCCAAATAAGCCATCGTGGACTTCTGCTACGGTAAAGAATAAACTTGGTCCCCGGTCTTATTCTTGCATTATTCATCATAATAATAGAGAGATTAAGAGGCATGTTGATCAAATTAGGGGTCTTAATTTAAATAATGAAGTAGTTGATAACATTGTTAATGAAGAAGTTGAAGAAAATTATGAAAGTGATGAACAGGACACAATCTGTGCGGCAGGAGGTGTCACTGTTGCTGATGAATCTGTATCCATCGAGGATTGTACAGATTCTGATGATCTCGCATTGGACAATAATGTTGATGTTAATGATAATTGTGATCATAAGGCCCATGAAATTGGTTTTAGACAATTACGTCCGCGCGTTGAGGAAAAAGTCGTTATGGCCAAGAAATCTAACGACAAGCACTAATTTTAATTTAAAATTTTTATTTTTTATTTTGTATCAATTCATGTATAACATTTTTGCTATAGATTTTATGAACTATGTTTATTTAGTAATAGTTATAAACTAAAATTTTATAAAGTAAAAGTAACATTTTGAACACTTTAATTTGTTTATAATACCAAGCACCATATGGAATTTATGATAAAAAGTGAATTGTGAATAATTATGGATTTAAAATTTTGTCAATAATTATAAGTTTTCATAACATTGAATTAATAGAATTATATAAGATATAAGAAGATATTTTAAGCTTAATGGTGGGCGTGATGAGTATTCATAATGATGAGTATTAATTACAACTAAGAACTTGCACATACAAGTTCTTATTGCTCAGGCACTCTCTTATACTTATTATATTTGAGACTTCTATGTCATCTCACATTATTGTACATAAGCATATTTCAATAAATCATTCGATCTTCTTCGCTTAAACAGCGTGGTTGTTTCATTCTCCGTGTAATACACAACAGATATCTATCTGTTGTACTGTAAAAGAACATAGTTCTTATTGTACTAATGTATGCTCAATAAATTCAAATTCAAATTCAAATCCATAAGAAGTCCCGCGGAAAATTTTCCTTTTTCCGATTTTCTCAGGATTTTTGTGTTATAAGTTAGGAGTGTTTAGGAAAAAATCTATCTTTCTGCGGTTTTTTACACCTTAAAAATCGATTTAATATGTAGCCCGCTGTATGAAAATTATATAGGGGGTGAAATAGAGCGTTAACAATATACTTAACTGTTCCGTTTTCCCCAATGCACTCGAATGTTTTTACTTTATTTTTGCTTTTGAATTTAAATGCTTTTTGAAGGCCTTTCAGAAGTAGTTGATGAGAATGCCTCTTGAAAGCGCTTCTTGATAAAGCCAAAAAGAAGCACAATTGCATCTATGGAATGTCTTTTCGATGCAGTGTTCCTTAGAATGCATGTCACGTTTGTATCAAAAATTTCGCTGGGATGCAGAGCAAAAGAATTGATTCACATTTTATTTGTTGTCTACGTATTATTGTCTGCATGCTTTTCTGCTTTGTCACAAAGAATATTGAAGAAAAGGAAAAAAATATTATTCCATACACACACATTGACATGCAGCAGTGGTATCCAGTATACCAGTTCCCAAATTGAGTATACGCACTGCGAACTGTTGCAGCACTCATCCACAAACTCATTTAAATGCATAGCGAGTGCAGATGGTTGCTGTTGTTGTCCATTTAAATATGAAATATTGCACGAATTCAGACGTTTATACAAATTTCTTGTATGCAAAAATGTGTGCATAATGTGTATAATTATCACAAATTGTCAACGAGATAAATTTTATAAATTAACAATATACTAAATATAAGTTGAAGCTTTTAATTAAAAAAAATGCCTTTAACGTATGATACTCTAAAAATTATTGGCTGAAATCTACTGCTATACAAGTAAGCAATCGTTTTGCTACAAAAAAGCAATAAAGTCAGTGCCATCACAATTTACTACCATAATAACTGTAACGTAAAAATTTGGGATTACTACTACTTTAACAGTAAAACTCTACAAAATCACTACTATTATAGTAGTGAAATTCAAGGACTGTTTACTAATTTTACTACTATTTTTGTAGTAATATTCAATAAACATGTGATAAATTTACTACTACTTTTGTAGTAAAATTCATCTAAATTAAAGTAATATTGTTACTACTATGTTGCAATTATTTAAGGGCCTTTTATATAAAATCAAAGATTTGTTTGTAGATTTTCAAGCTTTTTTTTATTAAACAACTAATTAAACAACTTTTTAAAAACCATTTTAAGAACTTATTATTTAAATTTTATAAAGGAAATTGTTTCAAGAGAGGAAAAAAATTAGTTCTTAATTGCAAGTTAGCTTTAATTAAAAAAAAAAAACCATGAATACAGTCAAGAAAATAAATTTTTCTGTTTACACTTTTTCAGAGGGCCAAACAAATCAAGAAACATAAGTTATGATGACTAAAAATTGCAAAATGATACTAAATTTTTTCCTGTTTCGAAACACGCGATATTGTTTTTTTTTATTGTTTTTTTTTTTTTGAAAAATGACAAAAGATGTATAAGTAATCTTATACTCAAAACACAACAAATTTGATAAAAAAAAAATAACTTTTATATAGAGTATAGTAAGTGGGAGGTTCCCAACCAAAAATTCTATATTAAAGGGTGCTCATAATTGGGATTTTTAACTTTGGCAAAACAACACAATACAACTATACTACACAATTGTGAATACCCTTATTGTTAATAAACACACTGAACTTAAATTAAATTAATGACTAGCAAATTGTATTTACTAGTTTCGATATTGTTTCTTTGTGTATATTTATATTGAAAGATGTCAAAAGATATATAAGTAATCTTATACTCAAAACACAACAAATTTGATAAAAAAAATAAATTTTCCATAAAACATAGCAACAAGAAGCTATAGTGGGAGGTTCCCAACCAAAAATTCTATTTTAAAGGGTGCTCATAATTGTGATTTTCAAATTTGGCAAAAAGACACAATACAACTATACCACACAATTATGAATACCCTTATTGTTAATAAGCACACTGAACTTAAATTATATTAATGACTAGCAAATTGTATTTGCTAGTTTCGATATTGTTTCTTTGTGTATATTTATATTGAAAAATGTCAAAAGATATATAAGTAATCTTATACTCAAAACACAACAAATTTGATAAAAAAAATAACTTTTTAATAAAGCATAGCAACAAGAAGCTATAGTGGGAGGTTCCCAACCAAAAATTCTATTTTAAAGGCTACTCATAATTGTGATTTTCAACTTTGGCAAAAAACACAATGCAAATATACCACACAATTGTGAATACCCTTATTGTTAATAAGCACACTGAACTTAAATTATATTAATGACTAGCAAATTGTATTTGCTAGTTTCGATATTGTTTCTTTGTGTATATTTATATTGAAAAATGTCAAAAGATATATTAGTAATCTTATACTCAAAACACAACAAATTTGATAAAAAAATTAACTTTTTACTAAAGCATAGCAACAAGAAGCTATAGTGGGAGGTTCCCAACCAAAAATTCTATTTTAAAGGCTACTCATAATTGTGATTTTCAACTTTGGCAAAAAACACAATGCAAATATACCACACAATTGTGAATACCCTTATTGTTAATAAACACACTAAACTTAAATTATATCAATGACTAGCAAATTTTATTAATATAACCCTTTCAGTGGATTTGCCCAATATATTGGACACATCAAAAAGTCATTTTTATCTATATATTATTTATTACGCAAACAAAAAAATTGTGGTACCATTTTAGCTGTGTAAACATATCAGCATATTCTCATAAATCTTACATCGTTGGAAAGGTATTTTCGAGTACATTTGCAGAATGTAATTTTTATTCAAATAAGTTGTCATTAAGATAGGTAAAACTGAGCAAATGTAAAAACATTTTTTCCGAGTGGGACAGTGCAAGCCAATAGCAACACAGCTCTGTTGGTTTACAGCAAGCATCGTTGCTGTAGGCAGTGTTGCCAGATTTTGGGAGAGATCAATCCCTTTTTGTCCATGCATTTCAACAAGTTATTCCCGTTCTTCACTTAACATTTTTCTGTTTTTTCCCCTTTTTTTTAAGTTCAGTGTTTTATTTTGAATAGAAACCATAAAAATACTAACCTTACTTATGTAATTAAAAATATGCCTTAAAATAATATAGCACAGTTAGTACTTGTACAATAGAATGGAATGAACTTTCGACCTCACCGGTTTCATATATTTTTTGGAAACTACTAGTCAAAATAAATTTTTCTGCATCCTTAGTATTTTTCTGTGGCATAACTTTTGACTTTAACCGATGGTTTCTGTATTTCAGTGTCATTTTTTTTCACTGAAATTTTATGCTTAAATCTGATATTAAAAAATTTACTTCCAATTTCCTTTTATGCAAACCTCTCAATTAACCCATTTTCTACCACTAGTCGTTTATCCGACCAGTGAAAGGACCCATCATACTTACGCTCATAGCTCCGCTTCTATACGTGGAATTTGATCATTTTTTTTTTAATAAAGTCTGATTGTTGTACTTTCTTAAGGGTCTATTGAAAAGTTGTTCACGATTTTTAAAATAAGTCGTTCGGGGTTGAAAAGAAAAATCAGCATTTTTGGACCTTTATTGGCTGTCAGAGAAAATTTTTTAGAAAATATATAATGCAAATGTAATGATGACAAAATACTAAAAAAACTCAAAATTTTTCTAAGCAATAATTGAAGCTTATTGGAGGAATTTTTGTTCACCATATTTGATCAACTTTTACGCTGCTAGTCGGAAAAACGACTACCACATTTTTTTTCGTAACGGAAAAAATTTTAACTCAATAAGCAATCTGAGCATTTGTAACTTATTTGTAGATCTCGATTGATTATATTAAAAAGTTTGACACTTTTTATCAAAAAAATAAGGAGCGCGGTAGAAAATGGGTTAATGAATCGCAATTTTTGCTTTGCTACACATCATTAGTTAACACAAGAAAATAAAGCAGATTATACATTTATAAAATTTAAATAAATAAGATTTATCAAACAACAACAAAACAAAATATCCATCATAAATATTCAGACAAATAACGGATCATAAAAATAAGAGCCCAATTAACAGTATACGTGAACACCCTTAATATTTTGATCAATTCAAGACTTAACCATTTCAGAGTTTCACTTGTATTTAATAAGAAATTTAAACATCGAAGAACTGTGCAACAGAAAGCTAAAACAGCTGATTTCTCTCAGTGAAGAAGCCCAAAGCTCTCTAATAAAGACGCAAAAATGTATATGTTGCAGAATGAGCACCACTGCCCAGTTGGAAAAAGAGCCCTGCTGTATGTCTGCCGGCAACATGCCTCGGAAGGACAGGAGACATGTTCGCCTCCATACCCGCTTATATCTTGTTTGTATAGGCATGTCCTAGGCCGGCATGTCTGCCAAATGAACTGTCTTAGCAGCAATGCTGCATGCATCTCTCGGCATTGATGCTGCATTCATACCATGAGATGCATGCTGCATTGTTGTTACGGCAGTTCATTTGGCAGACATGCCGGCCCAGGTCATGCTTATACAAAAAAGATATAAGCGGGTATGGAGGCGAGCATGTTTCCTGTTCTTCCGAAGCATGTTGCCGGCAGACATACAGCAGGGCTCTTTTTCCAACTGGGCAGTGGTGCTCATTCTGCAGCATATACATTTTTATATTTGTCAACTTGACTCACAGTCACTACACAAACTTGTAGTAGCGTTTAACAGCGCAGCAAGATATGTCTATGGTGTACATCGGTATGATCACATTTCTGCGAAAAGTAAAAATATATTGGGATGTGATTTATTAGACTATCTTAAAATTCGTAACCTCATTTTTTTGCATCGACTAATATATATAAAACATCCAGAATATCTTTATGATAAACTTAATTTTTTTCAGTCCGTGAGATGTATTAATTTTATTGTCCCTAGGCATAATTATCTTAATACAAGTAGGTACTTTTTTATTAGCATAATTAGAATTTGGAACTCCTTGCCAATTAATATTAAGTAAATAACTTCGAGCAACGACTTCAAACGAGCCATTTTTAAATATTTCGTTTCTTGAATTAAATCTCTTTTTCTTCTTTTCTTTCCTATTTATAATTTATATTCTATTCTGATGTTCCGTTCTGCTATTTTTTTCCCGTACCCTATCTTTTATTACATTTTAGTTTTCAAATTTTTAATTGATAACTTTCATTTCTTTCAGTTTCAACTTTCAACTTTCAGCTTTCATTTTATTTGATTTGATTTAAATTAACTATAATGTTTATTTATTTGAATATTTTGCTATTATAATATAATTTTTATTGTAATTTTTTCATTTTTAATTTAAGTTTTTTAATGTTGTTGATGTACTATAAAAGACTAAGTCTTATTGTACTTAATTAATTGATAATAATAATAATAATAATAATATTTAATGTCTGCTAAATGAACTGCTGTAACATCAATGCAGCATGCATCTCATGGTATGAATGCAGCATTAATGCCGAGACATGCATGCAGCATTGCTGCAGGGGCACTTCATTTGGCAGACATGTATACCTTCTGCATTCATACCATTAGATGCATGCTGCATTGCTGCTACGGCAGTTCATTTGACAGACATGCCATCCTAGGACATGCTTATAGAAAAAGGATATAAGCGGGTATGGAGGCGAGCATGTCTGCTGAATTTCCCAGCAATATTGCCGGCAATTGAAAAATTACCATTATGCGGAGACTTGAACCTCGACCGCGTTAGTGTAGGGGCATATGCTTACCCATTCGACCATTGCAGCTGTTAACTAATCGTCGCTTAATTTTCATCATTAAAAATAAACGTACGAGCACAGAGTAAGAAAATTAACTCGTTCGCTTTGTTATTATAAGCAATTAATGCAAAATACAGAATGAAATCACTAAAAAAACAGAACTAACTAAAAAGAAAACCAAAACACAACTAAAAGCCAATAAGAAAAAAAAAATTTTGTCGCTGATGGGATTTGAACCCACTACTCAAGATTCCAAAATACCTGAATAAAAACTAAAGCCCTAGCCAACTGCTCGTCACAGCTAAAATTTCAAATTGCATTTAATTATGCCACGCGGTATGTTTATGGTCTTTGTAAATTTGATCGTCTTTCAAGTTTCCGAAATGCAATACTTGGATCTGATCTGATAGCTTATCTTAAGGCTTGAAACTGTATATTAGACCATTCCACTTTTTCAAATTTTTTCGAAAAATTCCCGGGACACGTTGATTTCTGATTCTACTCTTAAAAACATGACAACAGCTTTTTGGCTAAAAATTAATTTTTTCGAAAAAACAACCAAATTTCTTCTTCAGTATTTTGCATATAAGTATAAAACTAATGAAACAATTTTTACAAATTTATACTTATTTAGAAGCTAATAAAACTTTCCATCTTATGCTATAAGAAACATTGCATTTTTTTAGAACATTTTTTTAAAAACTCTGCGAAATGAAATTTTGATTTACATTTTTTCGAAAATTTGATGACTTCAACTCACATTACCCCGCATTAGAAAAGCATTGTGGTAGAAGTTTTTGATTATGTAAATTTCGCATTTCGAGGAATTTTACAGCAAAAATTTTTAAGTATAATTCGAAGATATATGATACGGTACTTTTAGCAAAAAGCAACACAACTGCACAGTGAATTTTTTTGAAAAAAATTCAATTTTATTTTTATTAAATGTAGCTACATAAGTATTTATGTAAATAACCATAAGAAAAAAATTATACGACATTAGCTTATGTTGCGAAGTATTGCACGTTTTCTGTAGTCCGGATGATTTTTATTGTAATGTTCAATTACTTGGATAACAAAATTTTGCTGTCCTGGATTTATTGTTCACGTATTATTTACCATATTTAGAGGCCCTATGTATCTTTCTGCTGGATCATTTAAAATAGTTAAATTTTTAACAATTTTTTAATATCCAAAAAATTTTTATTCGTACTCCACCATCTCAATAATTTCCTTACAAGAAAAAATTTTGAAAAATTTTATAGTATAGTTAAGCCAGCGAAGGTCTCAAAGGCCAACTCATAGCAGAACAGCTGTATAACAACAAATAAATAACAGTAGAATGCAATACAATGCATCGTAGTGCTGAGAACATACTGGGGCTATTCACAATCTAGTGCAAATGGTCTTGCACCATATCATTTGCAAAATGGTTAAATATATATATTTACTATACACCAAGAAAATAAAAAGGAATGCATTTACTGCGCTATTGCATATATACAACACTAAAATCCATAGCTAAGATTTACTATACATTGCAATACTAATTGCAAACTGACTGCTGATTATAAAAAAATTAAAGGCGAAAAAAACTCACATGGAAGATAAGCGAATAAAAAACCAATTAATTATGCTTAAAGATTTTCTTCGACATGAAATTGAGTTAAGCAAAATTTCCAGAGGAAAATAATTTTGCTTTTCATTAATAAGCTGTGAATTTTATGTTTTGCAACAACTATAGCAAATTATATCAAAAAGACCGTTCACAATTGATAGGAATTTTTAAAATTTTTAAAAAGCACAAATTTCCAAATTGCTCGAGATTGTGAATTGCCCTACTAAAAAACAAGCACATTAAGGTCTGTGCTTTTGTTAGATTGGTGTTGTTTCGAAGAATGATCAATATCAGATCAATAGCATAAATTCCGTGGTCACAAGGAAGAATGAGTAAGCTCAAGCTTTCGAAAAAAAGCGATACGTCATTTTCTTTATTGCCAATCTTTGGAAGGATGCATTAAAAAAACTTTTTACACATAATAGAGTATCACTAATGTGCGCACATATTTTGTTTGTAACGGTTCATATATTTCGGAATAAAGATCGGAGTTAGTGCAATAAATATATCGTTTTTTCCGATACTTTGAGTTTAGTCATTATTCCTTGTGACCACAGAAATAGTCATTTGAATAATTGCACATTACAAAAATAAAGTTTAATGTCTTGCAATTAAAGTTAATATCACAGATAATATAATAGAAAGATGTGCCACCGCCATACAAGCAAGTGGCACAGTAAAATTTTAATGTGGATTTATCATAAATCCACACAAAAGCTTTATGAGAGTCAGCGAGCGAATTTAAAGCTTTTGAGAGCGAGAGAATAAGTAAGCGACAATGTGAGCAAATGTGAGTATAATATTGAAAAGCAATATAAATGATATGTAAAGATTTAATGCACGAAGCATCTGAATAAACGATGTAGCTGCCAACAAAATGTAGCAGAATTTTATTAGGTTTTACTTAAAAAATGTAGGCAATTTTTTTACTAAACTACTCTACGAGCATTATATAAAGTTATTATATTTTTTTTGCATTATCTCTTATCTTTTTGTTATATAATTTCAAGAATATAATATCATAAAAATGACTTATGCCCCTATTATGTACGTATTATGTATGCGATGGTATGCGATGTTGACTCGCTTCAACTACATTTTTTTCATATAACGTATTGCATATATTTTAATTGAACCATGTAGTTTGCTACCATCTATTAAGAATTTTCAAACGACGTAGTTCAACTGAAATGTATATAATAAGTTATACGAAAAAAAATTAGTTGAATCTAGTCAACTTAAGTTGAGTTGTAATACATAATAGGGGCCTTAATCTGGGTATATTTTGTGTGTTGACTTGGTTTTTTTTTGCCGTTTTGCCACATGATATTTTTAGTGTTATATTATTGTAATTGCGATTCCATCAGTTGAAGCTTAGCCGCGAATAATGTTGTAAGCAATATATTTTAAGTTGTTTTTTTGCGAAAAATTTTTTTATTTAACTACTTGTATATACATATTTTTAATATATTATTGCAAATACATGCTTTACTATATGAAAAGTACTCAGAAATGCAATTTTCAATTGTTCTTATTTATACAACAAAAACATTTTTTTAATAATTTTTTTAGTAAAAATTCAATATGTTGGACCGGGTTTGAAAAGAAAATAAAGGATATATTCACTGACCTAACGCTACAGTTGAAACTATTTTTGTAAAATGCTTTTATTAAAACTTTGATTAAAAAAATTTTAATTAAATATATTTAAAAATAGCGAATATATTTGCATCGAAAGTCAAGGTTTTGGTTTTCATGCCGTTTTTCTCATTCTTCTAAATTCTAAAGATATGTGAATGTTTTTGGTATTAAAATTACTGAAATTTTTTAAATTTAATTTGCAAAAAAATTTTTTCAAGAAAGATTTTCAATATCAAAATTTACGTAAGTGAAAATGGATGGAATGAGCGTGATCAAAACTAAGTATGTAACAATCTAATCTAGGATGCACACAGTATGTGTACTTAAATTGAGCGAAGTTCGTTAAGCCATTTAGATTTGTATAAATGTCAATTAAATAAACATACCAGAAAATAAGTTTTATTAATATAGACTTTGTGTTAAATTGTGTGAGTATTATAGAACGAATGCAATTCGTAAAGAATTGAATTTTCAAAGATTTTTCGATTTTTTTAAGTTTTGAAAAATATGTCCCCAGTTATGATCCTATAACTTCAAAAGTATTTTTTCATATTAAAAAATTTATACATGTTTTCAAATAAGACGTTTATATCTTTCATTTAAGCTGTCATTTGTATTGATCTTATGTTTTTTGTATAAATTTTCCAAATACTACATTTGTGAAAGAGTTTAAAAAATATGGTTAATACTCAAAATTACCTCCTATACAGGCCAAATATACGATATCTGATAGCTTTATAATTATATTTGGCAAAGCCTCAGAATTCGGTATTCGACCACAATTTCAACGTTTCACTGATAACATTTTATGGGCGTTAGGCAAGAGGGCGTGACCCCTCCCATACAACTGAAATTTTTGATATTGAACAGCTTTGGAGTTATAGGTGGCCGCACATCCTCGGAATTCGGTACTCGAACACAATTTACTCGTGTCGTTTCACTGCTAGCATGTTATGGGCGTTTGGCAACGGGGGCGTGGTAGCAAAACACAGTGTCTCAGCTAGTTATTTATAGAAGCGCGAAGATTTCGTTGTTTTGTTTTGATTGCGTTATTTCTGTTATTTTACTCATTTCAAAGAGTTTACAGTATTGCAAATCCTATTATAACGTAAAATTGCGGTTTAGGGATTTTTAAATTTAGCTAAAAACGCTAAGAACATTGTTTGTAAACAAAATCTTAAGGTTCATATATGATAATTGGGTTTTTAAAGTCTGAAGAATTTGTTTAGTACGAACTCACCACGTCCACTTTGATGGAGGTAATTTTGAGTATTTTTACTAAAACCGAAATACGTCAATATCCAACCTGCTACAATAATACTTTTTACCTTAATATTTTCGTTGAAATATTTTTTTAACAACATAGTAAAAATAAATCCAAAATATATATCGAAGTCATATTTTTGCACACTTTAATATGGGAGAAATGTTAAATAAACGCTATATTTTAAACTCTTTCACAAATGTAGTATTCAGAAAATGTCGACAAAAATCGTACAAATAATCGTATAAACAATAGCTTTAATAAAAGGTATAAATGTCTCATTTGTAAATATTTATAAATCTTGTAAAATAAATTAATACTTTTTGATTTATAGGATCATAAGTGGGGATATTATTTTTAAAAACTCAAAAAAGTCGAAAATTCTTCTAAAAATAATTCAAACCAACTTGGAAAAGTCTTAATGATTTCTATTATCTAGAAAAAATACTTTATCGAACTAGCAATGTCGTTTTCATCGCGCAAACTTTTTTATCAAATTGTTTACTACTGTTATTAATTTGTTATTCACTTTTAAATAAAAAATACAATGAATAAAACATTTTGTTATTCACTACTATTTTATGAATAAAATGTTCGCTATTAATTTTTTTATTAATTTTTTATTCATTATTATTTTTTTATTCATTATTAATTTTTTATTCATTATAAATTTCGTATGCATTTCTAAGTTTTCATTCACTTTTGAATAATTACTAAAATGAAAAAATCTTGTTATTCACTTTTGAATAATGAACTAAACTAATAATAAATAAAAAATTAATAATGACTGTAACATTAAAAATGAATAACACATGAATAGGCAATGAATCAAGAAATAATAATGCACAAAAAATTAGTTATTGAAAAATTTGAAATTATTTTTGAATTGCATTCGTTGTAAATGGCATTCATATAAATAAAAAAATAATTAATTATTCTGAATAACGAAAAAAATAATTGAAATTAATTACTAAGCAATTTTTTATATATCAATGAGAATTAAAAATTTTATTTATAAACAATTTTGAATTCATTGGATGGATTTGTATGTCGTTATTCATTTTTCCTTAAGATTCTGAATGTATATGCAGATTTTACTGCTCTGGCTGATTCAATCAAAAATAGTCAATATTAAGAGAAAGCAGTGAATAAGAAAATCGGCTTCGCACAAAATAAGGAAATCATCATGAAAATAATGCAAACAAACAAAAACATTTGTTGCTGTCAAACAGAGATCACAATTGCTTGGTTCCAACAACAACAATGGAAAAAACAATTACAACATAAAATTTCACGCCTCCGCTAGCTATGAGAAACCATGCAGTGGTGATCTATGCTGTGAAGCATTGTGGAGTGACGAGAGAAAGAGCATTTCAGAGAGAATGTGCATGCAAACGTTGGAAACTTTTCTCTCAAGAAAGCTTTTTCATCGCGCTCACAAAAGCTTACGTATTGATCTGAAAAATATTTGTTACTTTTTAATGTTCTACGTGGCACATCTTTATACTATATAATCTTTGCTAATATCATATACACATAACTTTTACATACCTACTTATGAAGCTATGTTTAATAAAAATAAAATGGAATTTTTTTCGAAAAAATTCACTGTGCAGTTGTGTTGCTTTTTTGAAAAAAAAAAAAAACCGTATCATATATCTTTGAATTATACATCAAAATTTTTGCCGTAAAATTCCTCAAAATACAATATTTACATAATCAAAAATTTCCTATTCATGCTCTTGTAGTGTGGGGTAGTAATGCGAGTTGACGTTATCAAATTTTCGAAAAAATTTTAATCAAAATTTCACTTTGCAGATTTTTTAAAAAAAATGTACTGAACAAAATGCAGTGTTTCTTGTAAAATTTTATTAGCTTTTAAATAAGTATAAATTGATAAAAATTTTTTCATTATTCCATTAGGCTGTGGAATAGTCTGCCACGATGGCTTAGGGAGATCAGTGGGAGAGTATCTTTAAGGCAATCTGCCTTTTCTGTTTTCTCTAATTTGTAATCTACTTTTTCTTTTTCAGATCTCTATCTTTTCTCTGTTCTTATAATTTGTAAGCGCTTTTTTTATTTTTTTATTATTTTTTCATTCACCTCTCTCTCTCTCTCACTCTATTTATATTTTTAATTTTAAATTGTATTAATTAAATTAAGTAAATTTGTATTTACAATTTTTGTTATAATTCTATGTTTTCAATTCTATGAGTTGTTGTTATTATTATTGTTTTAGGTCTTAAGTCTATTATGTTTTTTTTTAAATTTTGTCGATTTTATATGATTTAAATACAAACTCTAAATGTTTGATAGTTTAAATCATACTTGATTTTAAATACAAATTCTAGTTGTTTGATAGTTTAAAATATCTTATTGAGCTTTAGGTCAATGTTAGAACAATTAATTGTTCTAACGAATTTTTCCAAAGAAACAACAACAAAAACAACAACAACAACGTATTTTTCAATATGAAAATGAAAAAATCACTAGCTGATTTTATTGCAATTTCGGCCCTGCTAAAGGCTTCATCAGAAATCTTTGTGCTACTCGTGCAAGCGCGCATTAGCGCACTGCACCACAGAGGCGATGAGATTTGAAGTGTCAATTCCTCAGTTTTTCTCCTATTTCACATTCTCACATTTGTTGTTGTATTTTTGCTTTACTTTAGTTCTTATGCTTTTGTTATTATTATGGAGTCCTGGAAGTCTGCTGGAAGTCTTCCACTAACAAAGCATTGCTAATAAAGTGGTTTTTTAAAATTTTTTTATATTTATAGTAAGAAAACTAATTTTCTGTTTGTTTGTTTATTTGTTTGGCCTTTATACAAATCTAAACAGCTCAACGCATTTCGCTGAAACTATGCATACATATAAAATGCATCCCAACTTAAAATTAACCATACTTAGTTTTTGCGACGCCCCCTCCAAAATTTTTCAACTAACGGTAATTTTGTTATTATAATACTTTTTAGTATCGGAGATTTTTTTACATTTAATTTTAAAAAATTTCGTTATTTTGACATCAAAAACACTCACATATCTTAAAAATTGGAGAAATTTTCATTACAACGACTTTTTCATAAAACATCGTTAACTAAGAATGAGAAAAAAACGACATGAAAATCAAAGTTTGGTCTTGCGATGCAAATATCTCCGCTGTCTATTAATATATTTCATTAAAATTTTTTTTGTTTAAAAGTTCAATAAAATCACTTTACAAAAATAGGTTGAACTGTACCGTTAAGTCAGTGTATATATGTTTTATGATTATGTCAAAAAAGGTCCAAAATATTGACTTTTTACTCAAAAAATGACTCAAAAATTGTTGTTGTTGTAAAAATGAAATCAATTAAAAATTGCACATCTAGCTACCTTTCATATCACATAGCATTTATTTGCAAAAGTTGTTCCAGCTAAGCGCAAAAGTTATTTTACTGCTTTTGTCATCAAAACAACAAGGGTACCAAGTTTGATTTTTTTCGCGAAATTTATTTTTTACCGAAATGTTGTTTTTATATTTTTTACAAAAAAGTCAAGTCTCAAAAATAATTTATTTGAAAAATTACCCCAATATCTCTTTTCAATCAAAAGTTTTGGCTAAAAATCTATTTTTTTTCATGCAATTGACTATCTATATTAATAAAACTAATTTTCTGTTAGTTTGTTTGTTTGGCCTTTATACAAATCTAAACGGCTCTACGGATTTCGCTCAAACTAAGTATGCATATTAAATTTATCCCAACTTAAAATTTTACATACTTAGTTTATGCCACGCCCCCTCCAAAATTTTTCAACTTACGGTAATTTTGTTATTGAAATACTTTTTACCATCGGAGTTTTTAGTGTATTTAATTTATAAATATTTCTGTTATTTTGACATCAAAAACACTCACATATCTTCAAAATTGTAGAAATTTTCAGTACATCGACTTTTTCATAAAACATCGTTACCTAAGAATGAGAAAAAAACGACATAAAAATCAAAGTTTGGTTTTTCGATGCATATATATTCGCTGTCCATTAATATATTTCATTCAAATTTTTTTTGTTCAAAAGTTCAATAAAATTACTTTACAAAAAATAGGTTGAACTGTACCGTTTAGTCAGAGTAACTTTGTTTTATAATTATGTCAAAAATGGTCCAAAATATTAACTTTTTACTCAAAAAATGACTCAAAAACTGTTTTTTTTTTGTAAAAATTAAATCAATTAAAAATTACACATCTGGCTAGCTTTTATATGACTTAGCATTTATTTGCCAAAATTCTTTCAACTAAGCGCAAAAATTGTTTTACTGTTTTTGTCATCAAAACAACAAGGTTTTTTTTTATTTTTTTCGAGAAATTTATTTTTTCCAAAATGCTGTTTTTATATTTTTTACACAAAAGTCAAGTCACAAAAATATTTTATGTGAAAAAATTACCCCAATATCTCTTTGCAATCAAAAGTTATGGCTAAAAATCTATTTTTACATACCAGACTATTAATAAAACTGAGTTTTGTTTTAAAATTCTCTATATAATTTGAACGTTCCCATTTATCTCTTAGATTGCAGTTGTGTGTCTAGAGTAATTATGAACATTTTGGTTTATATAAAATCTTCCGTTTAGTAATCTTCTTAGTTTTTTGTCTCCCCACCCCCCGCCCCCTCCTGTTAAATTTGTTTTGTTGTGATGGCTCTATTTTTTCTCAATATTGTGTCACCGTTGTCATTCAGTTCTTTATCAATGGTACTTTATTTATTTATTTATTTCACCAAGCAAGGCAATTTAGTAATTCTATTTACATTTTTTACTTTTTTTTTTTTTTTTTTTTTTTACTTACATATTATTTAAATTAATTTCAAAAGAATACTTAAACTACGCTAATATATCTTAAGTACTACTTTAAGGGGATGACGGAGGGGGACTAGACCAAGAAGCATAACTCTGTAGGGAGCAGTGCTTGAAAAGGACAAATTATTGCGAGTCAAAGAGAGACTTTGAGAGGGTTCGCTTAAATGTGGATTTTGGTATGGATGGTGAATAGTGCTCGCTAATATTATTAAAAATTCTACAGCACCTACTAATGGGTTCATTATTTGCGTAAATAGTGTGGTGAATATATTCATTTAGGAGCCGCGTATGCCTAGTACGTCTAATTGGGTCATTTAGTGTAATTTTGCTGGAGATATATTCGCTATCAATAGCTCCGTTAATAACATCAAATGTGAAACATGAACTCAGTAAAGTTCTTCTTGATGATATAGGCATCAGAGAGAGGAGCCTGAGTCTTTGTTCATACGGTGTCAAGTTGTTATAGTCACGGGGGTCAAAGATATCTCTTAACGCAAAAAGCAGGAATTGTTTTTTAATGGATTCAATTTTGTCGCTATGAGATTCAAAGGCTGGATTCCAAATGATGCAAGCATATTCAAGAAGTGGTCGCACTAAGGTACAGTATAACGTTTTGGTTACCCACACATTTTGGAATTCTTTAGCACGTCTTTTTATAAATCCCAGCTGTTTATTTGCCCTCGATAAGACTTTATCAAAATGTAGATTAAATCTCAGCTTATTATCTAGGACAACTCCAAGGTCTACAATATGGTTGGTTCTGCTCAGAACAATATTATTCAGGAGGTAACTGCATTCTGGTATCAAGTTCTTACGGGAAAAACTTAGCACGCAACATTTCTTAACATTTAAGTGAAGTTTGTTTTGATTACACCATTGCTCAAGGGACATCAGTTTCGATTGTAGGAAAGTTACATCAGCTTCTGATTTAATGATCTTATATATTTTAAGGTCATCTGCGTACGTAAGATGGGGAATGTCACAAAGAGTAATAGATAAATCTGAAATGAAAATGTTGAAAAGTATTGGGCCAAGATGACTACCTTGTGGTACACCAGAGGTGACCGGTATATCATTTGAAAAATGCCTTGAAATTTAACAAACTGGGATCGTTCGCAGAGATAGGATTTGATCCAATTGAGTAATAAACCGGAAATGCCAAATTTTTCTAACTTAAAAATTAAGATATTATGGTCGACACGGTCAAATGCTTTACTGAAGTCTGTGTAAACTGCATCTACTTGGCGTCCTTTTTCCATTTGATTTAACACATCGGAGACCATGATCATTAGGTTAGTGGTGGTCGATCGGCCTTTCCGAAACCCATGTTGCTGCTCGGTTAAGCGGGGATTAATGAGACTCGTCAGCTTATCACATATTATCTTTTCAAATAATCCTGGTATAGCTGACAAGATGGCAATAACTCTGTAATTTTCAACAGACCTTTTATCGCCACTTTTATATATAGGTGTCAAATGGGAGATTTTCCAGTAGGATGGAAAAACACCTAAGGATAAGGATTTGTTGAAAAGTATAAATAAGGGAATGGCAAGATTGTTTATACATTGAACTAACAAACTTGGTGGTATGAGGTCTGGTCCAGGTCCTTTGTTTGAATCAAGTTCCATGATAGCATTAACAATTTCATCCAGCGTCAGACTGATATTGTTTATAATGTCTGTCGCATTAGGAGAGGGGGAGGAATAGAGAGTCTGGGTTGTGGGAGCACAGAAAACTTCTCTAAAGTGATTTGCAAAAAGATTACAGATCTCTTGGAGGTTGGAAGAAATTGTATTGCCTTTAAACATAGATGAGGGGTATCCAGCTGATTTACGTTTGACATTAACGAAATCAAAAAATTTTTTAGGATCTCTAAGGGCCATTTTGTTCGCAGAGAGATAAATTTATCCCCGAGTTAATTCCATGATTTTTCCAGTTTTTCATTTGTTCACAGTGAGTTAAGCATTTAACTCTTCAAGCTGGAGATAAAAATGGTGGCGGGATAGCTTAACCCCAGAAATATTTAACTCGTGAAAATTGGTGAGTTAAGATTTTTAATTCGCTCTCATCACTCTCATTTTAATATTTTTTATTTACTTGGTGTCAAAATATTGAAAATACAGATTTTTAAACATAGGGAAACAGAATTGGGGGTTACTGATTTCGAATCTGGTGTCAGAATTTTAAAATTTGGATTAATTTTTTATTTTTACGAATTCGGGGCTGGCGCGAACTAAAGGGTAAAAATGGGTCGCTGAATCCGAATCCGTTGTCAGAATTTCAAAATTCGAAAATTTTTCTACACATAGGGCTGCCACCTAAAAATGTTTTATTTTAAGAATTTTAAACATGAGGGAACAGTATTGGGAGGTAACTGATTTCAAATCTGAACTCAAAATTTTTAAATTCAAGATGGTGGTTAGGGTTGCTACATTAATATTCTACATTTTTACGAATTCGGGGCTGCCAAAAAAAAAATGGTACACCAAAAATGGGTCGCTGAATCCGAATCCGTGGCCAGAATTTAAAATTATAAAGTTTTGAAATAATAGGGTTGCCACCTAATAATAAGTCATTTTAAGAATTTTAAACATTATTTAACAGTATTAGGGAGTCACTGATTTCGAATCTGAAGTCAGAATTTTTAAATTCAAAATGGTGGATAGGGTTGCCACCTTAGATTTTTGTATTTTTATGAATTCGGGGCCGGCAAAAAAAATGGTACACCAAAAATGGGTCGCTGAATATGAATCTATGGTCAGAATTTCAAAATTATAAACTTTTGAAATAATAGGGTTGCTTTTACTTTTGAAAATACATATTATTAGGTGGCAGCCCCATTACTATAAAATTTTATCATTTTTAAATTCTGACCACGGATTCGGACTCAGCGACCCATTTTTGGCATACCATTTTTTTGCCAGCCCCGAATTCATGAAAATACAAAAAATTAAGGTGGCAACCCTATCCACCATTTTAAATTTTAAAATTCTGACTTCAGATTCGAAATCAGTGACTCCTTAACACCGTTAAATAATGTTTAAAATTCTTAAAAATACTTATTATTAGGTGGCAACCCTATTATTTCAAAACTTTATAATTTTGAAATTCTGACCATGGATTCATATTCAGCGACCCATTTTTGGTGTACCATTTTCTTTGCCAGCCCCGAATTCATAAAAATGCAAAAAACTAAGGTGGCAACCCTATCCACCATTTTGAATTTTAAAATTCTGACTTCAGATTCGAAATCAGTGACTCCCTAATACTGTTAAATAATGTTTAAAATTCTTAAAATGACTTATTATTAGGTGGCAACCCTATTATTTCAAAACTATAATTTTAAAATTCTGACCATGGATTCATATTCAGCGACCCATTTTTGGTGTACCATTTTTTTTTGCCAGCCCCGAATTCATAAAAATACAAAAAATTAAGGTGGCAACCCTATCCACCATCTTGAATTTTAAATTTTTGACTTCAGATTCGAACTTAGCGACCCCAATACTCTTTCCTCATGTTTAAAATTCTTAAAATAAAACATTTTTAGGTGGCACCCCTACGTGTAGAAAAATTTTCGAGTTTTGAAATTCTGACAACATATTCGGAATCAGCGACCCAATTTTACATAGTGTTTCTCCCAGAGTTGAATTCGCATAAATAAACAAGAAATTAGGTGGCAACTTTATCCGCCATCTTGAATTTTAAAATTCTGACACCAGATTCGGAAGAAGTAACCCCCAATACTGTTTCTTCATGTTTAAAATTCTTAAAAAAATGTTTAGTTGGCAGCCCTGTGTAGAAAAATGTTAGAATTTTGAAATTCTGACATCAGATGCAAAATCAGCGATCCATTTTTACCTAGTGTTCACTCTAACCCTCAAATTCGCAAAAATAAACCAAAAATCCCCACACATTTTTTAATTAATGAGCAACACTCTAACATTCCAATGGAAATCGATATAAACTGAGAGCGAATTTATGCTCTAAGCATAAAGCTGGGATAAAATGTGAACAAAACCACTTTTTTATCTCCCGATTTATACGCTTGGTATAAAATTAACCTAGAGATAGTTATCCCCGAATTAAATCATATTTATGCCCTTTGTGAACAAAATGGCCCTAAGAATTTTTTCTCCAATAAGGTTGGTATAAGTTCTATAAGCATCATTTGATTTTATAGAGAACTCATTGTAGAGCTCTTCGTATCTCATTTTGATTTCATTGCTTACATTTACGCCTTTCTTAATGAATTTGTATAGCTTGTTTCTTTGGTTTCTTATATGTCTGAGACTTTGGTCAAGCCATGGTTCTGAAAGTTTATTTTTTTTCTTTATCTTAGGCACAAATTTTTCAATACTTGTGAAAAGGCGTTGGTAGAAAAGTGAAATAGCACTATCTATTTCCAAATTTAATAGATCGTTCCAGTTATAGGCATTCAAATCAATTTTTATACTGTCATAATCGGCATTAAGAAAGTCGAAAACAATTGTGTTATTAAATGAGGTGGTAAAAGACATGTTGTTACTAGGAAATTCTACAGTTAAAGCAGTGTGGTGGAGTGTATCAGAAAATAAGTGTTCAGCCTGAGTAGTTGCAGTAATCTTTATTTCATCATACGAATTAGCAAAGACTAAATCCAACCAGATGCCGTTCCGATTTGGGGTTGGATTAACTTGTTGTAGGTCATTGCTATAAAAGGTACTAAGTAAATTAAAGTCTATCGAGCTTGAAAGGTTAACCGGAAGAAGATAATTGTCATTTTCATCGACGATAAATGAGATATTTGGACGATTGAAGTCTCCAAAAATTATAACTTTATCTTCCTCATTTAAGGTTGCGGTTAACGATTGGACTGTTTCACATAAATCGTTGTATGTTGTTTCGATAGAACAGGGGGGAATGTAGAAGACAACAATGTAAATAAAAATATTGGTCCCTGAGCGAACTTTGATGATACTGTGTGCAAAGAGTGTGTGAGAGGTTGTTGCAACAAGCTCGCTTTCTAAAGAGTTATGAGTTGCAATCATAACACCACCTCCACGGGAGAGACCTGTGTGGCCAAAGTCCCGATCATTTCGATGAACTGTCCAATTGCTGTCAAGAATCTCTTCGTTTTTGAAAGTATCGTTTAACCATGTTTCGGTGAAAACTAGTACTTGGAAGAGGCAAGATTTCGCGTCAACAAAGAGTTTATTAAGTTTAAATTTTGTATTTATATCACCATTCCATCGAAAAGATGACTGTGAATAAGAATGCCGTAAAAGTTAATATTTTCATGTAATCAGTTTCAGCTATAAGGCGATATAATAAAACATATGCGCATCTGTTTAGCACAATTATTTCATTGGCTTTGATCTGTGCTTAAAATTCACAGATAGATGGCGCCGCATTTGTAAGTACTGTGGGTACAAACTATACACCTTGCGGTGAATAGCCGAATGATGTCTACCAAAAGTTTATTCAAATTTAACCCCACACGCTTGGGATTACAGACAGGTGGCGCTGTTTTCTTCATACAGAAGAATATCTGATGTTATTATGTAGCTAGCAGATAAGTTTTGCGAAAATACTGTTGCTACCAAACTTTTAAAATGTCAAATAATGCAGTACTGCCAGTTTTTTCAGTTGCAGCGTCATCTAGCCGTCAATAACGGCTAAGTGTTGTCTACTTTTACAACACTTAAAAACATAGAATTAGCTCAATTTAAATGTCCAGCTCACTTGCTGGATTATTTGTTGTTTTTGTGCTTGCAAATGCGATGATATGATCCTGATCTCCCAGGAAAAAAACGCAGCTAATATATATTTTAGTACAATAATTTTTGGTAAAACGAATTTTTGATAAAAAATTGATAGCTAATAATGAGAAAAAAATTATATGAAAATCTAAGTTTTTACTTTAAATGCCAATATCTGCGCTGATTTTAATATAGGTAATTAAAATTTTTTTTTGTTAAAAAGTTCAATATATTTTTTAATATAAATCTTTGTTTAGATGTTAAAATGTCCATATCTCAAGGACGCATTGAGTCCCACCATATTTTTCATATTGTTGAAAAGGTAATTTTGTTAGCTTTAAGATTAAGTAAATATAAAAAATATTTTTAATTTTTAAAATATGTTTTTCGTACCCCTCTTTTTAATTCAATTAGCTCACCGCAAGAGATGGAACCACCAACAACAAAAATTTTCCGAAACTTTTTTGGATTAAAGTTCGTTCAATTAACTTTCTAATGGTAGCTTAAAAATAAAACTCAACATGTTTTTCATTATTCCAGAGTTTAAAAAACATTTAATCGAAAAGTGTATATTGAAATGTTTATATAAATGACTCTCGCGTAAGACCGGTTATATTAGATAAATGTACTATAAAAGAGCATAGCTCTTAGTGTACTTTGCTTCGATTGTATTCAATAAATTCAAATTCAAACCTCATTTTCACCGTTTTTTAAGGAGATTCCCGTTTTTCCTTTTGGTTTGAAAATTCCCGCAAAACGGAAAAAATTTCCTTTTCTGGCAACACTGCTTGCGGCACTCATCCACAAACTCATTTAAATGCATAGCGAGCGCAGATAGTTGCTGTTGTTGGCCATTTAAATATGAAATATTGTACGGATTCAGATGTTTATACACATTACTTATATGCAAACATTTGTACATAATGTGTATAATTACCACAAATTGCCCACGAAATAAATTTTAAAAATTAACAATATATTGGATATCAGTTAAACCTTTTTATTAAAAAAAACGCCTTCAACAATGTTTAAGTATTGCTTTTAAAGAGCGCAAAGTGTTCATCATGATAAAATACTGCTATTGCTTTTTCTGTTTTTGTCTGCAAGTTTATTCATTTATTAAACTCAGCATCAGCCCATTTTTTTTTTGTATAATCGTTGCTTAGACATCAGCAATTTTTTCTTCCTCAACTTTTTCACTCTACCATTCACAGTTCCTCGCAATTTTTCCACATTGTTTTGCAACATGTTTTGGTCAGAAGTTTGTTTTGGTCAAAGTTTTGAATGTTTCACAATCAAGTTAAGTGCTCTTTATGTTACGAGAACCAGCGTGTATTTGTGGACTTTTATGAACAACAACAGCAAAATATACTACATCGGCAATCTACTACTACTTTAACCTTATTTTGCTGTCATATCAAGCCAAAGCCATGAGTGGTGATGGAGTAAGGACTCTGTTGTTGAATCTGTTTATCCAAATGAGTTAAAAAACCATGACTGACAAGTCAATTAATTTTGGCTTGTTCCAGAGTTTTTTTGTTATTGTTTTTGTTTATTTTGGTGAACTTTTTGAATAAACCACTTATTTAACATATGGCACAAATTACACACACGTATCAAACTCAAGCTTACCATAAAACTCATTAAAATTTCTTCAAAATTCTTCGGAACGAAGTGAAAAACTGCAGATGTATTGGAAACAATTTGCTCATTATTTAATTTTTTTTTGTGGCAATTCTAATGAATAAATATTTTTTCCAGGTTGACCTTACCTCTAATAAGCAACACATGTTGTATTTTTGTTGTTTCTTTAATTGATTGAATCACTACCTTTAAACATGCCAACAAGTTACTCTACTCTTCATTTGAATTACATTAATATGAAAAATGCCATCATTAAAGAAGTGCTGCTTTTATTTGTTAGAAGCAAATAAAAATGTACCTAATTGAGATACAAGCAAATACACAAACATGCATACAAACAAAAGCATGGTACAATTAATTCAATAACTGCAAAAAAAGAGTTTCAATTGTCTGCTTATTCATTGTTGTGCATGAGTGACTTTTATCCTTTTTTTCATATTTTTATTGAAATTAATTACAAGAACTAGTGGCAGGACATAACAGCATTCTCTCACACACGATGTTGTTGCCAACCGAATCGATTACAAATAAGTGAAGAAAAAAATGTAACACACATGCAATTGGCATCGACACGCTCGATCTATAAAAACACCCACCAACACGACATGTTAACAAAAAATGACATTTATGGGCGTATTATGCCTGAATTTGAATTGACTGTCAGGCAAGCACGTGTTGTGTTGACGACAAATAAACTCAATTAACCGACACCATGGTTAATTATGAAAAAGTCGTCGATGAAACAGTGGAGTCGAAATGCCATTGTTGTCAACAAATATTGCTTAACAAAATGTAATTGGTTTCGCAAAAATATTCCTTGTACAATTTTACTGCAAATCTCTGTATACAAGGTCTATGTCAAAGAAACAAATTCAGATGTTTGTTTATTCACAACTTTAGTTAATTGCTTAATTTAGTGAAAAATTACAGCTAAAATTATTTGATATTACTTAGATAAAAACTTTTAAAATACCAATACTCAAGCGGTTTTTTTTTCATCTCTCTACCAAAAAAGATTTTCTGCAGTATTTAAAATTTCAACTGATTGTTTTTACAACAGAATCTATTTTTAAAGACAAATTTGTAATGTTGATTTGATTTATTTTGAACTTATTAAAATTTTTAAATTCGAGTTTAATTTTGCCTTAACATTAACAACAAAAATACATTCTCCGTTCTAAATGTAAGGATTTTATTGGCATTTTGCCAAATTTCAGCGCTGTTTTTTCTCCTTGATATGCTTAATTTCAAACGAAAGCAAAACCCAACAAGCACTTGTTTATTATATGAACATGCTGTAAGTTTCAATAATTTTGTATATATTTGTCAGTTGTTGATATTGAAATTTTTATAGAATTTCAATGCCACGTTTTTCTGGCGTTGATCTTGAAAATGCATGGAATATAAGATTCGTTGAAAATATGTTCATTTTTTTGCTTGTGGTTTAAGTAATAAGAATGTGCATGGTGCTAAGAATACATTTAGTTAATAGAAAAGTAAATAAATATAGAAATTAGCCGATATGTACCTTTAAAAAGTTTTTTAAGCTCATTACAAAAGACTATCAGTCTGTATTTGAAGCAAGTAACATACAAGTAAAAAACTCAAAATTCAAATAGCTTATTATGAATATTAATAAAAGGAAAAAAAGAACACATAATTAATGAATTCAACACATTAATGAGTTCTTTCATATAAATGTACAACATAGCGTATGCGTGCTATTAACTGAAGCACATTTGCTTGTATCCGCCTTGATTGTCACTCATACGCCACGTAGTCTTTGAGTCTATGAAATCATAAAATATATTCGTGTTGCAATTAAGAAATATGCTTTTAAAGCCATTTGCTGTGAAAAGGAAATGCCGTATTTCTCATAATTAGCTCTATTGAGTGTGCAGAAGAAAATTTTCTGTGAAAAGCTCATAAAGTTATGTTCAGTAAGGAGCCTCACGCTCCATACAAAAAAAAATTGTTCGGCACAACTGCTCAAAATAATCCTTGGTTTATGTTATGATGATTCCCCATATATTTCGACTCTAGTGATAGCCATCTGTGAGCTGGAATGGTTTAAAACTAGGAGTAGCAGTTGCTTAGCAAACGCGTAAGCTGGCTACATAAATTGGTACGCTGAGGATGCATTTAAGTTGGGTCGCTCGCTCTAATAAACTTTTCCCAAAGCAATAAAAGTAAAGATATAATGTTGTGTTGTTTCAAAAAATGGACATATTTCGTTTTGTCATTGTTAGGGAGATTTATGTAATGAATAAACTTACCCGATCTCATAAACATTTTGATACAAAAATATTTTAATTTATTTAAATTTATTGCGTATTCATTAATTTATTTAATTCTTGGCGTTTCTCAACTAAACCCTTCTTTTCATTTATTTTTTTAAGCCGATCACAGCCGAAGACATAGCTGTTTCGATAAAAAGAACCCTTGAGAATGCTTCATATGCCATTCCTAATGCAAATTCTTTTTCTCCAATATCGACAACTGCTTGATCGAGTGTTAATCGTTGCGATCTATGAATACAAATGGCATAAGACAGTTGTAGTGGAAATTACTTGCTAGAAAAATTGTTTGATCCTTTTTGACACTACACAAAAGTTCAAGTGCTCAAAGCACATTAGAGTTGTTGTATTTTGGTCCAGAATAATTGGGAAACTTGACCAAAATGCACAAAGGAGATTCTTCTATAAATCTGCCACTTTCGCATTGGTTATATACAATTTCAACAACCTCACCGATGGTGCCATTGCACAGACCTGCTAAAGTAAAAAGATTTTGCCTCAATATTACTTGTGCACTTTGCACATTTGCCCGATAAAAGCAATAAGAAGCACTAAGCTATAAGCAAACTGAATTAAGCTAACAACAACAACGAAACATATGGAATATTTTTTCTACTAACTTATAAACTAAATAGAATTTCGAAATTTTGGCTTCGTTAGGAAATAAGTTTAAAGGCATAAAATAGTTTAGAAAAAACAATTTTAAAATCGGTCAACCCATTTAGAAGTTATGCTCTGTCAAACATTTTTCAAACAAGCTGTTCCATGGGAGCTTCGCTCGATCGTTCCAAAAAAAACTGTTAGAATTTAAAGGCCGGAAAACTTCAAAAATTGAAATGAAATGTACCACAAGTTTCATGCTAAAAATATTTTGATTTATTACGCAAAATTCTGAGAAAATTGCGCTCAAACTTGAACTTTTGTAGTTTCAACTGACTTTTTTCATCTTCACACGATCACATTTTTTTTGTTTGTATAGTTGCCAAATTAATAATCAATTAATAAAAATGTATGCGGAATATTCTAAGCACTATCGCTTTTCACTATTATTGATACTTTCTAATCGTAGACCGACAAACAAACGCGAACTTGGCCTTCCATGTCAATCGGTTTTTTGACAGATACACACATTTGGTTTGTTTTCACAACAAAAACAATAAGAAGCAGTAAGCTATAAGCAAACTGAATTCAGCTAACAAAAACAACGAAAAATATGGAAATATTTTTTCTACTAACTTACAAACTAAATAGAATTCGTTAGGAAATAATATTTAAGGAGTAGAATAGTTTAGAAAAAACAATTTTAAAATCGGTCAACGCATTTAGAAGTTATGCTCTGTCAAACATTTTTCAAACCAGCTGTTCCATGGGAGCTTCGCTCGCTCGTTCAAAAAAAAAACTGTTAGAATTTAAAGGCCGGAAAACTTCAAAAATTAAAATGAAATATACTACAAGTTTCATGCTAAAAATATTTTGATTTATTACGCAAAATTCTGAGAAAATTGAGCTCAAACTTGAAATTTTGTAGTTTCAACTGACTTTTTTCATCTTCACACGATCACAGTTCAGTAATGGATAATTTGAGTGGGCTTGTTGATACACCGTTAGAAAGGTCAATTCATTGCCTCTCATTGAGTGTGGAGAGAGATAGAGCAAAAAAATTTTCAACACTTCATATAAAAAAACTTGCTGAAGGTGGTCAGTGAATCCCGCTTTAGGGTGCGAACATTGACGCCCCTACCATACGATTTCTTGCTTAACTCGACCTCCTCTTTCACCTCCGTAAATATAAGTACTCTTACACAGGACACTCTGTATATGTATTTTTTTTTTTTGTTTCTATAGTAGTTGCCAAATTAATAATCAATTAATAAAAATGTATGCGGAATATTCTAAACACTATCGCTTTTCACTATTATTGATACTTTCTAATCGTAGACCGACAAACAAACGCGAACTTGGCCTTCCATGTCGATCGGTTTTTTGACAGATACATACATTTGTTTTGTTTTCACAACAAAAACAATAAGAAGCAGTAAGCTATAAGCAAACTGAATTCAGCTAACAATAACAACGAAAAATATCGAAATATTTTTTCTACTAGCTTACAAACTAAATAGAATTGCGAAATTATTCGTTAGGCTTCGTTAGGAAATAATATTAGAGGAGTAGAACAGTTTAGAAAAAACAATTTTAAAATCGGTCAACCCATTTAGAAGTTATGCTCTGTCAAACATTTTTCAAACCAGCTGTTCCATGGGAGCTTCGCTCGCTCGTTCCAAAAAAAAAAAACTGTTAGAATTTAAAGGCCGGAAAACTTCAAAAATTAAAATGAAATATACTACAAGTTTCATGCTAAAAATATTTTGATTTATTACGCAAAATTCTGAGAAAATTGAGCTCAAACTTGAAATTTTGTAGTTTCAACTGACTTTTTTCATCTTCACACGATCACAGCTCAGTAATGGATAATTTGAGTGGGCTTGTTGATACACCGTTAGAAAGGTCAATTCATTGCCTCTCATTGAGTGTGGAGAGAGATAGAGCACAAAAATTTTCAACACTTCATATAAAAAAACTTGCTGAAGGTGGTCAGTGAATCCCGCTTTAGGGTGCGAACATTGACGCCCCTACCATACGATTTCTTGCTTAACTCGACCTCCTCTTTCACCTCCGTAAATATAAGTACTCTTACACAGGACACTCTGTATATGTATTTTTTTTTTGTTTGTATAGTAGTTGCCAAATTAATAATCAATTAATAAAAATGTATGCGGAATATTCTAAACACTATCGCTTTTCACTATTATTGATACTTTCTAATCGTACACCGACAAACAAACGCGAACTTGGCCTTCCATGTCAATCGGTTTTTTGACAGATACACACATTTGTTTTGTTTTCACAACAAAAACAATAAGAAGCAGTAAGCAATAAGCAAACTGAATTCAGCTAACAAAAACAACGAAAAATATGGAAATATTTTTTCTACTAACTTACAAACTAAATAGAATTTCGAAATTTCGACTTCGTTAGGAAATAATATTAAAGGAGTAGAACAGTTTAGAAAAAACAATTTTAAAATCGGTCAATCCATTTAGAAGTTATGCTCTGGTGTAATAATTGTAAAAAAATTAACTGACAGAAACTATAAGCCGAAAAACTGCATCAAAAAAATTGTAAATGTTTGCAATCAGATTAAAGAAAACTTGGTTTTTCATGCATATTTGTAATATTTTTCTATTTTATTTTCATACAAAAACTTTCAAGATTCAAATAACTTCATTACTTTTATTTTTTTTAATTTCTTTCAATATTTGTTCAATAAGTGTTTATTTTATTAACAATATTTTAGTTTTAATATATACCTATTTAAGCAATTCTGACTAGGAATCTTTTAGTAATTAAAACAGGCAGCTTGAGTGAAAAATCGAGAAGGAGAAAATATTTTATTTTCTGAACAAATACATAAATCAAAGAAACATCTATATTTTTATATAATCGCACGATTTCCATGGCCTCAAGATCTGAATATGCAGTTTTGAAGAGCTCATTGAGAAAATAAGATTCACACCATTATTTATCGATATATCTATTAGTTATCGAGTTATCGATTTTTCAAAAATTGTCTACTAAAAGAAGTCTTAATGTAAATTCGACTAAATCTATGCTAATATTTGACCGATCGGGATAATTTGGGTATCAATAAAAACAAACAAATAATTGTGCAATTTGTAAAAGGCAGAGCCACTTTTTTTATAAAAATTAGGAGAAATATGTACTTCAGAATACAACAAACAACCTTTGATAAAAGTCTATCTGGCTCCTTTTACAGAAAAAGTACATTTTGTTAAAAACAGAACCATATTTTTTTTTTCATTTCATATTAAAAACATTTTAAATATCTTTCGAATGACACCTAAATCATTCAGATCGGACAAATATTAGCAAAGATATAACTGAATTTAAATATTGGTTCCATTGAGTAAACATTTTTTAAAAAAACCGATATCTCGATAACTAATCAATGTATCGATAAATCCTTCAACGAACCTTATTTTCTCAAAGAGTACTTTAAAACTGCATACTCAAATTAAGGGGCCACGAAAATCGTAATCACCCCTATAAAAGGCTTCTCACGTATCTGCGACGACGCTAAACTTAAAACCTACTGAACCGATTTTAGTAATTCTTTCACTAATATAAAGCTACATGTTTAACTTAAAATCTTGCATCCTTTACTTTTTTAAAACCACTTTTAAAAGTAACTAAAATTTAAATTTATAAAGTAGCCAAAAAAACCAAATATAAAAATCATTGCTTCATTAAATTGTTAGGACACTCAAGCAGCATAAAGCTTTATCTCTCTTTTATTCTGCTATAGAGTTAATCATTGTTTCTATTGCGGTGTCAGGTAGCTTTGCAACAGTGTTGCCACAAAAACATTTCAAAATTACACAAAGCTTTATTGTATAATTTAATATGTGCTTTTTTAAAGCTTTAAATTACACAATTCTGATCAAATTATACAAATTTTAATTTTCTTCTTTGCAAAACAATAAAAACTCATTATTTCAATGACAAATCAAGAACTAAAAATAACATAAAACAAAGAATGTGTAAAAAAATATCTCGGAATACGTATACAAATATGAGGTTACAAACTGTATCCAATTTTATTGATAGGTACATATCAGCCTGTGGCTCAAAAAATTCTCTTCAACTGCTACTTATTCCCATTGTTTATTTATTCCTAAGTCTGCGGACAGAGTAAACGCTGATGCGAGCTGGCAGGCAGGCAGGCGCAGGCGGGTACCTGCTCAGTAAATAAGCCGTGCAGAGTGAATGCGAGAAGGTCAGATCAGATCAGTGCGAGAAAAAGTTTATTATTTATTTTTTCCCCTATAACTCTCTATTTTGCATCCTCCGCTAATGGCATTTATGAAAATTTTTTATTTTCTATACATAAATAACACACGCTCTTCAAAAGAGTAACAACTCAAAAAATTTAATTTTCAGGATTTTCTATTTTGCATCCTCTGCTAATGGCATTTACGAAATTTTTTTATTTTCTATACATAAATAACACACGCTCTTCAAAAGAGTAACAACTCAAAAAATTTAATTTTCAGGAAGGGACTTAGGAAGGGGAAAAACGAGACAAAACTATTTTTTTTTAATTAAAGACTAAGAATATGTGTAAAAAATTAAGATAGCCGATGTATATGACTACAAATAGTTTTACACGAAAAAGTATATATGTAAACATTTTGAGTTGCGACTCTTTTGAAGAGGGTGTGCGATATGTGTGACTAGGCCAGCCCAGAATTGCACTGAGAATTTCAAACTAAAAATCAAAACTTTTTTTGGGAGAACAACTTCAATACAAAAGATTCGACATACCTTAATAATTTCATCAGTCATTTAAAGATATTTCTCCAAGACTTTCTTGGTAGCAACTTTTTCCACTTTTTTTAACTTTTAGAGAAAATAAATTTTTTAGAAAAAGTGAATTACTTATTCAAAGCAAGTGAAAAACTGTGGTTTGGACACATTCAAAATTATTTTTCAATTCATGACAAAGCTGCCTTTATTTTTTCTTTCAACTACGAAATTACACAAAAATTACACAAAATACTCACAGTACATCGACAGTACAATAGTTTCGAAATTACACACGTTTTGAGTACAATAATTACAAAGAAAGTGGCAACACTGCTTTGCAAATTTATACTCTCCCATATTGAATATGTACTAATGAGCGCTTTCACGAGCAAATTGAACTGAAAACAACCCAGTGGTAAATGGACTGAGTCAACAAGCAGACAATTAATTTCTGCACCTTGAATGAAATTGCACTAAAAATGTCTTCGTAGTAGTCACGTCCTTTTTTTAATAAAATTGTACTGAAAAAGTGCAATTGGCCTGAAAAATCCAACCCTGTTTCAGGGAGATTCTTGCTGTCATACAGTGTTGATTAATTTTCTTTGCAAATATTTTAAGGGGAGTTGCCAGAATTCAGTTATATGCATAAATTATGTTTTGTAACCTTGAGAGCTAACTTTTCCCAACTTGTGATTGTATAAGTCTATCTATACTATCTATCTATACTATCAAAAGCGTTGTGACACTGCACGGATGTTTGTCAGTCACGCGAAAACCACTTAACCGATTTTAACGATATAGGTACCAAAAAATTTGTTATTTCAACGAAATCGTGATAGGCTATTAATATTTTGCCACTCCTACTTTTCACGTCTATAATATGCTAAAATGCTATATTTCAAACGGTTTTGATCGTACAAAACTAAAATTTGGTAATTTTATTTGTATGGCTACTTTCGACAGCTGTACTAAAAATGGGTTTCCACGCCCTCTTTAACCGCCCAAATGCCTTGGAAATGCTATATTTCATATGGTTTTGGTAGTATAATACTACGTTTAAATTGGGCCAAATGATTTGGAATCAGTCATTAAAAAGTGCTTGCATTGGTTTTTTTTGGCGAAAGTATCAGATTTCGTTTGAAAACTGGTTCTTTGTTTTGATTTATTCTTATTTGCTGATATGATGATGATGATGATACACGTGTATAAAATTATTTGTTGTTTGTCGTTTTCCTTTGTTTTTAGTGTGTTCGGTGTTTTTTTATATATTTTCCATTGAATGCGTTCGAAATAGTTTGTAATAAGTTCTAAGAACATATCCAATCTCATTCAATTGTTCTAAATGAGTTGAATAGCAAATGAGAATTTGTATGGGAAATGAAATGACTTCGTTTATCAAAAGGCTGAATGGGCTCAAATGAGTCGTTTGACCCAATGTTAACGTAGTATAAGACTAAAATTTAATAAAATAGTTTATAATATATGAAAGAACATAGTGAAAACTATAATGACTTTTTGAAAAATATAATTTTATACAAAAAATAAAAGAGAGTTTTTTTAATGATAGAAACTGTTTATTGAATTTTGTATTCAAATTAAGCAATTTTTTCAGATAAATGATATGCACTTTTGGCCTATTTTTTTGATCACAAATCGAATATTTTAAAGGTTTTGTGAAAACAATATATAACATGAATTGTTGAAGTAACAGTTAATCTTTTCTCATTTCTAAAAATTCACTTAATTGAAGTTTCAAACCAAGGAAATTTGATGAACATCGATTTGAAAATGGCCGAGATGTTTGTTTGCAAATTAAAAAATTCAAATTTCAATAGGTTTTTCTCATTCTTATTCTAAAGAAAATGTGTTACATTTGAGAAAATCTGCAGTTTTCAAGATATCGCAATAACTTTTATGTCATAATAGCGGAAATTTTCAATTTATTACTAGATATACGTACAACATATTTTCGAAAATCTTTCGTTTACCGTTATTTTTATTAATCAGCCACTTTTCATAAAAAATACGTTGTACTGAGAAAATCTCTAGTTTCGAGATGTAACCAGAAGTTTAATGTTTAATAAGAAGAATAAACTCATGTTCAGAATCTAAGTTAAAAAATTACATTTTTCAGTTACAAATTTAAAAAAAATTTTTAACCAAATTTTTTATAATCCTGTAGTGCAGGATTTATTAAAAAATTAAAATACAGAAAAAGCCAAGCAACTTTATGCCACCGTGACAATTATTGTTTAAAGAAAGTTTTTTTAATATATATACCATTTTTTAATTATTAAACAAACACAAATATTTTTATATTTTGCATTTGAAGAAAAGTAGGACTAAATATTTTAATTTTAAGATTTCAAATTTTACATGGTATTTAATATTTTCATCGGAGGCGAAGCAGCTGGTATTTGCTAGTATATAATATAATTCATTGTTAAAAAGTGTTTTTTTAAACAAAGTATTTTAAACCAACAGAATCACTGCGAGAACTTAAAACCTTTTCAATGATATCTTAAAAGAGAGAATAGCATTAGAAATATTTAAGTTTCTTGAATTTTAGTGAAAAAAAATTTTTTAAAATGCACGAAAAGAAGCATTATCTATAATCCGAGGCAAAAATTTTTAATTTTTGGTGCAGATTAGAAGAGTTTTTTCCGTGCTGTCATTTCTGACATTTTTTTTACTACTATTACACTAGCCAATATGGTAACAAAAAACTCGATATTTAGAGGTTTTCGAAACATTCCAGCTCACGGATGACTATCGCTAGAGTCGAAATATTTGGGGAATCATCATATCATAAACCAAAGATTATTTTGAACAACTGTGCTGAACTACTTTTTTTCGTGAGGTGCTTTAATGTACAGTCTTAACAAATAAATTTTAATTTGTTTTAATTATAATAGTAATTTTTTGGTTAAATCTTCATTTGAAATGTAATTAAATTGAAATGTAATAATAATAAACTGTAGTAAAATTAAAAAAAATATACACATAGCCCATAAAGTCTGCGTTCACCTTACAAATTTTTTTTAAGTGATGGAAAAACACCAGCAAATATTAAATTCAAATAAATTTTTATTCGTGCATTTCTTCCTTACATTCTTAAGTTTAAAAAGCAAAAACAAAAATTTATATTTTCCTCTTCATGTTCGTGATAACGGGATCACAGTGTGACCACAAGTAAATATTGCAACCACAAAGTCTGCGTTCGGTTTGCTTCTTTGGATAATACCGTTACTTTTTACGAAGTTGTTTCTTCATTTTGCTTATTTTCCATTTGTTGTCATTATAATTGATCGTTTAAAGATCTCGGTGGCACAATTTGCTTACAAGTATAAATAATTATTAAAAATGGAAGCCAAAGGAAGAGAAATTAGTGTGTCGGAGAGAAAAATAATTATTAAATTGTGGAAAGATGGAAAAAGCTTCCGAAAAATTGGCCAAACTATTGGAAGAACATATTCCTCCGTTCAGCGCGTAATAAACAATTTCAAAAATACCGGAATTTTCACATCTAAGCCACGGTCAGGGCGTCCGAAAATATTATCAGTCCGGGAACAACGCAAAATTCTAAATATGGCAAAAGTTAACCCTCGAATTACATCAACAAAAATTGTAGAAAATATTTATGAAATGTTCAAAAAAAGAATTTGTGCCGAAACTGCTAGAAAAATTTTACATAAATCGGGATATCATGGTAGAGTCGCTCGAAGAAAACCATTCATTTCACTTGTGAACAGACGAAAGCGCATTGAGTTTGCTAATAACTATATAAATAAGCCTCCGGAATTCTGGAAACAAGTAATATACTCGGATGAAAGCAAATTTTGTATTTTCGGTATAAAAGGTCGTCAAATAGTGTGGCGCAAGTCAGGAACTGCGCTGGAGAAACAAAATCTTGTCGGAACAGTCAAACACGGTGGTGGTGGAGTTATGGTGTGGGGTTGCATGGCGGCTAGTGGTGTTGGTGAGCTGGTGTTTATTGAATCGACGATGGATAGATGGGGTTATCTTAACATTTTAAAAAAGTATTTGAAGCAAAGTGCAGAGAAACTGGGCTTATCTACGACGTTTTGGTTCCAATAGGATAACGATCCAAAACATACTGCGGAGATCGTTAGACTTTGGCTCTTATACAATACCCCAAAACAGCTCAAAACGCCGCCCCAATCGCCCGATCTCAATCCCATTGAGCATATTTGGGATTTATTAGAGAAAAAAATTCGTCAGCATGTAATAACAAGTAAAGAGGCTTTGCGAAGTGCTATGCAGTCAGAATGGGCAAAGATTACGGCTGAGGAAACTGAGAAGTTGGTAAATTCAATGCCAAACAGACTGAGTGAAGTTTTAAAACAACGTGGCTATCCTACAAAATATTAAATTTTATTTTTCCATATTGCATCCAATGAATTTATAACTTATTTTTTAACTGAACGCAGACTTTGTGGTGGCTATATATTTTAGTTGCTTCACTTAGATACCGTTATCAGAAAAATTAAGAGGATAATTTTTGGTTTTTGTTTTGCTTTGTAAACTTAAGAATGTAAAGAAGAAATACACATATAAAAGTTAATTTGAATTTAATATTTACTGGTGTTTTTACTTCATTTAAAAAAAGTAAGTCAGGTGAACGCAGACTTTATGGGCTATGTGTATGTTAATCCTAGCGTTCGGATATTTTCGAATACATTTTTTCACAAATTTGGTAAATTTTATTAAAAGTTTTTCAATTGAGACGTATCTAGTTAAATAGCTCTTCATGAGTATAATTTATATAAATTATAATATTTTGCATCTATATATATATAGATATGTATATATTATAACAGTTTACTTAAAATTTGTTATTTTTTTTTGTCGTATTTTTTTTTGTGACATAACTAAAAAAGGAAGTTCTTGTGAGACTGACACTCGAACTAAGAATATTTCTGCGAAATGTTTGAGCTCACCTCAAAAGTCTAAAGTAACAAAAAAGTGCAAATGAAATAAGTTAAAAAAAAAGGCCAACATCAGCTCAAATATCGTATTTTTAAAGTCACATTTTGTAATTCTTTAACTTTTGTACTGATTTTTTTATACTTAATGTATGTATTTAACTTCTAGGCAAGGGCAGCTGCCCCAAATATTCTCCCCTGCATACGCACATGGAAATGAACTAAAATTGTCGAAAGTGTGGTTCTGTCTATTGATCAAATGTTTTTATTTTATAACCACACCATTCATCAATTGCAGTCTATAACAAAAAATTCTCGAGACGCAATATATTTAAAATATTCACTGAATCCGTGTTAACCATAACTTTTGCATTTTTTGCTATTAAGTTTTTTTTAAAATTTTTGAAATTTTTTAATCACTTTCACGAAGAAAACTTTTTATTTTTTATGAGTTGGGTTTTTTGTTAAATTAATACCACTTCTAAGCTTTTACTTGCCGCGCTGCATTGGTGAATGAAAGCGTGGTCGTTAGTAAACAGCGTGCAACTGAAAATATTTTGCAATCTATTCTATGCTATAAACATGCTTCAGCTTGACAGGATTTTTGGCTTATTTGTGATTTTTTTTTTCTCTTGCACAACAATAACATTGATGATTGCCGGTATAAACATAGTATGTAATGCTGTTATTGCACCGTACTCAGCTGTTTTTGGCGTCTTGTTCGAAAAAGCTTTCAGTGCAAACATGTGTGGATAGCTTTTTATTTTTGCACTTTACGATTACGTGGTAAGAAAATAACACTTAAAACTGTTTTGCAATTATATTTTATAACTCTTAAAATATATACAATTTTTTTTTGTTTTTTTAGAGTTATATTTGAGCTAAATGTCAAATAAATACATGACAAAAGTGAAGCAAAAGGTTACAACAACCACAACTTCTTTACTGAAAAAAGCACAAAGTAGACGAAACAGCTGTTTCGTTGAGTGCCACATCAACTTTTAAGTTATTCACTTTGATAAGCTTGTGCGCACAAATACTATTTGAACAAAACAGAATTATTTGTGCTTTTTTGGCTCTCAAAAGAATGTTTTTTACTATTTTAAAAAAGTGATTGTACTGATGCGGCAAATATTTGTCGTTGTGCTTTTTTATTTATTTATTTATTTATTTATTTATTTATTTATTTATTTATTTATTTATTTATTTATTTATTTATTTATTTATTTATTTATTTATTTATTTATTTATTTATTTATTTATTTATTTATTTATTTATTTATTTATTTATTTATTTATTTATTTATTTATTTATTTATTTATTTATTTATTTATTTATTTATTTATTTATTTATTTATTTAATTATCTTCAGTTTAGTCTATGAATAAATGTTCTTACAGACTAGTTAAATATAAAGTATTAAATATAGTAGAAATAGTTCAAAATATTGTGTTTAAAATAGATCTTATTTGAATCTTAGAAACAGTAAAATCAAGATTACAACTAGAATTAATAGAATTAAACAAACGCAGAACACGGTTAATAGGCGCATTTATAGCATAGTTAGAATGGTAAATTTGCAAGTAAAAAGGATCATAATTTCTAAGCATTCTTGCTGGAATATTAAAATCTATCATTTCCAATAGTGCAGGGCAATCAACCAAACCATTTATGATATCAAAAACAAAGAGCAAAGATATTATTCTTCTTCTACTCTCCAAAGTTTTGAGCCCTATTAAGAGGCATCTCATTTTATATGAAGGAGGTACACCATCAATATTGAAAGAGCGCAAGGCAAACCTTGTAAACGATTTCTGAACCCTTTCAATCCTCAACTTATGAGACTCGTAATACGGGTTCCAGATAATAGCAGCATATTCCAATCTAGAACGCACAAGGGAGTTAAACAAGACTTTCAAAGTGTACGGATCGGAAATACATGCACTATTTCGTCTTATAAAAGCTAGCATAGAATAAGCTTTAGGAATAATATAATCAAGATGAGAAGTAAACGTAAACTTATAATCAAAAACGACACCTAGGTCCTTAAATTGTTGGACGGAAGTCAAAGGAAAATTGGCGATATTATAAGCGAACGGACGGAAAGAGCTAGATTTTTAGAAAGTAATGGAATAACATTTATTAAGATTTAGGAAAAGACCATTTCTGCAGCACCACATATAGAGTCTATCAACTTCACTCTGTAAAAGTTCAGTGTCATTTAAATTGCCTATTTTTAGGAAGATCTTGAGATCATCAGCGTAGAGCAAAAATTTGCAAAAAGAAAAAAATTGATGTTATGTCATTAATAAACAAAATAAAAAGTAGAGGTCCCAAGACACTTACTTGAGGAACACCTGAAGTTGCTAAATAAGAAAAGGATTTAACATTATCAAATGCAACTACACATTGCCTGTTTGATAAATACGACTCCAGCCAGCATAAGAAAATAGAGTGAAAACCCAAATTTTTAAGCTTTTTGATTAACAGAAAATGACAAACTTTATCAAAAGCTTTGGAAAAATCAGTAAAAATGACATCAACCTGACATCCCTGAGTAAATGCTGATATGCAGTATTCAGAAAACAAAACAAGATTTGTCATAGTAGAGCGACCGGGTACAAATCCATGCTGGTAAGGAGAGATAATATTCTTAACTGTAAAAAACAATTTCTCTTTAACTATAGACTCAAAAAGCTTCGAAATAGTTGTTAGCTTAGAAATTGGTCTATAGTTAGCTATATTGTTTTTAGATCCAGATTTATGGATTGGAGTAATAAAAGATAACTTCCAATCATCAATGAAAACACCAGAACAGAGAGAACTGTTAAAAATAAAAGTTAATGGATAAGCTAAGGTTTGAGCACAGTTTTTTAAAAAAATAGAGCAAAGACCATCAACATCCATTCTAGATGAAGGTTTCAGAGTCAGAATTCCCTTTAAAACATCATCAAAAGACAAAGACAAAGATCCAAAGTCAAAAACCGGATGTATATTCTTAGCACAATCGAGGTTATTATTATTACTCTTATCATAATTGGATTGAAAAAACTCAGCGAACAAGTTTGCAATACCACACGGTTCATTTGAATACAAATCATTTAGATATACACCTAATCCTGTTTTTGCACGGTCTTTTTTTACACGATTTTGAAATAACACGGTCGACAGAAATAAACTTATCCTGTTTTTACACGTTATTTTCACGTTTTGATTTTTTTTTACACGATATTTTCTGGAACGTATGTACCGTGCAAAAACAGGATTAGGTGTATATTTGATGGAATATACGAGGACCCCCTTTTGGATTTAATAAAATGCCATAAAGCTTTTGGGTTTGATTTAATATTAGTTTAAAATTTAGAAATATATTGCCTATATAGGAATTTGTCTAAAAAGTTAAACCCCCCTCATATAATGCCTATATTTAAGAAAAAACGAGTTTTCATTAGTTAATAAGAATTTTTTATAAAATTTGTTCCGAAGGTTTTTTAAAATTTTTTGACCTCGTGTATACCACGGTACTTTACTAACCCATGGTGGTATACCAAAGGAATATGTACTTTACAAACTGAGGAGATTAGATTTTTAAAGATATTAAAGCATGACACGGTATTAAAATTTTTAAACTCATCATTCCAGTCAATACTACCAAAAATCAAATTCAAGATTTCGAAATTACACGCTTTGTAGTTTAAATTAACAATATTTACATTGTTATCAACTAAGTTGAGATATTTATAAAAAGCAACTTTAATATTTAAAGGAATATGATGGTAACTCGCTGTCGATATTGGAAATGAAGATTCTGTCACATTATAATTCATATTGTTAAAAATAAAAACTAAATCTAATAATCTGTTCATAAAATTCAAACAATGATTTATCTGTATGAGTCCACAACTTGATAGGTGATCAACTAGATACATCTCCGCATCACACGTAACATTTGATGGAATAAGATAGGAACCATCCGACTGTAAATCCCAGGAAATTGTCGGTAAATTAAAATCACCCAATAGAAGAAGCTGATCACCATCATTCCGAAAATTTGCAGACAGTGAGGAAATATTATCAACGTGTGCTTTATAGAGTTCTAGTGAGCTTCTAGGAGGAATATATGAAGCACACACGTAAAGGGATTCAGATGGACCCTTAATTGAAATACAAATTTGATCCAAAAGTACATCAGAGTTTAAAAGAGGAACACCAGATGATATAAAGCTCCTTTTGACCGCAATAAGAACACCACCACCACGCTGACGACCAGTAGCAGGTGCATCACGATCCTTGCGATAAACATTGTATAAGTCCGGATCAAAAAATTCTTCATTATTAAAATTTTCATTTACCACGTCTCCACAAGAACAAAAACATCGAAACATCGTAGTCAAACTGGGACGTAGCAGCAAAAATTGACGATGATTTAGTTCTGAGACCCGAAACATTTTGAAAATAAATCATCAAACTCTGAACATCCAAAACGGATTGCGGTTTTGTTATTGCAGCATTTGTTGGTTTACCGGTTTTCGAAAAAACTGAAAGTTTTTAATTTTGCCAAAGTTCTGGGTTAACGACTTCTTTATAATAAACTTTTGAAATTCCAAATTTGAAGTTGACAAAACGTAAAGATTGAGGCTCTATCAATCGCGTCGGAAGCGAATTTCATCTGGGGGGGGCAGTACAAATGGGGGGGCAGTACAAATGGTGGTGCAAAAAAAGTTCACCAAAATTTCTTCACATGAAACATGAAGAAGAGAAAAAGAAGAGGAAAATATATAATACAAAAATATTATCGTTGTAAAAAAACTGATATTTTGAATAATTTCTCCTTTTAAATTGTTTATCTAGCTAAAAAAGTAGGGGGGCAACTGCCCACCTTGCCCCCCGCTTCCGACGCCAATGGGCTCTATATCTCGTTTCACTAGATTTGAGCATAAAAGACTGTGTCTAGGAACATTAGTATGTTTAACAATAAAATCAATAATGTTCTTTTCAGACACCGACGGCTTAAAAGAAGACAAATGTAGAAAAATTTTGCGATCAAAAACATCTAACTCAGTATTTGCATTTGGACCAACAACAAGCGAGCAGCTGTTTTGATTTCTTTTGTTTACAACCGACCATCCTTCATTTCCACCAGGTTCCAAAACATTCGAAGGAGAAACAGCATTCAGAGCAGTAGACGCATAAGAGATAGAAACTGGAGCTTTTGCAGCTTTTTTTACAGCAACACTATCAGAATTGTGGCGACCGTAGCCTAGTGGGTAGAGTGCGTGGCCCCTAAGCTAAAGAACTGCGGCAGCCCGGGTTCAATTCCAGCTCAGACAGAAAGTTTTTTCAATTGAATTAATTTTTCTGTTCGGTCGTTACCTCTCTGCAGACAATGGCAAACCTCAGAGAGTAAAAATTTTGCCATGTAAAGCTTCTTGAGAACATTAGCCGTTCGGAGTCGGCATAAAACACGTAGGTCCAGTTCTCGGTCATTTGTGATTAAATATTTAATAACACGCACAACACAATTGATCAATAGAAGCTAGGTCAAAGTCCTTCCAAGGGCTGAAATGGCCAGTTTATTTTTTTTTTTTTACTATCAGAATCAGTTTCGGCAGCAACAACAACATCATTCGTAGCAGCACCAGGCAGACAAAGATTGTAATTTGATGCCAAAACAGACACCACGACCTCAGAATAAGAACTTGACTCAGAAAAAGCTGTATCACTAACAGCAACAACACTAGCAGGCAAAGCCTGAGTTTGTGTGTTAAGCGCAGCATTAGATGGAGCAACAATTAAAGAACTTTTTGATGATGACGAATTTGTTGACGAAGCTGAACAATTGCGGTTTTTGTTTTTGTTAGGCACTTGTGAAGATTTTGTTTGTTTTTTTGAACTCACATTTGTTGCACTAACATTTGTTGTTATAATTGTTTTTAGCTCTTTTACTTCCGTGACTAATTGCGCCACTGTTTCACTCAAGTTAGAAGTTAAATTTAAACAATTCGAGCAATTAAAAACCACATTAGCACAAGAATTTAAAATATTTAAAATATTGTTGTCATTAATGTTCACACATGAAACATGAAAAAGACCTTTGCAATTATTGCAAGTTAAATGACTGTCTTTAGCTATTGATTTACTGCACATTTGGCACCATGATCTTAGCGACATAGTTGAAAAAAACAACCGAATCTAACGACAGTTGAGATTAGATTTTTGTTAACTTCTTTGTCATTACTTCAATCTAGGCTCCTAAAACTTATAGGGATACGCACACATATACATACACATTTGTATGTTTGTGTTGTAGAGCTTTTGCTTTTAAAGTTTGCACTTGAAAAAAAAGCACGAGTCTAACAACGAAACGAAAGCAACAAACTTTCAGTAGCTACAGTAGATACGACAGTCGTTTTAAAAGTTACGTGATGAAAGCCCAGACTTCATGCTAGCAGGTTGCGGTTGCTTGCTGTTCCGTTTTTGTTTTTTGTATGTGAAATTGAAATGAGGTGAAAATTAAAATCAACAAATTATCTTTGAATAATTTCATGTTGGGACTTATATTTTCTTAGCTCTTATTTTGTAACCGAAAATAAAATATATTCAATTATTTTTAATTCTTATTTATACAAGAGTTATTGAATTGAAATGCCTAATGGTTGGTTTTCACTATGTCATTTTAATGACCACATAAAAGCTTATCACCTGAAATATCACCTTAATAAAACTCTAGAACATTTTCTACATAGCTCCATTTAATAATTTAATTGTTTTTAATTTTCCAAGATCGCCAAAGTTAGAAAAAGCGTCAACATGTTGCTATTTTCAATTTGGTTGACAACAACTGACCACTGAAAATGACATAGTGAAAACCAAGCATGAGAGCTATTTTTGGCTTTTCAGCAGTTCTATAGACCTAATAAAACAATTTTACGTTAATGCATATATGGCATTTTATGTTTTTATATTACGTTTAAATATGCTTCAAAAACTTATTGAAAACTTATTTTATTTTTCAATAAAAAAGCATTTCTAACCTTTTATCTTTGTGCAGTTTGTATCTCTTTTTTTACTGCATATTTTACGTAAAAACAAGAATATTTTAAGCAGCGAGCAACCGCAAATTCCCTGCTTCCGGATAGTTACTGAAAGCTTTTTTATTTTCATGTCAACAAATGCGAGTGAAAGCTCTCCGCACATAGGCGGCCTTTTGCGCACTACTGTCTTAGAACGAAGTTGTTATTGTATGTGTAAACATGATATCAAACCAGGGTTTGGCGGCTAAAAATTCAAAATATAATTGAAATTTTTAAAATCAAAAAAAACAAAGCATCAACTTCCTATACAATATGACTTTAACAAAATTTTAAAAGCTCTGAAAATGCTACAAAAACTAATGTAGTCAATAAAAATTTTGCATATGAACTTTGGTCTCAAATATTCCCCAAATACTGCAAATTTGTCAAAATCGTATGGAACCACGCCTACCTCCTAAACAAAGTGGATATATGAAAACTGTTTAGTCTCTAAAATTTCAGCAAAAATTAATTTAATTAATTAAAATTATGAACATATGCTACGAATATAAAAATTCACTTTGAGTTTGGAATAAGACAAAGTTGATAAAAACTTGGCCAATCTCCCATACAAAGTGACGTCATCAAAGTAGCATAACTTTTATAAATTGGACAAAAATGTGTGTATTAACAGCATATTTAACACATAATCCACATAATTCCATATCTTAAACGTGTTCTGCATTTGAGTTTTCGCGAAATTGGATGAACACCACAACCGTAATCTAAACGAAGTGACGTCATCAAACTTTAGAAACATGCATAACTAAAAATACATTGTGGGGTTTTCTAAACTTCAACACAGTCGAAGAAAATTAAGATAAGATAGCTTTATTCATACTAAAAAGAATGCGTTTTTAACAATTTAGTTCATAAACCTTATAAAAAAAATTACAAAGGTTTTTGTTTCTTTTAAATTAATCACAAAGTTTTATATAATCACAAAAAAGAACACAAGTGGTCTTATAATATTTATAAAATTAAATCAATAAAATCTTTAAAAAAATCACATAAGCATAAAGTTTAGAGGTATTTTTACAATAAAAACAAAAATTTCTAAATACGTGCAAATTTCTTTGATTGCTTTAATATAGAAAGGCCACTAACATTTTTTAAATCAGGTTTTTCGCAGATGCCTTTAGGTCATGCACCCATCCACCCGTTATCTGGCACAATCCAGCCAAAAATAAAATGTTTAAATGGTAGTTGCTTTTCTATGTTAAGGCAACGAAAGAAATAAATAGAAAAATCATTCAGTCAAGCAAATCTTCACTTTCAGTCAAATTTTAGAATTTTTTTTTATATGATATATTACTTCTGATATCAAATTGTGGTATTTAGTTCACTAGATTTTAAAAAATATTTTGTTTAAATTAAATAAATTGTTGCAATCTACAGTCCGTTTGCGTAATTGATTTATATCAAACTTTGAAAATAAAATATTCTTTTAACATTTGCTGTCTAATGAGAAATTGAAAAAAATTCTTAACCCTTCATAAGGCAGAGATGATATTTTACTACTAAAATTTTCGGTGAAATACGCTGTAAGAATATGCTATTTATTTTTTATACTTGAAATGTACTACTTATGTTGGTGGGAAAAATATCCCCTCTGACTTATAAAGGGTTCAGCATTTTTATATAAATGGGAGAAAAACGACTCTTTAAAATAATTTTTTATGTATTTTACAGAGTACGAAAATTCAGAACTAGATAAATTTTTTAATTCTTTTATACCGTTTGCTTACTTAGAGTTCTAAATTCTGTGTTTATTGTAGAGTGAAATAAAATGTACCGAAAATACTTTGGTAGTAGCAAAAATATAAAATTGTACCAAAAAAGTACAATCGTACCGAAAATATCAACCCTGTATCAAACTTGCTTTTGCTACATATCGTTCTTAGGTCGGACTCGCACCTTAAAACATTAATGCTGGCAATTTAAATTACTATTGTTTTATTTTGTATCACGAAAATGCATATCAACAACAAACAAAAGAAAGTATTGCTTCTCGTGTCTTGATTGTCGTTGGTATGCATTTTCGTGATTCAAATTGAAGCGATTAATTTAAAACCTTGGCATATAACAATTATTCGGACGTAAACTTTTAAAATCTTGATACACGTACAAATTAATTTTTCTCTTCTCAGAATCCAGAATTCTCTCAAACCAGAATCCGTTGATAGCAGAATGCAATTTTACAAAATTTTGAAAACTGTCGAATAGTGTAACATATTTTTAAAAATTAAATTTATAAAAGCTTTCGCCTTTACTGTGCTATCTAAAAGCGTAAATAAAAACTAGGCCCGCTTAGCTCTTTCCCAAACCAGCTACATTTTAAAAGCTTTGCAGATACGCTCAACTTTTTAAACACTGCAAATGTTCATCATCTCAAAGCTTTTTCTGTTGTTAACACTGGTAAACAACAGAAATGTTAATACAATGCAACAGACCTTAGCAACATTCTGCAGTTAAATTATTTAAAAGCTAAGAGATAAGAAAACTATTTTTACCACTTACTTGAGTGTTTGTTGCCTATTTCACGCATCATTTCGTCGCTGCGGTTTGCTAACTGCATATCCAAGGAATAGTGGGCAAAGGTCATGTTTCTCTTGCGCATCAATCTGCTCAAACTGTTCATCATCAGGAAGCAGGTGTGCAGACCGGCAACACTTTGCTGCCCATCGTTTTCATAGAAGAACACCGATTGTGACCAATTGTTGCTTTATTTGGGGAATAAAAAACAAACATAAAAAAAAATCAAAATTGACTGAATATAAACTAGATCACTATAAAAGAGTTTTGATTTACCGCTTCATCACTGCAATCGTAAGCTCAGAAAGTGTCTCAAAGCTCAGCATGCCAGAGCGCAAAAGCATGTAGAACTCATTGTTGCAGCTTGTTTTTGGCTTCTCAAAGTCATAGGTGAAGCCACCGATCGTGATCAAGGGCGTGCCTTCGCTGTTGAAATATTTGATGATACGACCAACAGAAGCTGCGGGTTTTGATATGATACTAATGTATAAAATTTTTTTGGGACATATGCATATTTTTACTAATGCTGACCTAGCGGATAATCGCAGACGGGTCCAAAGAGCACATGGGCACAGTTTTTGACCGTGCCATCCATGGCTTTAATTACTGCATAGGCTGGATCGCAACGATCGTCCTGCGCCATCCAATGAAAGCTTATGTTAGGCGGTAAGAGCTGTCGTTCGCGTATTTGCTGCTCAGCTACTTGCAATATGGGCAACACACGTCCCATTGATGCCACATACGTAACATTCTTGGGCAACAGCACGAGTGCACGTATTGTGCAGTTGTGGTAATGCATGAGTTTACCATTTCCTTTTGTTGTTGTTGTTATACTAGAATGCGCAATTTTGCTACATATCGCTTCACATTCTCGATTCGGTATGTTTCGACAACTGCCAAGTGCCAGAGGAAAGTACACACAATGCAGAAAAAGCAGAACCAGTAGAAGCATCAGAAGAAAGTGACTAAAGTTGCAGAATATTAGAAAATGTTGTTGACTGGAAATTAGTAGAAATTTCACTACTCCTAATTTTAGTATTTAATGTTTTTTATTTGTTTTTGTTTTTGTGTCTTAAACTTACGAGGAAAAAGTTTGTTAGGTAGCTTTAATTTATAGTTGCAAATTGCATGTAAAAAAATTGCATGCTTTTTTTATGTATTGACAGAAATATTATTTCAACTCTGTCCTGTAGTAAATTGACACATGACATTGTTTCTTAAATAAAATGTAGCTGTGAGGCCTCTAAAGCCACTTTAGAATTCTCAATTACATTTATTCGGATATGGACGCTAAGACACTGATGACATCTACCTTACACAGTAAGCGACAATGCGAGAGGTATGCTGTTTATGCCGCACAAGATATTACAGAAAAAAAATTTAACTAAAATCCTCTCTTAACTCCGAAAAGAAACAAACTAAATCAAATGACACCACTAAATATTTTCACAACAATTTTTACGATTTCATAAAAGGAGTAAGTACCTTTTTTGGCAGAATTTCAAAGTATGTTATAAATAAAACATTAGTTCTTTTATATGTTAAACTTTCTTCTGGTTCAAACATAAAGATAAATAATTTCAAATATACTTAACTGCAAAAGCTCCTGTTAGAAAAATAAAAAGAAGCTATAGATCTTAATAACACAAGTAAGATTTTATCACATCTTGCTTACAGTTCTGCATTACAAGCATAACAATTTTTACAAGCTGGTAAATTTTTATGGAACACTTTGATTTTACACAACGTGTTTTATTACAAGTAAGTGAAGTGATATTGTGTAAAGAGGCATTTTTATGTTTTTATGTAAAAAAAATTAAATGTACAATATAGTTATAATATAAAAATAAAAACAATGAAAATAAAAATGAAAAAATGAAAATAAAAAATCGAAACGAAAGTAAAGTCGTCGTTTTGTGTTGGTTCAATTTTTGAGTTCTCTTCTTGCTTAGTGTCATAAGCGCGAATGGACACCACTACATTTAACGTTTCTGTGTTGATTTGTGCTCTTAGCACTCAGAATAATTTTTACGCAAATTAATAATAAAAAATTAAAACTGACTTTTTTTGGTTTAATTGTAAAAAATTTAAATTAAACAAAAATAAAAATAAAAAATTCAAACAAAAATAAAAATAAAAAAATTAAAACAAAAAAAAAATAAAAATGAAAATAAAAATAAATTTAAAAATAAAAATAAAAATAAAAATAAAAATAAAAATAAAAATAAAAATAAAAATAAAAATAAAAATAAAAATAAAAATAAAAATAAAAATAAAAATAAAAATAAAAATAAAAATAAAAATAAAAATAAAAATAAAAATAAAAATAAAAATAAAAATAAAAATAAAAATAAAAATAAAAATAAAAATAAAAATAAAAATAAAAATAAAAATAAAAATAAAAATAAAAATAAAAATAAAAATAAAAATAAAAATAAAAATAAAAATAAAAATAAAAATAAAAATAAAAATAAAAATAAAAATAAAAATAAAAATAAAAATAAAAATAAAAATAAAAATAAAAATAAAAATAAAAATAAAAATAAAAATAAAAATAAAAATAAAAATAAAAATAAAAATAAAAATAAAAATAAAAATAAAAATAAAAATAAAAATAAAAATAAAAATAAAAATAAAAATAAAAATAAAAATAAAAATAAAAATAAAAATAAAAATAAAAATAAAAATAAAAATAAAAATAAAAATAAAAATAAAAATAAAAATAAAAATCAAAATCAAAATCAAAATCAAAATCAAAAAAAAAAATAAAAATAAAAATAAAAATAAAAATAAAAATAAAAATCAAAATCAAAATCAAAATCAAAATCAAAATCAAAATAAAAATAAAAATAAAAATAAAAATAAAAATAAAAATAAAAATAAAAATAAAAATAAAAATAAAAATAAAAATAAAAATAAAAATAAAAATAAAAATAAAAATAAAAATAAAAATAAAAATAAAAATAAAAATAAAAATAAAAATAAAAATAAAAATAAAAATAAAAATAAAAATAAAAATAAAAATAAAAATAAAAATAAAAATAAAAATAAAAATAAAAATAAAAATAAAAATAAAAATAAAAATAAAAATAAAAATAAAAATAAAAATAAAAATAAAAATAAAAATAAAAATAAAAATAAAAATAAAAATAAAAATAAAAATAAAAATAAAAATAAAAATAAAAATAAAAATAAAAATAAAAATAAAAATAAAAATAAAAATAAAAATAAAAATAAAAATAAAAATAAAAATAAAAATAAAAATAAAAATAAAAATAAAAATAAAAATAAAAATAAAAATAAAAATAAAAATAAAAATAAAAATAAAAATAAAAATAAAAATAAAAATAAAAATAAAAATAAAAATAAAAATAAAAATAAAAATAAAAATAAAAATAAAAATAAAAATAAAAATAAAAATAAAAATAAAAATAAAAATAAAAATAAAAATAAAAATAAAAATAAAAATAAAAATAAAAATAAAAATAAAAATAAAAATAAAAATAAAAATAAAAATAAAAATAAAAATAAAAATAAAAATAAAAATAAAAATAAAAATAAAAATAAAAATAAAAATAAAAATAAAAATAAAAATAAAAATAAAAATAAAAATAAAAATAAAAATAAAAATAAAAATAAAAATAAAAATAAAAATAAAAACAAAAACAAAAACAAAAACAAAAACAAAAATAAAAATAAAAATAAAAATAAAAATAAAAACAAAAACAAAAATAAAAATAAAAATAAAAATAAAAATAAAAATAAAAATAAAAATAAAAATAAAAATAAAAATAAAAATAAAAATAAAAATAAAAATAAAAATAAAAATAAAAATAAAAATAAAAATAAAAATAAAAATAAAAATAAAAATAAAAATAAAAATAAAAATAAAAATAAAAATAAAAATAAAAATAAAAATAAAAATAAAAATAAAAATAAAAATAAAAATAAAAATAAAAATAAAAATAAAAATAAAAATAAAAATAAAAATAAAAATAAAAATAAAAATAAAAATAAAAATAAAAATAAAAATAAAAATAAAAATAAAAATAAAAATAAAAATAAAAATAAAAATAAAAATAAAAATAAAAATAAAAATAAAAATAAAAATAAAAATAAAAATAAAAATAAAAATAAAAATAAAAATAAAAATAAAAATAAAAATAAAAATAAAAATAAAAATAAAAATAAAAATAAAAATAAAAATAAAAATAAAAATAAAAATAAAAATAAAAATAAAAATAAAAATAAAAATAAAAATAAAAATAAAAATAAAAATAAAAATAAAAATAAAAATAAAAATAAAAATAAAAATAAAAATAAAAATAAAAATAAAAATAAAAATAAAAATAAAAATAAAAATAAAAATAAAAATAAAAATAAAAATAAAAATAAAAATAAAAATAAAAATAAAAATAAAAATAAAAATAAAAATAAAAATAAAAATAAAAATAAAAATAAAAATAAAAATAAAAATAAAAATAAAAATAAAAATAAAAATAAAAATAAAAATAAAAATAAAAATAAAAATAAAAATAAAAATAAAAATAAAAATAAAAATAAAAATAAAAATAAAAATAAAAATAAAAATAAAAATAAAAATAAAAATAAAAATAAAAATAAAAATAAAAATAAAAATAAAAATAAAAATAAAAATAAAAATAAAAATAAAAATAAAAATAAAAATAAAAATAAAAATAAAAATAAAAATAAAAATAAAAATAAAAATAAAAATAAAAATAAAAATAAAAATAAAAATAAAAATAAAAATAAAAATAAAAATAAAAATAAAAATAAAAATAAAAATAAAAATAAAAATAAAAATAAAAATAAAAATAAAAATAAAAATAAAAATAAAAATAAAAATAAAAATAAAAATAAAAATAAAAATAAAAATAAAAATAAAAATAAAAATAAAAATAAAAATAAAAATAAAAATAAAAATAAAAATAAAAATAAAAATAAAAATAAAAATAAAAATAAAAATAAAAATAAAAATAAAAATAAAAATAAAAACAAAAACAAAAACAAAAATAAAAATAAAAATAAAAATAAAAACAAAAACAAAAATAAAAATAAAAATAAAAATAAAAACAAAAACAAAAATAAAAATAAAAATAAAAATAAAAATAAAAATAAAAATAAAAATAAAAATAAAAATAAAAATAAAAATAAAAATAAAAATAAAAATAAAAATAAAAATAAAAATAAAAATAAAAATAAAAATAAAAATAAAAATAAAAATAAAAATAAAAATAAAAATAAAAATAAAAATAAAAATAAAAATAAAAATAAAAATAAAAATAAAAATAAAAATAAAAATAAAAATAAAAATAAAAATAAAAATAAAAATAAAAATAAAAATAAAAATAAAAATAAAAATAAAAATAAAAATAAAAATAAAAATAAAAATAAAAATAAAAATAAAAATAAAAATAAAAATAAAAATAAAAATAAAAATAAAAATAAAAATAAAAATAAAAATAAAAATAAAAATAAAAATAAAAATAAAAATAAAAATAAAAATAAAAATAAAAATAAAAATAAAAATAAAAATAAAAATAAAAATAAAAATAAAAATAAAAATAAAAATAAAAATAAAAATAAAAATAAAAATAAAAATAAAAATAAAAATAAAAATAAAAATAAAAATAAAAATAAAAATAAAAATAAAAATAAAAATAAAAATAAAAATAAAAATAAAAATAAAAATAAAAATAAAAATAAAAATAAAAATAAAAATAAAAATAAAAATAAAAATAAAAATAAAAATAAAAATAAAAATAAAAATAAAAATAAAAATAAAAATAAAAATAAAAATAAAAATAAAAATAAAAATAAAAATAAAAATAAAAATAAAAATAAAAATAAAAATAAAAATAAAAATAAAAATAAAAATAAAAATAAAAATAAAAATAAAAATAAAAATAAAAATAAAAATAAAAATAAAAATAAAAATAAAAATAAAAATAAAAATAAAAATAAAAATAAAAATAAAAATAAAAATAAAAATAAAAATAAAAATAAAAATAAAAATAAAAATAAAAATAAAAATAAAAATAAAAATAAAAATAAAAATAAAAATAAAAATAAAAATAAAAATAAAAATAAAAATAAAAATAAAAATAAAAATAAAAATAAAAATAAAAATAAAAATAAAAATAAAAATAAAAATAAAAATAAAAATAAAAATAAAAATAAAAATAAAAATAAAAATAAAAATAAAAATAAAAATAAAAATAAAAATAAAAATAAAAATAAAAATAAAAATAAAAATAAAAATAAAAATAAAAATAAAAATAAAAATAAAAATAAAAATAAAAATAAAAATAAAAATAAAAATAAAAATAAAAATAAAAATAAAAATAAAAATAAAAATAAAAATAAAAATAAAAATAAAAATAAAAATAAAAATAAAAATAAAAATAAAAATAAAAATAAAAATAAAAATAAAAATAAAAATAAAAATAAAAATAAAAATAAAAATAAAAATAAAAATAAAAATAAAAATAAAAATAAAAATAAAAATAAAAATAAAAATAAAAATAAAAATAAAAATAAAAATAAAAATAAAAATAAAAATAAAAATAAAAATAAAAATAAAAATAAAAATAAAAATGAAAATGAAAATAAAAATAAAAATAATATACTTAATATAAAATAAAACCAATAACAACAAAAACTCTTGCATCATAGCATTTGCAAATATGATACAGTATATTTTTACTCTACACTAGCAAAATACGCAGGAATTAACGCTATTTTTAAATTTTTAAATTTGCACAAATTTCCAATGTCAAATACACAAGATAGTGCATTGCGCTATTGTTTTTATTAATGCATACATTTGTCAAGATAAAATTGTTTCGAACTTGTATTAAATTTGCAAATGAATTCGCTATTGAGAGTTCCAAAGATTGTATTCGTTTTAGATTTGAATCGACTCTGGTTTCGTTTTGTGATATATTGGGCAAAACCTAAATATACACAATTATATAGTGTAGAATAAACACTAGCATGATAAGATAAGAGCAACATACTATTAACTCGATTGATTAAGCTTTCAACGAAATTGAAAGATGTTAAATCAGTAGTTATAATCATCCCGCACTAAAAATAAGCCAACATTTCCTGAAAATAACCAATATTTGCTTTATTTATAAATAAAAAATGTTGAAGCTCTGAGCTATTTTCGCTGCTTATCAATGTTATAAAAACACCCACGCTTGTAAGTGAAAAAGCTGACAAAAATTCTTCGATTGGCATTGAAGTATTCGCTTGCTATTCAATCCATATTGATGCGATATTAATTCCATATAAATTCTTGTTATGACTTGCGAGTGTTGATTAGAATTTTAATTTTGCTTTTGTTGATTTTTTAAGTAAACATTTTTTCGTCAATTGCAGGTGTCCAACAAAGCTTGGTAGCAGAAATTCTACTTAAGAGGCTATTTTATTATGGTTTTTTTTTTAAATTAACATTTTTGCATGCAACCAATTATAGGAAATATAATATTTTTAAGCTTCCGTTATGTTTGGTATATTATAAACGTACGTCCATACCTTCACGGTTATGTAAAATTTTGAACTACTTTTTAATCCAAGCTTTGGTTATAAGGAATTTTTAATCCAAAATGTACTATATTTTAATCCCTACTTTAAAATTTAATGTATTTTAAATTTAGCTGGGTCTCAAACCCACGTTCCTGAAAGTAACTAACTTGCATTCGTAATGATGTAAATAAGTGAAACCTTGTTATAACTGAGTTGGACGAGTGGACAAGGTGTTGGACCAGCACATCAGAGGATGTGTGCTCAAATTATGAACTGGTTAGAAATTTTTATTTTATTTTAGTTTAATTTAGCTAGGTCTCGAATCCTCGTTTCTACTTGCTTACTTACTGAAAGCTTACTTGCAATCGTAATGATGTAAAATAAGCGTAACTTTCTTAACAACTGAGATTTACAAGTGGATAAAGTGTTGGACCAGCACATCAGAGAATGTGTGTTCAAGTCCTAAACTGGTCAGAAAAGCGTTTTAGTTTAAATTGATATTTATATTGCTTTTTTTAAATTTTTGCGGGTTAAAAACTGATATTTTTGGATTAGAAAACTTGAACCTTTTCCTTGGATTAAAAAGTAATCTATTTTGGTGTTGTCCTATATGTCATCCAAAAAAGTTTAAAATTTAATCCAAGATTTTTAAACGTGTGATTATTATTACTGATTATTTTTTTTATACAAATAAAATTCGTTTCCAACAAACCAAGTCTTATAAAACCATTAAAGAATTATCTTCAACCGAAGTCAAAATAACCCACAGTATATTCTAAGTTATGCATGTTTTGAAAGTTTGATGACGTCAATTCGTATAGAGTATGGATCGGTTTTCATCCGATTTTGCTCATTCTCAATTTAAAATTTTTTTTTTAACGGAATAATTTTGTTCATGTTATTTTTAACAGTTCAGTTTTTAGTTTTTTATTTTATATAAGTTTCATCCTCTGCTTTTGGTACAAATTACATATATTATTTTTACCTCGTATGAAACTATCACACGATAATAATTTTCTAAAAAATAGACTTGAAAGTTCAATTCACAGATTTTCAATTCAAGGAACTTACTATTTCACATTTTTTGCAAAAAAAAAGAAGTTGCTTTTTAATGCCGGGACTAATATCGAACAATATCGGGATTTCCGGAACTTAATAAAGTCCGGAATTCCGGGATCCTGGTGAATACAGCATGACTAATTCGATATTATAGTTATGTGATGGATGGTAAGTTGATATGTAGTATGGTATGATATGATAATGTGGTGTGATAAGATAGCATATGGGCATTTTCAGAAAAAAGTATACCGTGAATAAAAAATTAAAACTTATATAAAACTTATTATTTTATTATATCATTTAAGAGAAGCATTTTAATTTTATTAGTTTCAGCAATTTCTACATTAATTCATTAACCATGATGATCAAATTGTCTGCACTGTTTCACAATTGTAGTTTTTTTTCGAAAATGTTTTGTAAGCTTTTTTGTTTTAGTAAAAATGGAAGGCATTGGCTAGAGATAATGAAAAAATGGTTGATTCAAGGAAAGAACAATATATTAAATTTATTTTTTAATTACTTAATTACATAATTACTAAACTACCTAATTACTTGAATACCCTGTAGTTTAAATTTTGTAAGCTGTAATGGAAATTTTAGTAACGTAACGCCAGTAACGTAACGACAGATCGAAAATCCTAATAAAAAAAAAGGCCAGAGAAGATATTAAAATTTGATCACTTGGATAACTTATAACTTATGTTATTTCAAGAACTTCTAAAAAAGTTTTATACAAAAAGTCTAACCCAATTCAAAAAGTTTTGCAAATTTTTAATCCAAGTCAGACGTTTTCATACTAGTTTTTTTAATATTTAATAGTTCAAATCGTCCATAACGCCAATTTGGAAATGCCCATATGATGGTATGGTATAATATGTATATTTTTCTAATAAGTTTTGCTACTATTTTTAACTACTATTTTCTACTACTTTTTATACATCTATTGCTACAACTAGAATTTTATATCCCTATTTATACTACAATTTTCTATTTATATGCTGAATCCGTTATTTACCATTTCAACTACTATTTTTCATATATAATGGTATTGTGTTTTATGGTATGATGATATGGTATCTATTTTTTTAAAAATATTTTTTGCTGCTACAATTCATTTCTATTTTCTACACTCTTTTATATACATCTATTTCTACTACTTTTATATACATATTTTTTACTATAATTTTCTACTACTTTAAACACAATATTTTTCTATCTCTATTTCAACTACATTTTTCTATTACTATACTTAATACTTTTTCTACTACTATTTCTACTACTATTTCTACTACTGTTTCTACTAATTTTAACACAATATTTTTCTATCTCTATTTCTACTACTACTTTCTATTACCATACTTAATACTTTTTTACTACTATTTTTACTACTGTTTCTACTACTTTTTTAAAATATTAAATTTGTACTACTATTTACGCTACTATTTTTAACTACTTATTTTTGTTGCACATAGAATGGTTGTATATGATAATGGGTTTGGTATAATTTGTATGACGTCAATCATATATCTCTTTAAAGATATGATATTCTAGTATGGTATATGGTATGAATTTGGTATTTTATGCGATGATGATATTTTGCAATGGTTTGGTATAATGTTTATATACATATGTACTACAGTTTTCGACAACATACTATTATTTTTACTAATATTTTTTATTACTATTTCAACTATTCGACAATTTATATAACTTTTTCTAGTACTTTCTTACTTCGTCTTAAATTTTATGCTACTGTTTCTATCACAATTTATCCTTATATTTTAACAACTACTTTTACTACTTTTTTCGACTACTTCTACTTCGTGTGAAGTGATATACATAATACTATGGTATGACGGTATGGTATGAATTTGTCGTTTTATGCAATGATGGTATGATATTTATATTTATTTTACTTATTACTTCAACGTACTGTATTTAATATGTTTTTTACTATAATTATTTATATTGCTTTTCTTAATACTATTTCTAGTACTTTTTTTACTTCGGCCTTTACTACTATTTTCTACTATTTATACTAGAGATGATCGCGTGCAACATTTTTGAGGCACGGCACTCACGAACACGAAAAGGATTTTTCGTACTTGCACGAAAACGCATGAACACGCACGAAAAAGCACGATTTAGAATTTTGTAAAGTAGCTATGAAAAAGTCAAGCATATTTTTTTAAATTTATGTTTCAACCCAAAAATATTGGAATTATTACAATATTAAAATGTGTTATTTAATTTTTTATAAGTTTTATTTTAATAATCTATGAATTACGGAAAAAGCACGGCATGCGCCCATCTCTAATTTATACTACATGTGCAGTGATGGTATGGTATGACGGTGTGATATGATAGTATAAAAATAAAAAGTGCTATCATGCCATATTGTCCTAAAAATGTACAACAAGTAGTTTAAAAATTTTGTTGTTGCCTTTCATACAAAATAGTACTAAAATATTGTAACCCTGAAAGCTGTACTTATTGTTGAAATTGGTAATTGTGTATTGTCGTAATCAATTAGCCATTGTAACGTCCAAAATATTTTTTTTCGCACAAACCGGCTATTATTCTATCCTTTTCGCTTTCTTTAGCATTGCGATTATAAATATTTATTTTCAATAGATTTGTATCAGCTAATTCAGAGTTCACATTACACAATAAATTATGAGGAGTTGTTCACACTAGTTGTATATTTTTATGATTTTAACTTAAGACATATGACTTTATGATATTTTATGAATACCCAGTTAAAAAATATGCGATCGCTACTATGAGGAGTAACAAGGCAGTACTCTTTTGCAATTTTATGTTATCAAAAAGTGAGCACATGTGCCCTTCTGCTCCCTTACTGTTTTATAAGATCAATAGGCAAGCAATCAATGAACAAAAAGTGAAACAAAGTAGAAACGCTAACAATTTAATTTACTTACCTTTTAGTAGAGCAAATTATATGGCTACTGCTCCTTAAAATCGCTTGAGTACCTTTGTTAACAACTGTAGTATTTTTGATGTTAACTTATCGAAAGGTTAACTCAAAAGTAGATTGAAAAATAATGCATGATTAGATCTATGTAAACGCATGGTTAGTTGTTATGTCTTGTGTTGTCTCTGAGCCCAATTTGGGCTGGTCCTTAAGATGATCTAATGCGGAGAAAATGCGAAGAAGCTGTAGTAGCTGAACTCTTTTGTTATTGCATGTTATAAGGCATGTGCTTTTAGAAAACTATTTCATTAGGAAAAATATTTTAAATGGTCCTAAACTGATCGATTTGTATCACTCCATGATAGCTCCTTTTCAGCTCCTCTGTGATGTTATAGGGAGCGCTACTCTTCCTAGGACATGCAATGTTAAAAGAGATCACAAATTACACCCAGCTTGGATCAATAAGGAGCAATCCACTGCTCCTCAGGGAGCACTCCTAAAACGCTTATTGGATGATCCACTTTTTTGCTAAAAAGATCCAATTCTATTTTTACTAAAACATAAATAACCTTTTAAAGATTTTTACTTTTTGGGAATAGATTTCACTTTTATCGTACGTGTTGCACTGCTTTTACAAAAATAATAAAAAAAAATTCGAATAAAAAAGACTGCTACATGAACCTTGTTGCTCAAATGACGGCTATAAAAATATTCCTTTTAAAATTGTACAATACGTCTGTTAAAAAAATAATATTCGAAATAATACTTTTATTCACAGGTATAAAAATTTCATAACTCATATATTACAATTTAATTTAGATAACATACCTTATACAATTTTTTTATACGTCTGTGAACACAAAACCTATGCCAAGATATTTTTCAGCTTGTCGCAGCGCATATATAAATAATTCAGAATTTTTATTACGTGTATCTTTGCCACTTTCTAATAATTTAAAATAGATTATCTTAGCTTTACAGAGGATACATCATTGCGTATGAGCAACATTTAACGCTAGAATATACCTACAGTTTAATCATGCCTTTTTGTTTTTTTTCTGAACTTATGTATAGCTCAAATTATAAATTTTTAAAATGTGACAGGTTTTGGATGAAATCTCTAGTTAGTTAAATATAAATCATACACAGATATTTAAATATCTTTTACTAGTTTGATTTGATGTCCCAACAATTTCATTTTATTAACAAATTTATTTAATTTAAATTTTTCTGTGTTGGTCATAAATACACTCTAAAAAGTTTTTGTTGAAATTTACTACAACAGTTGTAGGCAACAGGTTAGCTACTAAAACTGTAGTAAATTTACACACTCTAATTTCATTCAACATCTTGTTTCCATTGTTCTGTAGTGAAATTCAACAAACAGTGTTGAATTTTGCTTAAAATAGGAAGCAATGAAATTGATATTGCAGCGAAATTAAACATCAATTGTTTAATGTTACTTTCATCTGTGTAGTGCCAATACAAATCTACTACTTCGATTTCAGAAAAATTCAACAATTTATATTTAGTTTTACTATAATTGATGTAGTCAATCTAAACTTCTATTGTTATTCTAGTAAAAATTAAAAAAACAATTTGTCACTTTTGACGGTATGTGCAGAGATATGGTTTGATTTCTGTTTCATGTTTATTCTTCTTCAAATTGGCACTACAAAAAACGAAATGAAAAATAAACACTTAGGAATTGAAGAAATGAAACACAAGAAATTTTTTGATTATTTCAAAGAACTAAAATATTCAGATATTGCTGACAAAATATCACTAATAACACAGCATTCAATTAACTTTTACTAAAACCGAATTCTCATTACACTTTTTTAATCAAAAATCAGAGAACTTTAAAATGATCCTAACACTTTGTCAAGCTAACTCAACTGAGCATATGTTGAATATATTGTCGATGTTGAAAATTCAACTGTTTAATTTTAATTAAATTTATGTAGTAATCTATTACTTTGCAGCTGTTATTGCAACAAAATTCAACATTTATTGTTTAATTTAAGTAAGAATTGTGTAAATTGGTAAACACTCAAAAATTAATGCAAGATTTATAGTAAAATCAAACATCAGTTGGAATTTCAACAAAAAATTACTGTAATAATTTTAGTAAACTTACATATCTTTTATAGAGTGTATATTAATTTTTTTAAAAAAAAAATTTTATATCTATTTTTTTTAATCCACAAAAAAGTACTTTTTATTACATAACTTACATCTTGTAATGCATCCAAAAAAATGGTTTTTTTATTGCATATTATTACATGTTCCCGAATTCGTTCAATTTATTTGCCAAAATGACAAGGTTTACACTTATAACTATACTTTATAGCACTTAATAGCAGAAAATTGCCTTCAATTGGCAGCAAAGCTTGCCTGTTGCTCGGCGTCTTGAGATATTTTAAAAATAAGTGGAAAAATAAGTCGAAAAAATAACGATACTTTGCACGTGTGCCAAACTAGCTTTAATACAACCCACTCACTTTGTTAGAGTATCTTTTTGCTACTGGTCTCAGCTAAATTTATTTGGTTGAGTTGGCTTCTTCAATTGTTTTGCGAAAGAATTGGCTAAAAGCTTTTAAATTTATGCAACTAAAGACTTAAGTTTACGAACTAGGAATTCAAACAACATGTTAATAGATAAGGAAATTACTTGTTATTATCTTTGAATGATACACACACAAAAAAGAAATACACACACGCAAACAACATGACATAAAGTAAAGAATTGCGGAAATTGAAAATGTGCATGTGTGCATTATCAGTGTTGATTATTTATATTCATGTTGTTATAACACCCTGCCGCTGCCACTAGAAATGAACTGAGCTAAACTAAATAAACAGTTTTTCGAGTAAATGTTCTTTTACTTTTTGTTGAGCAATTTATTGATAAGGTGTTTAAAGAGCGCAACATTTTTGCAATTTTTTTAGCATAGTTTTTAAACTTTTTGTGGAAAGGCAGGTATCTAAATGTTTATTTTTGTACATTTACAATGCGAAAGCAATTATTTTTGCTCGCATATTTTGTTAATTATGCAAAGTAAAAAACAATCAATAACACTTGTTTACAAATCTGCACCTTATCGCTGGAAATGATTTCTCATTTACTTTTTAAATGCGAATAAATTTTTTTTCTTAAGAATGGTTTTGGAGATATCGTGTAAAACAGTTTTTTGCATTTTTTTCAATTATTTGGTCATTAGTTCAGGATTATCGTTTGAAAGGCAACTCGAAAGATTAAGCTAGGTTCTGTAATTTTGCAACATTTGTGTTCAAAATTTTATTGCTTTTTCATTTTAGAATTACACTGTGCACTTTTTTGTATTTTTTCTCTGTATTTGATAATTTAAACATTTTTCACTTAATTTTGGTATAAGGAATCTCGTGGTGAAATTTGTTTTTCCAATTTACCAAACATTTTATCACAAAATTTTCTTTTTTAAGATATATCAAAAATTACTCAAGATATGCACTCATTTTCATGTTGATAACTTTTGAACCATTAGGATTTCATTTTTGTTTCTTTGGCAAAGTTCTTTCTATAATTCTGGCCAACAACTTTGCTGAATAAATGAATATGAAAAAATCGCTTCCAGTGGGTCTTATCGAGTGATTCTTACAAAAAGTCAAACGAAAAAAATTCGAACTACATTGCGTATGAGTAACATTTTTTGCTTTGAAGCGTTGAAAGTGCGCAAGACATACATATTTCGCTTATTAAAGGTTTAAAAACAATTTCAAATGACTTTTCGTTATATATTTGTTCAACAAAGTTGTTGGCAAGAATAAAAGAAAGAACTTTGCTGAAGAAACCAAAATAAAAATCCTAACGGTTCAAGAGTTCTCAACATGCAAATGAGTGCATATCTGGACTTATTAAAAAAAAATTTGCACTAAAGTCTTCGGTAAAGTGGCAAAACGGATGTTACCACGAGATTCCTCATATTAAAATTAAGTAAAAAACGTTGAAATTATAAAATACAGATATTCGTGCCGCAAAGTGTTATTAAAGACCCAACACAATTCTGATATTCGTGGGTAAATTTTTTGAAAATCTTAATAGAAATGTTTTGATCAAAAGAAATTGAACTATTTTTGATCAATAACAGAACTTTTCAGTTTAGTGATTTCTCAAAAAGTGGATGTGACTATATAGCAATAACACCCATTTTTACCAACCATACAAACTTAAGTATCAAATGTTAGTCTTATACGGCCAAAATTGCTTGAAATATAGCATTTTCACTGATTTGTGGGCGGAAAAAGGGGGCGTGGAAACCAATTTTTCGTACAGTTACTGACAGTAACCACACAAACCAAATTACCAAATTTAAGTCTTATACGACCAAAACCATATTAAATAAAGCATTTTAATTGGTTTGTGGGCGGTATAAGGGGGCGTGGACACACACTTTTAGTACAGTTACCGACAATAACCATACAAACTAAATTGCCAAATTTAAGTCTAATACGACCAAAACCATCTGAAATATAACATTTTTAATGATTTAGGGGCGGTAAAAGGGGAGTGTGGCAACTTTTACCCTCAACCATTTCGTACCTGAAACAAATCGACTGCAAAAATTTTAGGTCAATCGGTTCAGTAGTTTTGGGGTCTATAGGCATATTGATTTGGGGGCGGTAAAAGGGGGGTGTGGCAACTTTTTTCCTCAACCATTTCGTACCTGAAACAAATCGACTGCAAAAATTTTAGGTCAATCAGTTCAGTAGTTTTGGAGTCTATGGGCATATTGATTTTGGGGCGGTAAAAGGGGGGTGTGGCAATTTTTTTAATTAACCATCTAGCACCTGAAAAAATCGACTGTCAAAAATTCAGGTCAATCAGATCAGTAGTTTTGGAGTCTATAGACATCACACAGACAGACACACATCGTTTTGCTTTTTATATATATAGATCTTGATTTTTGGGCGGTAAAAATGGGCGTGAAAACTTTTATATATAGTGACCGCCTCTTGGAGCACCTACACAGCAAGTTTCACTATAAAAATGTGCAGAACTCCGGAATTGCCATGATGACGTTTGCCAGTGGGCGTATATATATTGCGACCACGCCCATTTTTTGTACAGTTACCGATAGTAACCGTCTGAACAAAATTACTAAATCTTAGTTTTTGTCCTTTTTTGGTTTGTGGTCGATAGCGCAAATTTGACTTGCATGGGAGGTACCACGCCCCCTAGTCCAATCGTTACCAAACATCACAGGAACACTCTTAATATGTGACTTCAGTTTTCCTAAGAAAGTTTTCCTATTTCATAAAGATCGGTTGAGCGGTTTTGGAGTCTAAACGTGATATACCCACATTCCCACATACATACATCCATTTTTATATATGTATATATATATATTTAAAATTTGTTAAAATTGGATAAAAATCACGCCTACCTCCCATACAACACAACTTCATAAAAATGGTAAAATCTCTTTAAACGCCAAAAACAAAGAAATGACTTGAAACTTTTCACACAAGCTGTTAAAATTTGTAACATATTTTTAAAACCACGCCTACCTCCCATACAAAGTAACTATACGAAAACGGATAATTCTCTAAAAATACCACAAAAATAATTTAATGCATTTAAATGATGCACATATGCTTAGAATATTAAAGTTCACTTTGAGTTTGAAATTTGGCAAAATCGTATAAAAACTCAGCCAATCTCCCATACAAAGGTGACGTCACTGAAGTTGCATAGCTTTTATAAATTCCACAAAAAAAATCTTTATTAACAGAATGTTTAACACATAATTTTCTATATCTTAACCCTTAACTGGTACACCTCAACATAATTACACCAAGAGTACATTTGGTCCCAGGAACCACACCAACTTAAAATTCTAAAAAAAACACAAATTTAGTTAAAAATTTATATTATTTTTTTAAGAACATCTATAAGAAAGTTTTTTTTTTTCTATTTAGAAAGAATTTTGTGAAATATTTTTAATAATTTAATTGCATTAAATTTAATTTTGAATTGAATAATAAGAGAAATATGGGTAAATCCTAGCATTCGGACGTTACATTCGCATACATATTTTCATAAATTTCGCGAATTATATTAACAGTTTTTCAATTAAGATGCATCTGATTAATTAGCTCTTCGTGAGTATAATTTATAATAATTATAACATCCTGCAATTTACCGCAGGTTACCTAAAATTTCTTATTTTTTTCGTGCATTCGGACGTCACTAAAAATGGAAGTTCTTGTGAGACTAACACTCGAACTTAGAATATTTTGGAGAAATGGTCGATCGCACCTCGAAAGTCTATAGAGACAAAAAAAATGCATATTAAATAAGCTTTAAAAAAATGGCAACATTTTCTCAAACATCGTATTTTTAAAGTATAAGTTAACAATTTTATTTGTTCGAACATCACACATTTTTCCATTGTAGTTAAATTGGGTAATTAAGTAATTATGTAGTAAACCTCTACACGAGTGCGCTTGAAATGCATTTGAGAACACTGATTTGTGGAGCAAGCGTTGGTTATGTTCGGCTTTCATTAATTAGAACAAACGTAACACTACAGAGAGCACTCGTCACGTGAGCAGAACAAAAACAAACGAAAACCGAATCAATGTTATGCTTGAGTAGACAGAGAAGAGCGCAGCAGAACGAAATGACTTGAAAGTTATGTGATCAACAGCAGAACGCTTGGAGTTATGATCAGTGTGACCAGAAGATTTTTGAAAAAATATGCTTTTTGTTAAAAAAAAAATATGCTAAATATTCCACTTTCAATTTTTATATTCCACAAAAATATTCCACTTTCAATTTCAAAGTTATATATCTAAATAAGTCTAAATATGCATATAAAAAAAACACAGAAGCAAGTTTAAAAACATTTATTTATTTGATTACTATCGCACTTAAATTTATTTTCTTCTACTATAAAAAATTATAAACATTGTTATGGTTTTTTTGAATTTTAAGTAACGATATACAATACACAAAACTAAAATTCAGGCACATCTTCGAGGTCAATTCTTGAATTGTTGCTTGTATTATTATCATAGAAATTCGCATTTCTAAATTTTTTTATTAAGCTATCTGGTATTTGATAGGCATTAAAACACTTTTTTTGAGCATGCAGCCATGTTTTTACATTCAAAAAATTATTTAAGAGTTTTTCTTGCATTCTATTTCGAACTTTCGTTTAAATAAGAAAGATTCATATAACTAAAAATGTTCTCAACCTCAGCATTGCTAAATGGTAAGCTAAGCGAGAAAAGCACAAATTTTGATAAATCTTCAGATTCCGAACTTTGATCAATAACTTTTTTTTTTGCTTTATTGTTTTGAATCCACATTTTAAAATAGTTAAAAGAAATAGCTATTGTTAGCAATAATAGTGGTATTCACGATGTGGTGCATTTGTGATAAATTTTTGCAAAATTTACAATACTTACAACTTATCGAACCTTCAGTAAAGTACAAATTGTATTTTTAAAATCAATTATATTAATTTTTATTAAATAAACTCACAGCGTAGCCTTTAGCTTGCTCCATGCTGAGTAGAAATGCTTGTACAATCAGCTGATCTAATACACAACTTGTATATTTTCCACAGGGTTGTATTTTGAAAACTGAATTTTGTTTTTGTTATATTAAAAAATTTACTACAAATATCAAATTTATCGAAAATGCACAATACAAGGGAAAATACAACACATCGTGAATACCCCTAATGTTTTCTTAAGTAAATTACTTACTGCTGTAACATAATCCATAAAAAAATCTAACCAAACAAACATATAAGCAAATTTACTTCACTTATTAAGCTGCGTGAAGTTATTACATGAATTGCAATAAAATTGACAACGAAGAAGTTAACCACAAAATAAATTCCTTATATTGCGTTTTACAAGGTGGTTCAGAGATAAAAAAAATGTCGATAGCTAAAAAAAAACCTATTTAGTAACTAAATAAATATTTTTTTATTGCAATTTTTGTGAATTTTGAAAAATAAAATCATACGAAAAATATTCCACTTTTTATGCTGCATATTTTTATAAAAAAAAAAATATGCTTCCCGAAGCTAAAATATGCCAAAGTGGAATATAATATTCCACTCTGGTCACACTGGTTATGATGTGTTGTTTAGGTTTCATAGTTTCTGCATTTCCTTTTGAAGTAAAAATTATCTAAAACGCCAAAAAAAGGGATTTTCTTATTATTTATTGAAATTATATTAAGAGACTTTTTTTATTTATTATGAAAATTAATTTTTTGAAGCGAAGCTGTTTTTAATTTTTGCAATATTTAATTCAATAAAAGCTATTAAAGAATTAGAAACAAATATATTTTTACGTAACAACAAAAAAATTAATTAAATTTTATTTTGTTGCTTCTGAGGATATTTTCTTGTTGTTTTTACTTGTACTATTGGTGGTGGTTTTGTTGATTACACTTTGCGACAATTCAAGGGTCATGGAATCTAACGAAAAAGCGTCCAACACAGATCGATGGTACTGATCTAGACCAACAAAACCCTAAAAGATATAGGCATTTAAAGTTTGTCTCTTGCAGAGTATTTTTTAAAAATGAAGTGCTCATAAGGGCGTATCGAATTAAAAATTATTTTTTTAATATCTCATTCTAAGAGGTCTCCAAAGTTCCATAGGATGGTCTCCCAAAAAAAGGATGTCTCCCTCTCCCGCAAGGACAAAGTTGTTTTTTGAGAAAAACAGTAAAAATTAACGATCTATAAATGCTTTGATTTTTGTAAGATTTTTATATCTTAAAGCAAAAGTACATAAAGACTTTAATAATATCTCGCCAAGCAAGATGCCACTCTTGATTTTTACTCACAGTGTCCTGTGTGAAGGATATTCGAATCTTAAGGTACACTCGCAATAGCACAGAACTTTTGACTGTTATCTGATTGTGTTAATTTTAGTGGTAAAAGAGAATTGGTGTATTTAAAATTTGCACATTTTTTGCATAAACATTTACTGTTTTTTGAGAAAAGCATACTTGAACGCAATTTTTCAACTTTTTGAAAAAAACTAATATAAGGCTTTATATCTCAGGCATCAGAAGTGGTAGAATAATTTTCGCTTTTTGAATTCTTTAGATATCTCCTTTAAGGTTATTATTTAATTTAAAAACACATCTTAAAAGCAATTGTTAAATCAATTGAGACTCATTGAATGGCAGGCTCAGAAACTCAAAATTTTAGTTTAACATTTTGGTAAATAATGAGGTGAGGTGTTTTGATGAAATAATAAGTTTCATGCTAAGCGGAAATTTTTTTTTAAAAAATCGAAACACAGAAAAGAATCGTGGTCTTAACCTGGTGTTTTAAAAAATTACTTTCAGACAGTGTTTTGTTCAGAAATAAGTTAAGAATCCAAGTTCACAAAATTATCTTCGGTACCACTTCTGATGCCAAAAAATATATAAAATATTATCTTAATTTTTTGAAAACTTATAAAATTGCATTCAAAATACATTTCTCGAAAACAAGAAAATGCTTTTGCGAAAAATATGCAAATATTGAATTCGCAAAATTTAAAGAAAACGTAAACAATTCAATCAATAAAACCAACATTTAGACAATCAGATAACAATCAAAAGTTCTGTGCTATTTCGAGTGTACCTTTGGATTCGAGTATCTCTCACAAAGGACAATGAGGGTAGAAATCGAGAGTTGCATTTTGTTTGGCGAGATGTTCTTAGTTAAAGTCTGTATTTAATGTTGCTTTCAATCAAAGCATTTATAGATCGTTATTTTTTACTATTTTTCTCAACAAACAACTTTGTCCTTGTGTAAGAGAAAGACATCCTTTTTTTTCTCTTTATTTTTTTTTTTTTGTAGATCTTGACCACCATGCAACTTTTAAGACCTCTTAGAATGTGAAATTCGAAAAAAATTGTAATTCGATACGCCTTAATGAGCACTTTATTTTTAAAAAATACTCTGCAAGAGGCAAACTTTTAATGCCTATATCTTTTTAAAGCGAGCTAACTTTGCAAATTCCTTTTAGGGTTTTCTCACTATACACTAGTACTACCATCCTGTTTATCCGCTCTTCTGTTACAAAAATGTGTTGCACAGTGTTATTGTTTCTTGCATTCTTATGATGTTGGATTGTTGTTATTGTTGTTTTTTCTGTTGATGATTATAATGATGATTAATTTGTTAATATAATTACTAGTAATGATGCGATTACAATTGTTGTTGACGTTGCTGTTGATGGTAGTATTGGTGTTGTTGTTGGTCTATTGCGATGATGTTTATATTTTTCATTGTTATTATTTTGTGGTAGATCTAGTAAAACTGAATGATCTACTAAAAAAATGTGATTTCGGATGGTATTTTTCAGTCATTTCAAATCTAATTTCGTAGAAATATTTAAGGTAATTGAAAAATTACGCCATGTTTGGATAAATAATACTAGTCTACAAATTTCGTATCTGGTAAACCCATTCTATATTTATGCTTAATCCTGGTTTCAAATCTGTACTCAGTTTCCTCCTATATTGTAACATTTTCAACTTACAGGGTGTTTAACGTTTTTGGCACGTGTTTAGTATTATTGATCTAGAATCTGAACTACTCACCATAAAATAAAAAAATATCATTTTGTATTTTAGAAAAAATATCAGCTTTTCAATCCATATATCAACACTATCGTGTCATGTGCGGTAACGGAGCAAAAATTTTGAGATTTCCAACGAAATATCTACAAATTTTGTATCTTTTGTTTTACGATAATCGCCAGTGAGCTAAGCCAATTTGCGAAAACCTCCAAAATTCATGTTTTTCCTAAATATATTGGCTGGTGTAATAGCTTTTGCAAACTTAAAGTAAAAATTAAATGAAACAAATCATTGTACCTATATATTAATTTTGCAAAAAAATTTCATCAAGATCCCCTCCCATGGGTAAATCCTGACTACGGCCCTGGCATAAAATACTGGCGTTATTTTTCTAGTACCTTAAATATTTCTAAAAAATTCGAGTTAAAATGATGGAAAAATACCCTCCGAAATCAGATAAAATAATACTTAAATTTGCAAAATATCACGATAAGAACATAAAAATCGAAAATATGCACTTAAAACTCTAAAATATTCGCTAAAAAAAGGTAAAATATGCAATTAAAATATTTTTCTCATTTTTCATTTTTGGTTAAAAAATAAATATTGCATTTAATTAAAAAAAACAATTCATTTTTAAATGCATATAAAATTAATTTATCAAAAAAAAAAAAAATAAAGTGCATTTAAAAGTACCCAATAATTCTAAGTTATCTTTTTCCAAAATATTTTGTATTAAATTTTTATGGTTGGAAATTCCAAAAAGTAAATATGCAAAAACCATATGAAGTTATTGTATAAAAAATATACGCAATTAATATACAAAAATAAGCATTTTTTGTAAAATATGCAAAACCATGCATTTATTGCAAAATATTTAGAAATATGCACTAACTATTGAATGCCATTTAGAAGGAATTTTCATGATTCGCAAAGATAACTTAACCTTTTGCGCTTTAATATGCCCAGTAAAAACTTGCATTTGCATGAAATTCTTAGCCCTTAATCTCTTTGCCAATGTTCTGCTGCGTTAGGTGTGATCGATACTTTTCTCGCTGTTATCAATCAATTTTGTTTTATAGAACGAATAACATCGTGTTCTGGTAAAGCAAGCGGCGAACAAGTTCTGCTTTGAAACCGACGAGTGCTCTGCACTACTCGGTTCTTGTCGTTTAATGAATTGGTTATGTTCTGCTTGACATAACAGAGTTATGTTATGTTCTGAACTCGGCACTGTTGGCTCTACTGTTGTAGAAAAAACGAGTGCATTTGTGCAGAGGTTTATTATGTAGTTAAGTAATTATGAAAATTACCCAGCAAAAAAAGTGCTTCCAAAAGAAGGTAAAGTGGAAGGGAAATTCTTGAATTCCATTCCTTCTACTTTCATATCCAAAAGGCATTCTTTTAACATATGCATGTCATTGGGAGGAATGCTTTCCTTAGTCTTCTCTAGAAGTGCTTCCAGAATTTTTTCAATGGAAGATTTCTGTGAGCCCTTCAATGAAAGGATTCTAGTACGTGTTTTTCAGGAAAACTTTAAGAAGGCATTCTACGGAATGAAATGGTTTTTGATGTTAGGGGGGCTTAAAAATCCCACATAAAATATCTCTTTTCCCTATTTTCTCGCGATTTTGGTATTGGAAATGAGAAGTGGTTGGGTTTTATTGGGAGTTTAAAAAATCCCACGGAAAATATCTAAAGCATATTATTGTTACATGTATTTTTTTTTAATTGAATTTAAATGCGATTTCAATGTCTTCTAGAAGTAGTTTATGAGAATGCCTTTTGAAAGCACTTCTTGATAAGGCTAAGAAGAAGCATAATTGGATCCATAGAATGTCTTCTGGAAGTAGTGTCCGTAAGAATGCATGTCACATTTGAACCAAAAATTTGTCTGGGTAGTAATTAAAAAACAAATTTAATATATTGTCCTTTCCTTGCCTTACCAATTTTATCATTACCTTTAGCTAATGTCTTCCATTTTTTCCCGACTTCAAAAAGGAGGAGATTCTCAAGTTGAGTGTTTTTTTATGTAATGTGTGTACATCAATAACTCCTAAAGTACTTGCCCGATTACCACAATTTTTTTATCAGCAGATAGAGATATTAGATGCGGAGGGGCTCGTGGGTGGTATTCGACACAGGGGCGTGGCAATATAAGAAAAACTTTGTATATCGAATAATATTAACACTAGAGTACTGAAATTTAGTACAGGGGTAGGCACAATTATTAAAAGTTATGTTCAAAAATGTGGGCGTTATACGATAAAGGGCGTGGAAATATAATAAAAATGCTGTAACTTAAATAATATTGACACTAGGGTACTGAAATTAGGTACAGAGGTTGGCATAGTTATGAAAATGTGCGGTCAAGAAAGTAGCTGCTGTTGGACAAAAGATCGTGGCAATATAAGAAAAATACTGTATCTCAGTTAATATTGACACTAGGGTACTGGAAATTGGTACAGGGAATGGAACAATTATTACAAATTACGGTCAAAAAAGAGGGCGTTGTTCGACAAAGGCGTGGCAGCATTAGAAAAACGCCGTAACTCGAATAATATTGACACTAGGATACTGAAATAAGGTACAAGGGTAGGCAAAATTATGAAAATGTGCGGTCAAGAAAGTGGGCGTTGTTCGACAAAGGCGTGGCAATATTATAAAAACGCCGTAGCTCGAATAATACTGACACTAGGATACTGAAATTAGGTACAAGGGTAGGTATAGTTATGAAAATGTTCGGTCAAGAATTGAAAGTTTGGCGTTATTGGACAAAAGGGCGTGGCAATATAAGAAAAATACTGTATCTCAGTTAATATTGACACTTGGGTACGAAAATTCGTTACAAGAATGGGAAAAATTTTTATCATAATCTCTAAAAAGGAAGAAATAAAAACTTTTTTAAAAAAAAAAAAACAAAGTTCAAAATCATTACAAAGTAAAAATAATTTTAAATAATTTTTCACATTAATTCTTGGTCACATTTGATAATTTATTTATATATAGTATTAAATTGGAAATCTTATTGTTATTAAATTTTTTTCTATTTTATATTATTATCATAAATATATTAATTGCTCCATGAATAAAAAACCTTTGAAGTCGGCGCTTATATACTCAGACTTTTATAAAATAAACGCTCCGGCTTTTAAAGTTTTTTATTTAAGGAGAAATTAATATATTTATGATAATAATAAAAAAATAGAAAAAATTATAATAATAATAATAAGATTTCCAAATCAAATTTGACCGAGAATTAATGTGAAAAGTAATTTGAAATTATTTTTTACTTTGTAGTGGTTTTAAAGTTGGCTTTTTTTTTTGTTAAAAAGTTTTTTTACTTAAGCAAAAAAGTTTACAAAACATTTACTAAATATTTACGAAAAAGAAAAACTACATTTGTGAAACAATGCCGGCGATTTGATCATCATGATTACTGAGTTTATTATAAATTGCTTAAATTAATAAAATTAAAATGTTTTTTTAGATAATATCATAAAATAATACGTTTTTATTGAGTTTTAATTTTTTGGTCACGGTTGATTTTTCTGTGGATTTGCCCATATGCTCTTTTATATTTTTGTTGTGGTCCCACAGACCAGGTGTACCAGTTAAGGGTTAAACGTCTTCTGCATTTGAGTTTTGGCAAAACTAGATGAACACTAAATCACGCCCATCCTCTATACGAAGTGACGTCATCAGATAATAAACCCAGTCAAAGATAGTTCTTCACAACTTTTTATTTATTTTGGATTTTCTTTTTATTTTTTTTAATGTTTTTTTTTATAAAAGACAAACAAATAATATTTTTGAATTAAATAAACCACTAAATTTAGTCGTTTGAATGCTATGCCTCATGAAAGTTGAAACAATAGGTCTGTTTCCGAACTAACTTCAAGTAATTGTAATAGAATAGAGAGTGACATTTTGCTTGTTATTCTTCTCTCTCGAGCTTTAAAAATTGGTAAAAAAACGCTTTCAAGCAACTTTAAGTTACTTGAATCGACTACGGAAACAGACCAATTAAAAATATAAAATATTTCTTCTTTGAGGTGGGCGTGACATAAAAATAAGTTTTGTTTTTATTCTACACAGTAAAAAATATGAGCATAAATTTTATACTATTTTGTATACATATAAATTATACTTGTTCTATTATTTTTATAATATTGAGTGGCATAAAATTTATAAATTATTTGGAATAAAAAAGTTTATACCACACAAATGTTATAAAAAAGATAAAATTTACCCTCAAATTTTTTACTGTGTACAAATACATTAAAGAGTTTTGCGGGAGTGGTTTTTATAAAGGCTCAATGACAAAAAATATGGCGTTTTTAATTTGTTTCTTATGTGGGATGTAGGCGTGGTTCTGGGCATTTTTCAAAATATTTTTGTATATATGTAATTATCTCATATTTATAATTGAATTAATTTTTTTTTTGGTCTCCAATGAGTCCTTCTGTGCACCGTCGAAAAAAGTATTTAAATTTTTTTGGCTTTTTAGAAACTTTTAAATACTTTTTTTACTAGATTAGTGATTCTTTAAAGGAAGAATTTATATTTTCAACTTTTATTTTATGAAGTCGAAAAAATTAAGTTCTGACAAACTAAGCTTCCTAAAAACATGCACCACATTAACACCAGTTGGCACTTTAGCCTGAGGTAGTTTTTAGTGGCACGCCACCTTGTCTGTTACACCTTCACCTCTGATTCAGTTTAGACGCTCCTGTCACTCGGCTTGACAGGTGCTGCAGACACTTCATTAGTTCTTGGAATTGTGAAAATTGCAAAAATTTACCGGAGGTATTAAAACAGTAATTAAAGCTGGCGCTGCAGCTCATTAGTAAAGAGGTCAAGGTATTTACGTTGATTAAACTGTGAAGAACCAAGCTGTTGACTTAGCTGTTGTGATTATATATAATTTATGCAATTTTAAGAATATAACCCTTTCATAGCTATTTATTGAGTTTTTATTTATTTTTATTACTGCATGTATATGTCATTACAAACATACATTATGTGTAGATTTTACATTACAAACATTATTTTTTTTTTATTAATATCATGTATTTAACTTAGTGCTACAAATTTATTTCTTCATGTTTAGTGTTTCATATTAAAAGTAATGTGTGAGTGTGTGTGTGTGTGTGTGTGTGTGTGTATGTGAATGTTTATGTGTGTTTTATTTTTTATTCATATTGAACAGTTAGCATTTTTTTCTTTTTCTTTACTTAAGCGTTTACACTTTCAAAACATTACAAAAAGCAATCAAATTAAAAACAAAAAATTTACAATAGTACTTCTTCTGATAATTAATAATTTTGTTTTTTAAATTAACAAGCCTTCTTCTTGGTCTAGACTGTATAGCCAACAATAGTTGTTGGTATTAGAAAAAAGTAATTGTTTTTTATTATTGAGATTCTGCTTCAAGTTTATCCAGCGTAGTGAAAATGATATGATAAACACAGTCCATAAGTTTTATCCAAGCAGCAGTTTGTTTTTCGTTTAAATTGCAGGCTGCTGAAAGGACTTCAAGGATCCCTTCTTTCAGTTCCTTTGCAAGAATAGAGAATATTTTATATATTATTTAAAAACTGTATTGTGTATAGTTAAGTATAGTTTAGTTTCACGATCGTTTTTTTTTGCTTACGTTGAATGATTGTTTTTCGATTTGTCGCTGAAAATGCGTTGTTGCAATTTTCGTCCAGATCTCCTCCAGCTTAGGTCCACACCAATCGAAGCCTAAAGAATTGATGGACTCATCGAAGACACGCATGATGCGTAAGGCATGCGCTTTGAATCTAACATTTTCCTATATAAATAAAAGGCACACCAACTTTAGTAATAATAACATAAATTTAATTTTTTTTTTAACCTTTAACTCTGCTTGTGGTATATCTTGAAACGCCGGAAACTTTTCCATATTGGACGGATATTTTGTGAGGAAACGATATAGTATCGCTACACCGGACGCAGTGGAATCCTGCATGGGAATCTCCCAGGTTTTCTTTATTTCATAAACTTCTTCACTGTTCATGTTGTAGGCTTTTTTTAATTAATTTAATGATATGTCAAAGGGCTATAGTTGAATGTTGTTGATTATCTATAAATATACAAACAAACAAATTGGTAATGGATTTGAATAAAGTAAAATTTCTCAAATTAATTTATAGTTTTAGAGCTTATTACGAATAAAGTTATAATATTCTGCCCGGGCCTGTTTCTTCAACTCTACCGGCTTATAGAAAAATAGCTCAATTTTACAGTGCGTGGATAGCCAAATATTGAGTTTAACTCACCAACAACTTGCGGCTTAGCTCAAGTAAACCTGTTGCTTCATGAACTTATTTGGCATATAGCTCAAATATAGTTCTAAGAAATTATTAGAATTAGAAATTTTTAGAATTATAAAATGAAATAATAATTAAAATTCCCGCCCGGTATCCAGAGCGTTTTTTTTTAAATTTTTTTATAAAAAACTTGTTTATTTTGAAGAAAAGTTTAAAAAAAAAATCATTTTTGTTATTTAACTTGTATTATGAGTATTTGGCCCAAAAATCAAGAAATTTTAACAAGCCGTTACTTAGCAAAATTAATTTTACTAAAACAGTGGCCCAAAACTAAATTCTTTGTAACTCATTGAAAAAAAAAAACTTAAAAAAAATAAAATTGCAATTTCTTTTTTTTCATGTCACACAATTTAATAATTCCATAAAAGATATACAAATTACGACTTCTTGTTTTAGGTGGCTAGTTTCACGAATTTTCACTCAATATAAAAATTTACTTTGAGTTTGGAATTTGGCGAAATTGATAAAAACTTGACTAATCTCCCATACAAAGTGACGTCATCAAAGTAGCATAACTTTTATAAATTCTAGAAAATATGTGTATTAACAGCATATTTAACACATAATCTTCCATATCTTAAACGGGTTCTGCATTTGAGTTTTCGCAAAATTGGATGAATGCTACAATCGTAATCTATACAAAGTGGCGCCATAAAACTTTAAAACATGCATAAATAAGAATATACAGTGAGGGTTTCTAAACTTCGACCCAGTCGAAGATAATTATTTTTTATTTAAATAAATAAAATTTATTTAAATATATAGTTTAAGATAATTTTTATTTAAATTAAAGTGAATGTGTTTTTAACAAGTTAGTTCGTAGACCTTATTAAAAAAATTAAAAAGGCTTTTGTTTATTTTTAATTAATCACAAAGTTTTTATGATCACAAAAAGGAATGCAAGTGGTCTTACAATATTCATAAAATTAAATCAATAAAATCATATTTTTAAAAAAAATCATATAAACATAAAGTTTAGAGGTCGTTTTATAATTAAAAATCAAAAAATTTCTTAAAACGTGCGAATTTCTTTCGTTACCTAAATATAGAAAGGTCACTAACATTTTTTTAAATCATGTTCTTCGCAGATGCCTTTAGGTCATCCACCCGAAATCTGACACAATCCAGCCGAAAAAAAAATTTTAAATGTTAGTCAGAGCCTTTCTATGTTAAGTCAACGAAAGAAATGAATGAGAAAAACTTTCAGTCAAGCAATTCTTCACTTTCAGTCAAATCTTAAAAATTTTTTTCATTTTATATATTACTTCTGATATCAACATTGTGGCATTTAGTTCACTAGATTTTAAAAAATATTTTGCTTAAATTAAATAAATTCTTGCAATCTGCAGTCTGTTTCTGTAATTGGTTTTTATTAAACTTTGAAAATTAAAAAAATTCTTTTAACATTTGCTGTCGAATGAGAAATTGAAAGAAGTTCTTAAATCTTTATAAGGCAGAGATAATATTTTACCACCAAAATTTTCGGTGAAATACGCTGTGAGAATATGCTATTTATTTTTTATACTTGAAATGTACTACTTATGTTGGTGGATAAAAATATCCCCTCTGCCTTATAAAGGGTTCAGCATTTTTATATAAATCAGAGAAAATCGACTCTTTTATCGAAAATCGAATTTTTTTATGTATCTTAGAGAGTACCAAAATTCAGAACTAGATACATTTTTTAATTCTTTTAAATCGTTTGCTTACTTAGAGTTCTAAGTTCTGAGTTTATTGTAGAGTGAAATAAAATGTACCGAAAACACTTTGGTAGCAGGAAAAATTCAAAATTGTACCAAAAAAGTACAATTGTACAGAAAATATCAACCCTGGTTCGTATAAATTTAGCAAAGCGGATAGTACTGCAGAAAACACAGAATACTACTGAAGAGTTATGCCCAAAACTCAATAGTGCGTTAGGTCGGTCGGCATTTGACAGCTAAACTAGAAACAACGAGTTCTTATGAAGTAACACTAAATTCGATCTCAGATTTTACTTCAACCTCATTCCGTAAAAATATAAAAGGGTAAGGTACGATCAATGTTATGAGTAGAGAATTTTTCTACTAGCTCGTACATTTGACATTCCATACCAATGCTGGGTTGCATTTTCGTTAAGAAATTTTATTATGTGGGTTTTTTTTTGTATTTGTATTTGGTATGATGATAACAAATATTTTCATGGGATAATCGTTGGATTTTAGAATTGGTTTGACTTTAATATTTTGATGAATTTAATATGATATAAATATAATTTAATTATATATCCTATTAAAAATAATGCATTTATTAATGTATTATAAATAATATAATATAATTACAAAATAATGTAAAAAAAGATTGGTTTTTACTTTGAAAAAATATTAGTACGTTTCTGTGCTGCTAGCGAACTTACACTAGAGGCCGGATTCTGAAAATCGCCTAGCTAAAGCTAAATCTCTATCGCTTAAATGCTAAAAATATGCTTCGTTCAATTCCTTAGCGATTTCGCTAAAATGCGATTCTGAGTTTCAAATCGCCTAGCTAAAAATGTTGCTTCTACTACTCGCCACAGGAAGCGTTGTTTTAGCGATTCTTATGTCAAACAATTGATTTGGTTATGGCTGTGTGCCATTTGGTTTAAATTGTCATTTTTTGCTGTGGCAAATGAAACCTGAAAATGTCATCCAGAAATTTGGACGTCTTCTCAGCGAATGAACGAGTTTTTTAAGACGCATTTGACTGCCACTACTACTACAAATTATTTTTGTATTCAAAATAATATTATGAGCTACAAGGAATGTAACTGTTTTCAGTAAGATAACTTATAAAACCAAAACTTGTGTAAACATTAAAAATTTGTAAAAAAATTAAAATTTTTATTCCTGATTATTTTGTTGTATGCATTTTATGTAATTAGCTTAGAAATGGAATAAATTGAAAACATGTTTTGAAATTATATGTTTAGATTTCCACTTATAAAATATACTGTACTAAAAAAAGTATCAGTGTTAAAGTTTTCTTGTCAACTGGACCTAAAAATCCTTAACCTAAACTATACGCGAGGATAAAAATCGCACTATACCTAAAGGTTGCCATACCCGAAATACACTTACTGCCAAATTTTGAGCTCAATCGACTGTAATACGAAAAAAAATATTGACTTATGCTCAGTCGATCAAGCAGCTAACCATAAAACAATCTTGAACACGTATATTCAATGTATTAGTTTTGCAAGTTGAATGCAGTAAAGAAAAAACTTAATACACTGCGTATATCAGAAGTAATGAACTTCCATATTTAACATAAATATTTATTTTAAACTCTTTAGCTCCTAGGACTGGCCTAGTTATAAAATTCTTAAAAAATAATGGTAGTAATTTTTATTGACGCTAAAATAAATTAAAGACGACTGAAGTCACTCCATGCATTTTAATTGCTCCTCAAGCCTGCGTTTTTAGCCTAAAAATAAATATTTTCTAAATATTAAAAGCAAAGCACAATCCTATTTTTTATACAGAAACATAAATAAAACTACTTTTTTCAGAAAAAATACACAGCAAAACACTGATACTAACAATTTTGTAAGGGTAAAGCACAACCCTTTTGCTTCACTCAAAAATTCTTGTGCCGGTTGTCAAAATTTCTATTAGTCCCCGGGGCTACATGAAGTTTTGACAATAAAACTCACCTCACTGATATAAAAAGTCTTCTTCAGACTGTCAAAAATTCATAATCCGAGTGAAAAGTTTTCGAAAACTTCTTAAAGTTTCTTTCGAACCTTAAGTAAATTAATGTAATAATTAAAATAAGCTTGTTTCTTATTTTTAAAATGGTTTACTAACTGCACCAATATCTAAATAAAAAGTGCAAAATAAAAACATTCAATAATTTGAAAAAATTTTAAATAAACTTAAGTTAACATACTTAAAAATTTGTAGTTAATTTTTTAAGTATATTTACACGAGTACTTTATGATTTTTCATTAAATATTCTCGTGTTGTCATAGAATAAAACTATGTAAAAACTAGTAAGGATTTATTTTGACTTGTTCAACTTTATATACCAAAACAGTCGTGGCTTATTGGATGCTTAGGTTTCATTCAATTATTCAAAATTTTGCACTCAGAGTACATTTTACATATTAAAAATTAGGTGCAAAATTTCTTGTCAATTAATGACTTAATTGCAAACTGCATTATTCCGTATAACGTAGAAGCATACCAATGATAAGAAAGACACAAGAAGCAATACTTTCTTTCATATAGAATGGTTTTGTTTCAAGTGTCTTTCTTATCGTTGGTGTGCTTCTTCGTGATACAGAATTATCACATAAGAATGTGTCACAACAATTTTAGCTTATTTGCAAACTACCAATTCATTTAATAAATTTTTATAAAGTTTTAAGAGATGAAACCTTTTTCTAAAAGTATGTTATATGATAACAATAGGGGTATTCACGATTCAGTGTACTTGCCAGTGCAGTTGAGGACTTCTGCACTTTACAAAGTCAAAATATACGTGCGTCAAAAATCTGCACAAGTGCTTTTCTACTGCAGCCTAAACCTTAAAGATTTGAGCAGTTGTGCACTTGTGTGCATTGAAAAATTTGACAGCTTGGAAAATGTGTTAGTGGTTTGTTCACGAAAACCTAACTGCACAACTGCACAAGTCCTCAACTGCACAGGCAAGTGCACGGACACGTGAATACCCCTAATATTAATACAACTGATAAATACAAACAGCAAGTTTTCGGAAAAGTGCTTTAAATTGGTATATTTTTCTTTGAAAACATTCAAAAGAGACAAAGCATTAATTTTTCTTAATAAATATATCAAAAATAACGATTTTAATTGAAAAATCTTTTCATTTTTAACTTAGCGGCAACAAAATATTGGTCTCTAAAATTATACCTAAAAATAAGATTAGAGTTTCTGTAAATCGCTAAAAAAAGTTTAGAATCGCAGCAATCGCTAAAAATTTAGCTATGACAGCTTTAATTTTATTCTTCGTTAAAAGCTCGTTCAGTCTCTAAATTTTTAGCATAAAAATAAGCGATGGAGTTTTTCAGAATAGCAATATTGCTAAAAACTATTAATTTAGCTTTAGCGGTGGAGATTTAGCTTTAGCGTTTTTCAGAATCCGCCCTCAGGATGAGCAAGCTCAATCACTGCATCTCTGGCATACATATATAGCAAAATAGGGGTTTTCACGATTCAGTGCACTTGCCAGTGCAGTTTAGGTCTTGTAGTTATGCAGTTAGGTTTTCGTGAACACACAACACTTTTTGAGTCCTTGTGAAGAAAACTGTCTCATTCGTCACGTTTTTGTGTACACGAGCAATGATCTAACGCACGACCGACCTAACGCACTGTTGAGTTTTGAGCATTAATTACTATATTTTTTTAATATTTATTTCTATAATTCTAAAAAATTATATTTTAAATTTTAGCTTAATGCCAAATAAGTTAATGAAGCAATAGGTTGCAACAATAACAAGTTCTTTGCAGAACAAACCACCAAGCAGACTAGACAGCCTGTTTCGTTGATAGCTAGATTATGCCCAAAACTCAATAGTGCGTTAGGTCGGTCGGCCGCTGATCGTACTTTGGTCTGCGTTGTAAAAACTTTACAATACAAGTGTCACAACAGACGACCTCAAACTTTGCAAAACTTATGTACTGAACACATTGACGACGACTGCAACAGTGCGAAACAACATGAAGAAAAAAAAAACAATCTGGAACAATATGGAACATTATATTGTTTCATTCACGTATACACAAACACTTATATTGCTCTGTTGTCGCACGTCAAATTAGAAAAAAATTCTAAGCCGATGACAGCGACTTTGTTGCAATCACTCATTGTCGTTGCAACATTTTTACCACATTCACCTCCATAAGAAAAGCATTTAAAAAAATTTTACATTTGATGCAATGTTGCTGTCGTCGTCAATGTGTTCAGTACATTAATGTTGCGTTGACAGATCGTGCCTCTGCCATTTTGATAAAGCCAATAAAAGCAGCTATTCAAAAAATCCCACAAAACTACCCTTTATACCAAATCATGCAATTTTTAATGGATGTGGAATTAATTTTAATAAATCAATGAAAAATAAATAATAATTATTGTCATAAAATCCTTAAACGACCTACTTTAAAAAGTTAAGATATTATTTTAATGTACGTTTTATAGAATAAGGTTATTCTTGCAAAGTGGCAATTTTATAAATTGAGCAGTAAGTTCTTATTATCAGGCAGTAAAAGAACAGTCCTTAAAGTTGATTGTGCATTTGCAGCATATATGTCAGCTGCAATATATTGTCATAAGCTGCATATGTTGTCAATAAGTTTTTAAGTTGTAATTTTCAAAATAATTTCTGAAAGAATTAAATATATTGTTACTCTTGTTCAAATTCACAAATTCTTACCACTCATTGAATTTTTACCGGCTTCTGATAAGAAATTAATTATTTTTCGAAAAACGAAAACAACTTCTTCATCATAAAGGATTGCCACATCGTTTGTTCAGCTAAATTAAAGAGCAAATATATCTCGTTGATGCAAAGGCTTCTCCATACAAATTTCTAAAGCTGATAAACTTATACTCTATACTATTTTTAATGGTATTGAAGGAGTCGCCGTAATAATGTGAAATAATAGATAATTGTTTTTTATAATTGTTTCAAACTGAATTATTCTTAAAGTGTACGAGTTGTGATATTTTTTGAGCAAACAAAAAACACATCACGCTTTGTTTACATTTTGCATTCATTCCCCTTTTGAGTTCTGCACTCTTTGTTTTCATTTCCGTTTTCCGGTTGTGTACATTTTTTGCATTATCAACTCATGGCGACAAACGTTAGTGATTTGTTGAGACAGACGTAGTGATGGATGGATGGATGCACTGACTGGGCACGACAAGAATTAACAAATTTCGTTGGCAACAAAAAAAAGTACCACGTGAAAATTTTTAGTTCTATCATTAATACATAGTTAGGAAAAGAGAGCAGTTTGTGTATTATGCAAATTATATTATGTCATACGTAAACAATAAAATTGCATCTAACACAGAAATTCATTAACAATTACTATAGACATATCTTTGTAGACATATGGGCTATTCTACAATACTTTGCATATTAAGATGCATTGAGTTGTCGATCAATTTTCGGGAAAAATATTGATTCAATCGAAAATCTACGGACTGTACCGGCTTATTTGAGTTTAAGTGAAAATAATTACATGTTTTTGTTCTAAAGAATCATTCCACTACAAGTTTTTTACTAGGTTTTTAACTGGGAATGCAAAAACAAGGTTGTCGGAACGATAAATTGCAAACTTGAGTTTACGAATTAATGAGAGCCGTGCGTATTATTAGAATAAATCTAATATGAGAAGGTTCATAACAGCCCAAAGAATCAATACGCCAAATTTTATTATAGTGCTTTTAACTTATTATTGTCTGAAAATGTACAAGTACTGCAATTTACGCAATAGCTTTTATAAATATACTCACGCCGTGCAAGAATAATACAATTTTTTATTCCATCGATTCCCCATTACTCATGGAAAGATTTCCTATAAACGAGAGCTTCGAGCATGCCACCGATTAAAAGATACATAAATCAGAAGTTGAACTTGGATGCGCGTAACTAGTCGCGGAGAGTTACCCAGTATGTCCAGAGTAGCACGCATACACGAAACATGCATGCTGTATGCAAGCAGAAGTATGGAAAAGGCATGCATTGTCGTACAAAACCAACAATTATCCAAAAAATCGCTGGGGTGAGTATTAATTAATAGCAAAAGAAATTTTTTCATTATAGTATAAATGACAATGGATACATACAGTATTAATGACAATGGACAGTTCACATGCTCTTGCATGACATTGCCGTGTAAAATGGAAAATAGCTTGCAATTATGCTGGCATGCATACAAAACATCAAACGTGTGGATACATCATCAATATGTATGCGGTATGCATGAATGTACTTACAGAGTATATATTTAACATTCTATCTCGCTATAAGTAATTAACCAATAGAATGCATTGATTAATCGATAATTTTGTGATCACAGAATATAACTACTACCCAGGATATTAACAATCTTAAGAGAAAAAAGGTACATTTTGAGAATTTATTTCAAACTTATTCTTAAACTTAGACTTATTTTAAAGCCGTTAAACTAAATTCAATAACACTATCAGACTATGATAGTATATTAAATATTAAAATACACCTTCCTTCTGAGTTTCGTGAGCGTGCTAACAAAAATTTTTCACAGAAAACTCAACGGCTAAATATGCAAAGTATCCTCGAATAGCCCATATCTACTTCGAAGTAGATGATCAACATAATTTTGTGCATCAAGATAACATATTTCATTCTAACAGCTTCTCTCCAACAGTTTATAAAAGGAATAGATCATGTTAAAATATTGCTTTGACTAAACAATGTCTTTGTAAATTCAAACTAGTTTATTCGAAAGCAGTTACTTTATCAAATGCATTTCAGCAAAAAACAAATCAACTTGTCTAGACATACATCAGTTAATAAGATTTTTTTACTATAGCTTAAACCAGCAAAAAATTTCAATGCGCATTACTTGTATGCACGTAAAGTGCGCTTCATTCTCCTTGCAAATAGTGCTGTTTGTATAGCGCTATATTTGTAGCACTTTCCGTAACGATAACGATGCACTTGAAAAAAAAGTATTAGTTTTCAATGTAAAAAAATAAATTTCAAAAACTGCAAAAATTCATCAAATCGTTTTAAAACTGTGTTTTCTGTTTTTCCTTCATCAAATAAAAAATCAAGTAAAATGCATGAAAATCCATACCTTTTAATATTGTCGCCCTAATTCTAATAGGGTGTATGTCAAAATTGGGCAAAGTAACGTTTATTAGCGGTTTAGGTAGATTGGTCAAAACTACATCTATGTCCTTTTTTAGTTTTTAATGTTTGTATGAAAAAAAAGGGAGGTAGAACGTTTGAAACAATATATTATCGTATGAACTTCATACAAATAATACACAGTTTTCTTTGCCTCATGAACAATAGCTAATTTTGACTTATGTCGTATAAGAATTAGGCCGAAGATATGAACTATAAAGGAAACAAAGCCCTCGAGGTTCACGCTACATTTTTCTTTCAACTATAAGGAGAACAAAGCGCTCGGTTCTTGCTACGTTTTTATATCAAATGCAAGCAGAACAAAGCGCTTGGCTCTCGCTACGATTTGATGTTTTCTACAGCGGGAGCGGAGCGCATACATCTGATGACATGACTATGTTAAAAAATGCGCTATATACAAGGAAAATAAAGCACTCTGCTGTTTTGTTGGAGCACTTCAGATGCGCTAATGGAGCGCTCACTTCCCTGCTGGGTTGATACAAAAAAACGTGTATTCGAAAATTCGTTTAACAAAACATCTAATTTTTCATTCGGTTTTTTAAAATACACCATTGATCTTAGATGGTCACAAGTAATTAGGGAATGCTTATTTAATATTTGCTCAAAACATGAAACTGCAAAATTTTCTTAAATATATACACAAAACATTTTTTGAAGCTGTGAAAACAGTTGTTCTCCTGAAAAGAAAGTAATTTCAAGTTGTTTTGTCAAAAATTCACTGATATACTGTATACGAGTTTAATTTCTCGAACAATACCGGGTATATTAGTTAGGTATTTTATAAACTAAAAATACATGAGTTTCATTTATTTCTTTTAGGAGTTTAAACAATGATTCTAATTAATGTTGTTTTGACACTTGTTGAAGTAAAACAATAGGGGCATTCTCTATAGCCTGGTTTTCACTAAGTCAATTTCAATGACAACAATCACTGATGTCAGTAGGCATCTAGACCATATGATGTCAAATGCGTTTTCATTGAAACCCAAAAACTGACATAAAATCGAATGTCAAAGACTGACGTTGAATTTATGTGTCAATCGATTGCCTTACTGTTTTCACTTTCGATGTTATTTGTGAAATGCCATCGGTTTGTTCAGTTGCTTTATTCATCAAAAACAGCTGATGTTTTATATTTGAGATTGTTAGAAAATGTTTCTTTTTGGTGAAATTTATAAAATACTGTAAATTTTATTAGATTAATAGCAAAAGTGCACTTAAACAAAGATTATCACAGTGGCCGGTGTTGGTTCAAAAGGCACCATCGCCACTTTCTATCGCAAGATACGTCTTCAAGATTCATGCAAATGACAAATTCCTGGTAAAGCGACCGCAACAACGTGAATCCCGAAAATGCGTCCTGCAACAAATCCCTTCGAAGCAACACCGGCCACTGCGATAATCCCTGTTTAAGTGCACTTTTTCTTTTAAACCAATTAAAATAACAATATTTAAAAAACTTTGCCAGCAATGAAACAAAAAAAAAATTAAAACAAAATATTTTTTTTAGACAAAAACTGACACAAAATGCCAACATGTTGGCATTTCGATTTTTCTTGACATACAACGATATTTTGATTGACAAGCAAAATTCTATCTGTTCTCACTTGTTTGTGATTTTATATGACAATCAGTGGTCATATATGACAACAAATGTAAATGACAATACGTTTCCATTAGATTGACAAGATTTGTCATTGAAAACTGACCTAGTGAAAACCAGGCTTGTGTCTAGGACATGCCTGATGCACGGTGTACGAATAGGAAATATACAATCAGTGCACCGCCGCAACAATAAAATATAAGTAAGAAACCGTGCAATATTTACAATAAGGGTATTTTCTATTTCTAGGCTATGCCGTTGATGCCGTGACGGTGCAAGAATAGGAGATATACAATCAATGCACTGCCGCAACAAAAAAATACAAGTAACAAAACCATACAATATTTCCTATGTATGCTACACTGAAACCCATGTATACGGCGATGCTATGAAGTATAGTTTACGAAATGCAACCGTGTGATTGTAAAGAGAGAAGAGAATGAGAGAGCAGTCAAACAGAAGGTGAAATCATGGTATAATTATTTGACAAGGTAGCCGTGACTGCTTTTTGGCGATTGGTTTTTGTCAAAAAAAGCTAAAGAAGTTGTAGTTTGCTGCTGTTGACTAGCTATGTGCTTAGTTTTAACTTTTCTTTGATTCATTAAATTTATTCGCGAAGTTTATTGAAAATTTTTTAGTTTGCTGCGGGTGACTAGCTATGTTTAAGTCGTCGCTTATTTTTTCACTTTTCTTTGATTAATTGCATGAACAGCTAATTTTGACAACTACCCATCGCCGCTCGTGAGAAAAAAGCCCGTCTACGCTACTACCTTGTCAGTAATTGTGCCATGGGTGAAATCAGCGTGAAGTGCAGCTCACTTCGAGCTGTTGTTTTTACCATGGAAAAACTAGACAAGGTAGTGTTAAGGCTGAACGTGTTCTCTTTCATGGTGACCATAACTGTCAAACTCAGCCATTTTGCTATTTTTGCCCATTTTTGCTTTCTCATTACATTCTCATTGGTTGCAGATTTTGTATCAGCTGTCAACTTCGTTTTGACAGTTTCGGTCACTGGCTCTCCACCGTTACATTACCTTGTCTAGTTTTGCCACGGATTTTTGCTATATATTCATAATTGTTTTGGTGAAAATTCTTTTTTAGTTATTTTTTTACAAGCCATAACATAATACGTTACGATACATACGTTGCTATACAGATCTTTCCTTTCAAAGAAGTACACATTTTTTATAGTTTTATTTATTTTATTGAACTTAAAAATCAAATAAAGTGTAATTCATATCCGAAAAAATAGAAAACTGAAAAAAATTGAAATAAACTTTGTATTATACGTGTATTTATTATACTTATAAAATTCCTAATTTTGTTAAAATTTTTCCACTTTTTTGCCATTCATCATGTTTGTCGCCATTTTTTCAAAATTCAAATTTGAGATCAGCTCTCAGTACTCTCACAATATAAAAATAAAAATTTTTTCTCTGTTATGAAGGTTTAAAAAAATTTTCTGTAACATTTTATTTTTCAGTCGCGGTAGACCTTATATTTAGGTGGAAAAAGATTAATAAGAATAAATTTTCGAAATAGTTCAACACTCTGAGATCAATGTTTTTTTTTTCCTTTTTGCCTGCTTTACTCATTTCAAATGTCAGTCATCTATTACATGCACTTATATTGTAACTTTGTAACAGCTGCTGCGGCCTGTCACTCAGAGGTGAGTGCCATGTCAATCTAAGTGTGTGTGTTCATTCTGTCTGTGAGCATGTGTAGTTCGCTCAGTTGTTATTTCAATTAATTCGCAATCCGAATTGATTGAAATTTCTTCTCTGTAGACTTCAAATACAAGTGCTGAGCATTCCGACATTTATTTTCCAGTGTACGTTTGAGTGTGACTATGTGTGTGTCTGACCATAGGTATGTCAATGTTGACTTTGCTATGTGTCAGACTCTGTTGCTTTTGCTTTTTTTCTATTCGTTTTTATTCGTTGATTTAATTAAATATAAATTTATTCCATGCACTTAGTTACAAGAGCTCAGATTTTGCTTTTTTTAAACGACGTTTTGAACGTTGTTTCTCAATGTGTTGCGTTTTATAATTAAAAGTGACAACTTGCTGATGTGTTGAGATGTGCTCGCGTGAACTTTGACATGTGCTCGTGTGAATAATTGAACACAATTTTTCACTTTTATTTTCACTTATTGTTCTATTAAATTAGCACTGAATACTAGGAATTTTTATTATTACTGTGACTTGAAGGGCATCATCTATAGAAATAAAGCTAATTTTCTGTTTGTTTGTTTGTTTGTTTGTTTGTTTGTTTGTTTGCTTGGCCTTTATACAAATCTAAACGGCTTAACGGATTTCTCTCAAACTAGGTATACATATTAAGTGCATCCTAGATTAAAATGTTACATACTTAGTTTTTGCCACGCCCCCTCCAAAATTTTTCAACTAACGGTAATTTTGTTATTATAATACTTTTTACAATTAAAGTTTTTTTTGCATTTAATTTTAAAAAGTTTCTGTTATTTTGACACCAAAAACACTCACATATTTTCGAAATTGGAGAAATTTTCAGTACAACTACTTTTTCATAAAACATCGTTACCTAAGAATGAGAAAAAACGACATGAAAATCAAAGTTTGGTCTTTCGATGCAAATACCTCCGCTGTCCATTAATATATTTCATTCAAATTTTTTTTGTTCAAAAGTTCAATAAAAGCACTTTACAAAAATAGTTTGAACTGTACCGTTAGGTCAGTTAATACATGATTTATGATTTTGTCAAAAAGGTCCAAAATATTGACTTTTTACTCAAAAACTGACTCAAAAATTGTTTTTGTTGTAAAAATGAAATCAATTAAAAATTGCACATCTGGCTACCTTTCATATGGCATAGCATTTATTTGCAAAAATTCTTCCAGCTTAGCGCAAAAATTATTTTACTGTTTTTGTCATCAAAACAACAAGGGTTTGATTTTTTTCCCTTTGATTTTTTTCGCGAAATTTATTTTTTCCAAAATGTTGTTTTTATATTTTTTACAAAAAATTCAAGTCTCAAAAATATTTTATGTGAAAAAATTACCCCAATATCTCTTTCCAATCACAAGTTATGGCTAAAAATCTATTTTTTCATACCAGCTATACTCAAATTATCTATTCTAAATATCTTTCTTATATTAGTACGTCTATATTTTTGCCGAAATTTGGGTTTAAGACCCAGCTAAATTAAACTAAATTAGGGATTAAAAAATTGTAATTTTTGGATTAAAAATGCCTTTAAACCAAAGTGTGGGTTAAAATATAGTCCAACATTTTTAACCGTGTAGTAAGACTTTTTAACGAAACATTATTTCGAGGTTCATCATTAAAATTATCTTAAACATTAAATGGTTCTTTCCATTTCGTTCCATTTGGATTTTTGAAGTTGATGTGGCTTTTATAATTTTGTTTTGTTTTCAAGAACAAACAAATTTCACCAAGCATTGGATCAATATTTTTTCCTCTAAACCTACACAGTAAAAAATTTGAGGGTAAATTTTATCTTTTTTATAACATTTGTATGGTATAAACTTTTTTTATTCCAAATTATTTATAAATTTTATACCACTCAATATTATAAAAATATTAAAACAAATATAATTTAAAAATTTCATATGGAAATCATGTGTTAATCAAAATATATTCTGGTTCGAAAGAAAAAAATTCACCGAAATCGGGAAATTTAAAAATATAGTGGTTTCGATTGGTCTGACGAGAAAAATGGTCTGGAAGAATTTATAAGATTTGATGGTATAACTTTTAAAACATTTTTGGTTTGGATTTATATGTATATAAAATGGTATAAAATTTATGCACATATTTTTTATTGTGTAGTTGCCATTGGCATTATGATTGGTGATACCTTTTATCATATTCATCAGACTCAGTGACCAATTGTTTTATACGTTCGCTCCCACCGGTGGGTCACACAAAATATTCATAAGAGACTGTGTGCACCACCGGTGGGTCACGGTGTAGGTATTTTTGTAAAGAAGTTTTTTAAGTGGCTTGTTGTGGAAATGATTTTTCACGTGGCACTACATTAAGGTAAGTTTGTATGAGGGGCTATGTGACACACCGGTGGTCACATTCTAAAACACATCAAAAACAACATAAATTTAAAACAAAAGGCACGGTTTAACAGTTATACATATAAACATCACTTTTACACAAAAAGAAAACTTTTGGCACTATGGTGACATCTTTTTTTCTATGCCGGCAGTCAACGTGTTAAGAAAAAAAAATTCAGACGTCGATGCCGGAGGATATTCGAATCTGAAGATACACTCGAGATAGCACAGAACTTTTAATTGTTATCTGTTTCTCAAAATTTTGGTGATATTGATTGCAGTGTTAACGTTTTTTTTTAAATTTGGTGAATTAATGATTTGCATATTTTTCGCATATGCATTTTCCTGTTTTTTTTAGAAATGTATACTTGAATGTAGTTTTTCAACTTTTTCAATAACATGTATATAAGGTTTTATATCTTGGGCACCAGAAGTGGTTCCGAGGATAATTTTCTCAATTCGGATTCTGCAAATAGTTTTGAACGAAACTCTGTCTAAAGATATTTATTTTAAGACAGCAGGAAAAGGCCACGATTGGTATAAAATTTTTTTAAATGCATAGTTGAGGTGTTTTAACTAAATAGTAAAATTCATGCTAGGAAGGAACATTTTCTAAAAAATAAGGGTCCGCCAAATAACTTTTTTTTTTGATAATTCTATAAAAAAAACTACTGGATATTTTCTCAAATTTCTTTTTTTATTTGAAAGTACAATCCTTCCGGTTAATAATGGAAAATAATTTCATTCAAATGGCTGCCTCGGCTGGCCATGCAGTAGCCTACACGATCGGTCCAATTTTAAAGCACATTATCGATTGTGTGCAGCTGTATTTCACCAATGGCTTCACGAATATTATCCTTTAAAGCGTCAATTATCTCTGGCTTGTCGGCGTAACACTTACTTTGAGGGCACCCCACAAATAATAGTCCAACAGTGTCAAATCGCAGCTCCGAGGTGGCCAAACGACATCAGCTCTGCGGCTGATAATGCGATCTTCAAAAACAGGGTGCAAAACATCGAGTGTAGCTTCGGCTGTGTGGCACGTAGCCCCGTCCTGTTGAAACCAAATGTTGCCAATATCCTCCTCTTCAATTTTTGTAAACAAAAATTCGTTCAACATGGCCGGATAACGATCGTCATTGACTGTAACGGCCACTCCTTGCTCATTTTCGAAGAAAAATGGCCCAATTATGCCTCTGGACCAAAATCCGCACCAAACAGTGACTCGTTTTGGGTGCAGCGGCTATTCGATGTATGCGTGCGGGTTTTCTGTGCCCCAAATGCGACAATTTTGCTTGTTTACATACCCGCCAAGATCAAAATGAGCTTCATCTGAAAAGATGATTTTTTTGGCAAAATCGGCATCTTCTGTAAGTCGATCGCAGGCCCTCTTAGCGAAGCGAAAACGCATTGGATGGTCAGTTGGCTTCAACTCCTGAACCAATTGGACTTTGTATGGCATCATACCAAGGTCTTTTTGCAAAATTCGTCTCAATGATGTCTCCGAAATGTTCAATTGTTGAGAACGACGGTGAATTGATGTTGATGGCGCTTCACGCACACTTTCTGCCACAGCAGCAATATTCTCGGGTGTACGCACTGCTTTTGGCTTTTCATGCTTTGGTTTATCGATGAGGATGCCAGTTTCTGTCACTTTTTTCACAAGATAGCGAACATACTGAGCTGACGGTGCTTCTCTTCTTCCAAAATCCGTACGCAATTTTCGCACACATTCTGCAACATTACCATGATTTGCACAACATTACCATGTCGCAATATTTCCCAGCGTTGTTCAAGCGTATACACAACCATATTCGTTCAGCGGAGGGATAAAAATAATTATCTGTCGAATCAGACATGAGCTAAGTGTTACCATTCACGAAATAAGCACTTGTTGAAAAAAAAAAACGTTAGATGGCGGACCCTTTAGAAATAGGAAAAAATCGTGGTCTTAGCCTGGTGTTGTAAATGGATACTCTGTTGGACAGGGCGTTGTTTAGAAATATTTGAAGAATCTAATTTAATAAAATAATATTCGGTACCACTGCTGGTGCCCAAGATATAAAACCGAGATGTATTCATTTTTTAAAACAGTCAAAAGTACACAGTGATGTGCAAAGAAATAGGGACACCTGTATTTTTATATTTAAAACTTCTTGAATTATATACAATCGTACCACACTAAATGCTAGCTGTGCTATGTGTGGTAACTTAAAATAAAAAAGTAGTTGTGTTTGAATTGAGTACTCAAATACTATAGCAAGATCAAAAACCACCCACCGGAAAAATGAGAATTAATTCTTAAAAAAATCGGGAATTGAATGGATTCTTGTGCTTGCATTTTAGAATTCAATTTTGGGGGCGTTAAAGGAAAAACTGCTTCAGAAGCCTCGAAAATTTTAATAATGTATTGTTTGGTAGGTTATAAAAACCATTACTTGTTTAAATCATTTTTAATGTTTTTTTTTTAAATTCAGATTGCTTTTGCAAGGAAGAATACAACCAAGAACAGTGCCAAAAAGATATTTAGAAAGCTATACGCAAGTCAAAATATAAGGATACATTTGAAGCAAAATTGAGGAAGCAGCCTACATCATAAACATTAACATTTTTTTGCACTGTAGTATTACTATTCTTTCTAATTACCTAATAGATGTCTCTGTAATGTGAATTATTACAATATAATTTTTAATTTATTATTTAAAAAAGAATAAAAGATTTTCAACTCTGCCATACAAACCTATGTATTATGGAATTCATTCATATACATCTATTCCAAAAGGGCTTTTTAGGGATTCATACTTTTCTCATATCCGAAAAATGCATACTTTATTCATTTAAAAGAATCCATTTAATAAGCTAATAATAGAATCGATTTCAGCAGTGATTCAAGTGGAAGGCAGAAAAAATGTACTACTTTTTGTACGCCATCACTATGTTAAAAATAATCAATTCTAGAATCAATAATTGGAATATAGAATTGATTCTTTTTCCCGGTGGGCAAGTCAATAGAAAACTTTATCATTAAAAAAAAAAGAAAAATTATATCATAAAAATATTCAAAAAATTTATTTAATATTTGAGATATTTATCATCAAAGTTCAATTCAAAAATTTTTAGAATTTAGGTGCTCATAACTTTCTTAGCTGTGACTTTATGCAAAATGTTTTGTAAGCAACTTAATGTTAATTTTACTAAATTCTTAATAAGTTATAAACTTTGGAAATCGAATAAAAGATCCATTACATATGAAGTAAAATGTAATGATACTTCCCGAGGAACAATTTCATATTTTGTGTCAACAAAATATCTTATTTATGTCCGGTGCCCGTGTCGGTAAATGTCCGATCTCTGCACCGAAAGAATTCCTATTTCTGGAACATTTGGGGCAAGCACAATGTACGAACGAAGGCCGATCCGGGCACTCGTCAGTTTATTGTGTCCGAATATAGTCGATCGTTTTTGAACACTTTCTTGACATATTACAGACTTACTACGGTACTATTTCAGGTGCTTTCAAGGTACTTGTTGGGTTTTGTTTGGGGTACATTATAGTTAAGACTTAGGCTAGTTTCGATACGTATCAGCTACTTTATTGACACAATATATGCATTTTTTTCTCGAGTCCTGTTCGCTGAGAAGTTTGGTACGGACACAAATTGTTTCTGGGGCTTATTTTCCAATTTTTCCTACATTTTTTTACACAAATTATCATGGGAAATCACCAATCGAAAATATTGATGCTATATCTTGGGCACTTTTTACATATATAATTCATGCAGCTTTATATATAAAAATACAGGTGTCCCTATTTATTTGCACGTCACTGTATATTTCTTCAAAACAAGAAAACGCATATGGGGAAAATATGCAAATTATCAATTCCCCAAATTTAAGTAAAACATTAACACTGTATTCAATATCACCAAAATTTAGACAATCAGATAACATTCAAAAACTCTGTGCAATCTTGAGTGTACCTTTAGATTCGAATGTCCTTTACACAGCACACTGTAGGGAAAAATAGAGAAAGGCATCGTTTTGGGCAAAATATTATTACATAGTTAAAGTCTACTACAGTGACACATATTCGTATAAACGCACTCTTAATTTTAAATTTGCTACCTTCTCTCTCTTTTATTAATGCATTATTCAAAACAAATTCAAACTCATATTGTTCACTAAACTAACGGAAATTTGTACTGAGTGCAAAAAGCTGTTTTCGTTGTTGTTGTTTTATATAAATCAGTTCAGTTTAAATATTTTACTAAAAACAAGTACACATTCCTTTAAACGCACCTGAATAAGGAGGTCGAAAATATATTAGTGGTTTAAAGAAATAAGTATTTGCTTGTATTTAATTAACAATTGGTAAGTTTTGTTTAATTTAAATGTAAAAATATTTTCTTAATGATATTTTTTTAAGATTTTATCAAAATGCCAAAGGGAAAATACCTCAATGACACAGAAAAAGTCCAAATCAACCTGTAACATAAAGAGGGTTATTCAAATCGGGAAATTGGGCGGAGACTAGGAAGATCAGAAGCTGTCGTCCGCTCTTTTTTAAAAAACGGTGTTAATTATGGAGTAAAAAAATCCACGAAAGGCAATCGAAAACTGAGTATTCGCCAAGTTAATCAAATTAGGAAGGAAGCCACCACAAGTTTTTTGAACTCAACTCAAATAAAAGAAAAATTAGATCTTCCAGTGACAACGAGGCACATTGCACACATTTTACGTAACTCAGATAACGTTAAATGGAAAAAAACCGGTGAGCAAGCCTGTGTTGAAGCCGCATCACAAAAAGGCGCGCTTAGACTTCGCCCAAAAACACATGCAATGGTCAACTGAGTGGGACAATGTTGTGTTTTCCGACGAAAAAAAAATTTAACTTAGATGGCCCAGACTCTTACAGCTGTTATTGGCATGATTTGCGAAACAATGACATACGTATGTCAAAAAGAAACTTTGGTGGTGGCAGCGTTATGGTGTGGGCGGCATTTTCATCTAGAGGTAAAGCAAATATCTGCTTTGTGCCGCCCAAAATGAATTCTAAAAAATACACGGAATTGTTGGATGATGCTCTCATTTCATTTTTGGATGATAAAATGGATGAAGACAGTATTTTTCAACAGGGTAATGCTGCCATTCACGTTTCTAAAGAGGCATTAAAGTGGTTTGAAGAGCACAACATCCCACTTATGAAATGGCCTGCATGCAGTCCCGATTTGAATCCGGTGCAGAATCTTTGGGGATGCATATCACGCAAAATCTATGGACAAAAAGCCCAAGGACACCTTTACAAAACCGTGCTAGAGCTCAAGTTGGCCATTAGAGCTCAAGTTGGCCAAGCTTGGGAAGATTTAGATCGTCAGTTGCTGGAAAATTTAGTGAAGTCGATGCCGAATCGTATATTTGAAGTTATAAATAAAAATGGTGGACCAATTAATTATTGAAAATTAAATAAATACCCATTCCTATTGAAAATTAAGTTGATGCGTTTAAACGAATATGTACTTGTTTTAAGTAAAATATTTAAACTGAAATGATTTATATAAAACAACAACAACGAAAACAGGTTTTTGCACTCAGTACAAATTTCCGTTAGTTTAGTAAACAATATGAGTTGGAATTTGTTTTGAGTAATGCATTAATAAAATAGAGAGAAGGTAGCAAATTTAAAATTAAGAGTGCGTTTATACGAATATGTGTCACTGTATGTTTGATTTTTCTTTAAGATATATGTAGTTATTTTTTTTTTATAAAACTCTAAGCATTTTGAGATCGTTTTTTTATACTGATTTTCTGGAAAAACAACTCTGTCCTTGCGGGGGAGGAAGATCTATTTTTTTCCTAAAATTTTTTTTGGGTGATCTTAACAACCCTATGCAACTTTTGAAACCTCTTAGAATGTGAAGTTCTAAAAAACATTTTAATTCGATGCGCCCTAACGGACATATTATTGGGAACGGGCAATTCCCAAAATCTTTTAAAATCTATGATTTTGGTATAACCGTGTTAATAACTTTCATGTTTCCTAAGTTAAGCTCAAGTTTTAAATAAGCATCTACTTAGAATACATGGAACAAAATTTAACCACTAATTTGAGTTTCATAAGTTGCTACCCTTAAGTTGGTACTGGGATCGAAAGTAAAAAAAACACTAAAAACTGAGTTGATTTACAAACAGATTTTTACCTTCTGAGCTATATAAAAATCGTGCGCCACCAACTTTCGGTAAAATTTAAATGAGGTTTGTACGAGAATACTTGAAGACAAACTATATAGTTTTATTATTGATGTGCCATGAAATTAACGAAGATTATAACACATTCAAGGAGTGATACCATTTTTGTGGCATTTGTTAATTTTTCGTAGTTTTTGAGATATAGAAAACGCGCGCCATAAGAAAGGTAATATTTTAAACTCATTTTAATAAATTCGATGAGATTTGAAAAATTTTGAGGTTGGTGGCATTAGTGTGCCATTAATATTACCCACACAGCAACTCCTCAAAAATGGTCATTTAAAACGAACACCATCAAAAAATATAACTTTTTTCACTGGCACATCGAAGATCCTGAAAGGATAAGAACGCTCCTCTTTGCACATGTATGCTTTCGACAATTTTGCATGTTTGCCACAAGGCGCTCTTAAAAATGTTGAATATTTTGGATGTGCCAAGATGATCAAAATTCGTTTTTTTGATAACGCGATTAACTCAGTAATATAAAATTTGAAGGAGTTGCCCAAGAACCATGAAACTTAGTAATAAGCATTATGACAACAAGGTATGATACTAAAATCAAAATGGGCTAAATAAGTTCACTACTTCGTGTACCCTACATATACTCTAATGGTCAATGTGAAATTAATGTCGCCTTTTTAATGTTACAATGATACAAATTGGCATGGTGCTTTATGTTATGTATGCCAACAATCCTGCCATAAATAATTGATATTGGTTTCATTTAAAGCCTACTTTTGATACTAACACCTGTACAAAGTAAAGCACAAGCGCAATTCTAGTGACAAAATTCGTCTTTTGAACTTTATGTGAAAATATTGAGCTATTGTCAAAAATATTAACCTCTATAAGTCGTTTTTATCTAAAAACAAACTTTTAGGTATATTTACTGTAAGTAGGGTAGAGCGAAGATGATTTGACGAAACGATGATTTGTTCATTAAATCAATAAATTTTCCATATTTAATCAAATCAATCAAAAAAAATATTTTCAAACTATTTGTCTTGTTAATTTGTAAGAAAAATCCACCCTGCAGTCTTTAGATCCTAATGTTTTTCTAACCATTGGCAAAAATGGTTAAGCACTTTATTTACTTTTTGTATTAATCTATGAAAATATAATATAGTATCCAAAAAAAAAAATTAAAATAAAAAAGCGCATATTTTAAATAGTTGGTGTATTCATTTTTTTTACAAATCCATTGACTTTTTCTCACTGAGTACGCAGTTCATAACTGTTATTCTGGGTTTATGTAAAAATTGTTAAAATTTTGACATGAATATGTACAAAATACTGACTTGTAAGGTTTTTGTAAGATTAACTAACAAAATTTCTGGCATTTCAGTGAAAAATTTGTCAAAATATGATGAAATTTTATTCCCTTGAACTCATACGAATCATTTGATACCCATTACATCAAAATCGGTGCACTAGTTCTCATGCTATAGGGTAAACACTACAAAAAACCACTAAACCGCGCCCCTTTACCGCCCGCCTCGCTAAATGGTGTGTTCGCTTTCAGATTTATTACTTTGATGGGATGCTTGATGAGTACGCAAAAGTCCATTAATGTACCGTCAAATTTTTTTCCCATTTTTCTCTACATCCAAATGTTAAAAGATTTTGGGAATTGCCCATATATCTATGCACATTTTATTATTATTATTTTTTTATTATTTATTTAAAAATAAAATGGATTCCACTTCACTAAAATTGAGCTATTAGGGTTTTAGTAAATGGAAAAACTTCAGCATGTAACTATTGTTAACATTTGTGGAATAGAAGTGAAAATATTGAGAGTGAATGTTATCCACACTATCGATGAATCTTGGTATGAAAGGGTTATCAGAAAGTTACTTGGATCAATCAAGTTACGCTGACTATAAAAAAATAATTAGATAGAATCAAGAGCAAAAAATGCTTTTCTGTTGAGTTTTCGTAGTAGCTTCGGTCAGAAAAAAATTAATTGGAATCATTTTCATAAATGTTAAAAAAATATATTCACATATTTACTTTAATAAGACATTGTTTTGAAATTGCTCGTTGGTAATGCCTTTAAAATTCATTAAAAAACTGTTAAATTTACACCGATACGAGTATATATGTACATTAGGGCGGGTCGATTTATTTTTCGACAATTTCCCTATAATTTCCGTATTCTATGGGTTATTCCATGAAAATTTGCCAAAGGAACCATACCTCTATCGTTAAAATCGAGTCACCTACTTTTTGTTGGTAGATTTTTTCCCAAATTGACGTTCGTATGAAATATTACCTACACGTTCACATCCATAACTCAAAAACTATCGATCGGGTTTAATCGCCAGTAGGCGCGTTGGAAAGGTGAGCTCATTTTGATTAATTTACAAAAAAAAATCTCCAACATTGGTCCAACGGTTCAAAAGTTACGGGCATTTTTGTCCAAATTTTGGAGCAATTTTCCATTTTTTTCATGATTTTGTCCAAGAATATTACTTTCATGGCCATTCATTCATGTCCAATTGCTGGCTGCCACTGCTAAACGAGTTGCAGGAAAGAATGTAGAAGGCGCTATGGCGACGACATTAGAGAGCCGTACGAAAACACCAAGACTTGAAAGCAAACAAGACTTTCAGAAAAAATAATGTTTTTTTTTTACATTTTGTCTTTTACTACACTCAAATTGAATATTTTTTTTTTGATAATAGGTTGATAGATACTTGATTATCTCTTAATTTGAATTTTTGTAGAAAAAAAAAAAATAAAAAGGGAAAAAAAATCAAAAAGTTGGTTTTATGTGTTATTTTGTTTTAGCAATATCGCATGAATTAATCAACCGAATTCGATAAATTTGGGCTTAAACTCTTCGTTTTGAATTGTAAATTGAATTAAATAATGGATTGAGCAAAAAAAAAATAGCCATGAAAGTAATATTCTTGGACAAAATTATGAAAAAAATGAAAAAATAGTAAAAATTTGGACAAAAATGCCCGTAACTTTTGAACTTTTTACCAACAAAAAGTAGGGGACTCGATTTTAACGATATAGGTATGGTTCCTTCGGCAAATTTTCATGGAATAACCCATAGAATACGGAAATCATAGGGAAATTGGTGAATTTTTTCACTCCCTACAAATCGACCCGCTCTAATGTACATACATAGAAAAACTTCTTACTTTTAATACTTCTTCTTACTTCTTACGTTTAAACAACTTAACAACAAAGCGTATTTGTATTTTGTTAAACTTTAAGTTTCCAAACTATGATATGCAACTGGTATCTATGTTTGATGCTATCTATTAACAAACAAACAAAAAAACACACACACACATGCACACACACACACACAAACATTCATATTTACACATTTGAGCAAATACTTTTTCCAGCACTGTAAACAGTAAAAGTTATTTGTTCCATTTAATTAAATGGATTTTAGATTTTTACCTTTAGGATAAACTACACAGCAACAGCAGCAGCAGCAGCACCAACAACAAAGCACAGTCTATCACTGGCATATGCTGCAGCTTGTTATCCTTGTTGCCAGCGGCGAGTATGGGTGGCCGCTTTATCTAACCTTGTTGTTGTGCGAGTGTGTGTGTGTGTGTATGTGTCTGTGTGTGTTTGTGCGAGTACGAGTACAGGTGTTGGTGACTGTTGTTTGTTGCTTATTGTATATCCTTTGCGGGGGGAGTGTCGAGAGAAGTCGAGCTCCACCACCACCCCCAACAGCAGCACCTGGCTGTATGGCAACAAAAAAAAAAAAACAACAATGAAGGCAAAATAACCTTCTTCTACTTGATGCCACAAAAACTTTTAGCTAATCAAGCTAGGGACTTTTGTTCACTGAACACTTAATTCAATTAAGAATGAAAAAGGATATCTTTGTTGTTGTTATAGCTGTTGTTGTTGTTGTTGAAGTAGTCCGTTTTGCTATTGTTAAAGAATTCCAAATTTGAGTGATTTGCTGATATATTTTTGTAGCGGCAAAAGTCGTCGCTGGTATTGAAAACAAAATTTTTTTTTGTGGCGCGCAGAATCGTGCAAAAGAAAAGCAAGAAAACACACCGAAAAAAATAATAAAAATTTTCCGTTTTTCTCTTACAAGTAGTTTTGTTTTGTTTGCTTATATGTAGTTTTTCCACCACAAGTTGTTGTTGTTGTTCTAATGCGTTTTTCTGAGACACATCAGCAACATCTCGGTTGTTGTAGTTTAATTGTTGTTGTTGTTGTTGTTGTTGTTGTTATTATCTTAGAATATACAGCACTTGTTCGCAAGGACACACGAGAAATCCATACATTTAAAGGATGCACACTTTTTGTTCGCTTTGTTATCAAAGCAGTTTGGGTGGCGGTGTGACGGTGTGACGGTGTGATGGTGTGGTGGTGTGAGTTGCGGAGGTTGTTGCTGTATTGCTTGTCTATGAAAACTGTGTCAAATTGTAATTTTATGTATATTTTTTTTTTTGCTATCTGATTAAACAGCTGTTCAATTATGTTGGCCCTTTGTTGTTATTAACAACAGCTACACGCTGTTAATGGCGCACTTCCGTTTATTTTGCTGGCAAAAATTAAGCACTAAAAGCTTTTTCATTTGCAACAATTAAATTTGGTTTTTTTTTCTATTCAATAATGCAAGCAAATAATAATGATAAAATGAGCAACAACAATTTGCTCAACTTAAAAAAAAAATTCACAATTATTATGGTTTTTTTTTTGTGTTTTTGCTTTTCTTCAATTTTATCGCACTCGCTCACTTGCGTCGGTCGCACTCATCCGCTTACATATCCGCACGCAGTATCTTCTGGATTTAAACTGAAAGTCGTTAGAAATCTGTTGGATTTTTTTACCTCTCGCATTTCAAGTTCATTTAATATGCACGAGATGGAAAAAAAACAACGCCGAAGTATAGAAAAGCGCTTTTGGGAAAGCGCGCCAAATGCTATGCCGCTGTGAGAGTGTGTGTCTGTGTGTGAGTGTATTAAAAGCTTTTACAATTGGTTCGAATTCCGCTAGAATGGGTATTTCTATGCACTACCCCAACATTAATTTTCGTGAGCGCCACAGATTTCTGTACTCTGCTCTCGCTCTTTTAGTGGATTTGAGAGAGGGACTCTGTTTAACCTTGTGATGCCTACTATCGACTTTTGTTCTCGTAGTATTATTAGGCTTACTGAATTCATAAAAATGTTACATTCTAATTTGTGGAACATTTTAACAAGTGGACAATTTAACTTTTTTAACGTGAACGCAAAGATTATATATCAAAAAAATTGTTTGTTCAGCTGACTTAACCTTTTAACCTCTTCACTGCTGGGGTCACAATAAGTTTTATATGAAAATATGAGCCATTCGTCAAATTCTTAAACATTTGTGTTCAAATATTTAAAAAATCGCAGAACGTATTTAGTAAATAGAACCAATTGATCTACAGAAACTCTGTCAAAGTCTTTTTGAAGGCTACCATAGTCTTTTGTTTCAAAAATTGGCTCATTAGAAAGCGAAAATATTCTTTCTCTTTAATGCTTTTGTATTTTTTTTTTATCTTTATATTGTTTGGTGCATTTTTTATATCATTTTGCAATTTGACTGCTCTCTAACTTAAGGTGACAACAAGCGTTGAAATTTTAAAAATACATTGAAAGCTACCTTAGACCATGATTTAATTATCCATCCAAGACCATTCGTTTGACAACACACGTAAATATGTAAATAAAAATTTATTCTCTCTCAAATAAAAATGACAACCAGGGTTTTGTACTCTTCTCTGAAAAAAAGTTATGCTTTAGTGTTTGGTTGTGTATTTTTTTAAAAAACGTAGTTATTCTATATATTGCTGTTATCAAAAAAAAAAAAAAATTAGGGCACAATTGCAATAACTGGGGCGCCACGATTTGAAAATGGTTTTTCTTTTCAGAACAATATGTTTGGTTGAACAAGAAATCGATACCACTAGTTATCGAGTTATCGATTTTAAAAATTTTTTGCTTAGTAAAATATCTGTTCAATAAAATATCTATATCTTTACCATTTTCTAATAGATGTAAAATATTGATATGTCATTTGAAAGATAGTTTTCTATTAGAAAAACTACAAATAAAATGTCATAAATAAATGTCATTTGAAAGATAATTATCTATTAGAAAAACTACAAATAAAATACATAAATGTATGCAATTATTTGAATTTTGTTAACAGTTTTATATTACTTTTGCTCATAATTAGTGATAAAACCGTAATTTTTTTAAAAATTTGCAGCATTAAGGTGTAAAAAATATATTTTATGTATAAAGCCTGCAGTTTTTTCTTTCATTTAATATATACAAATCCATATTCGTTTTTTGAATTGACTCTAAGTTTAATATAAGTATTTGTTGCAATAATCAACTATTTAATTTAATAAAATGCAAGCTGTTGACCAAAACTGATCGGCATAAAGTTTCAAATTTTTTCCACTGTGTAAATTAAAGCATCAAGTTTAAAAGGGAATATGCAAAACTTGACGCCCAAGTCTTGACGAGTGTAAGCCAAGATTCAGATGCCATTTCTGTAACCAACTGTGTATTCACTTAGTGATAAACTACAACGAAATTGAGTATAGCACATTAAAGTAGTCGTCAAACATATGATAAAAACGTTCAGAAAAGTGTTTGAGCTATCTCTGATACCTGCGAACTCTAAATAAAGACGATTTTGTCATTCCTGTAACCACTCAAAAAACACAAAATGCCGTGAGATTTTAAATTACTTAAGGGCAGCGATGATCAAAACTTGCCCTCGAGCTAAGAGCTTTTTAAGCCATGTAAACTTATATAAATTCTGACGTCGCTAAAAAGCTTTCAGTCAATATTTACGATTAAAGTTATGTATAGTGCCGAATGCATGGAGTTTTTAACAAGTACTCATCGATCTGTTAAGTTTTATTAAAAGTAACCACTTAATCAAAATTGTTTTGGATTAAATTTAAAAAATTTTCAAAATTGGAACATTTGGCTTCTCACAAATCTCACAGCATATAATATTACTGTCAAAATTATTTTTTTTTTTGTTTTTATGTTGGTATTAGTAGAGAGCAGAATGCGCATCTCCGAATTTTACAGGTCAGAAAATTCTGCATTTGTTATACTTTTGCGGTCAGAATTTTCGAGAAAAGAACACGATTTATTTTGAGGTCAACAATTTTTTTTTTTGAAAATAACGGAAAAAATGCAGAACTCTTGAAGAGGTCAGAAAAAATGCAGAATTTTTTCCAGAAAAGAATGCGCTGTAACTGTAGCATCAGTTTTATTCTTACATTTATCCATTTTTCAAAAAAAGGGCACTTTTCTATATTTAAAAGCATGTGTTCAATGATATTTATCTCTAAACTGACTCTTCTTCTACTTATAGTAACTTCAAAGCTAAAAAATAATACAAATATTTAATAAAATTTTAAATTTTTTTGTGTTATGTGAGTTCTGTTTATATTTCTTTTATTATTTTAATATTGATTTACACAACAAAACATTTTCATTACCTTTTTAAAAACTCAATAAAATGTTCAATCAAAACAAACAAGTAGTGGAAAACGTAATAGAAAAAGTAGTATCCTTGGGTATTTAGAACTACAAAAAAGTATGATATTTAGGCAACTGAGCTTTATTTTCTCATTAAAAAATTACTCTTTTGCTCTTCTCTTCCATTTTACGGGTGTATATCTTCCTTCTTGTGAAAAAACGTCAAACGAATTGACAACCTATAGTAATTAAATCATGACATAGACAAATGCACTAATGAATAGACATTTCTTATAAGCGGACACATTCTTGGGAATGAACGGCATTTACGACATTTTCATAAGTGGACATCTCTCATATGCGGACAATAAGTAGGTAAGCATCGGTGTCCGCTTATGGGAGCTTTCACTGTATACTTTTTTTTCTGAAACTTATTCTGAAAAAACAATAATCCAAAGCAAAATGCTCTAAATAAATACTCTACATACTCTAAAATACCCTTTTATATGAATATTCTTCTAGTGGGTGCCCAAAACTGATTTTCAAGAAACATAAGATATTTTGATACCAAATTATCTGAAACAGAAAACTGACGTGTATATTAACAAAGGTTCTTTTCTCAAAAACACAGTAGAACTTGAGATATACTGACGCTTTTTATAATTAATTTTTTTACTCCACCTAGTGGGAATAACAATCATTACAAAAATATTTTAAAATACGGTTTTTTGTGTTGTATACGTGGGGTGAAAAATCTTCGGTGTCACACAGAGAAGATGGCACCACAAACTTAAAATCCAAATGCTTTCAAAATAGTCTTTAACCTTTACTAGATTACTGTCAAAATTTTATATGTTCTTTGTTAACCAAAGAAAAAAGTAAATGTCGTGTTTTGATTAAACATTAGGGCTATTCACGATGTGGTGTATTTGCTCGTGTATTGTGTATTTTTGATAAGTTTGATATTTGTAGTAAATTTTGTAAAACTACAAAAACAAAATGCACAATGTTCAAAATACAACCCTGTAGCAAAAATACAACGACAGAATGCTAGTGTATTCTTTGTAAATTTCTTTGTTTATTTCAGCAGCTAATCGCAAAAGCATTTCTACTCAGCATGGAGTGTGCTCCCGGCTGCGTTTTGAGCTTATTTAATAAAAATTAATATAATTTAGTGTTTTGTTTAAATTTTTGTATGATTTCCTTTAGTTAAATGCTAATTGAAATTAATATTTCCAAAAAAAAGTACAAACAAAAATCAGCTGGTTTTAAAGATGCAACACTTTATTGCAGGTTCGTTCACAATAATAAGTAAATATTGTAAATTTTGAAAAAATTTATCACAAATCTGTTGTTATTTATTTAAATTGTTACTTTAAGTTTCTGTTGTAAATTATTGTATTGTTGCATTTAAAAGAATCAATCTTATATGCTAATATTTTTTATCAATAAACTTAAACTTAAACTTAAATACACCACATCGTGAATTCCCCTATTTTTTCTGGATGGAAAAAAAGTTATGTAAAAGCCAGGCACGGTTTGTTTAATGTTGTGGCACATTTGCTCCATCCAGTTTTGTCGTGATCGTACAACCACGCATGATGCAACCACGTCCAGGAAGGCCAAATGAGGCAGTTATTCTATAAAACATCCGAAAAATATGTGAAATTGTATTCCAATGGCCGCAAAATGGAATTAATGGAGATATCTAACATCATAGGCTTCTCAATTGAGCTTGTAGGTCATATCGTTTGTGGATTTTGAAACATGAAAAAGCTTTAATTCTTGATTACCCAAGCGTAAGGCAACGTAACTCGACGTAGCCAACTGTCAAGTTAAAATCTGTTTAACCTCTTTGGGTAAAATGGTCACATTTGTGTACAAAAGTTTTTGTATTGAAATATTTTCTGATTTTTCGTTATTTATTTTAAATGTTGGCGCAATGGATAGCGAAAATAGTCTAGCTTTCTTTTAATTTCTCAAATATGTCGCGTAAGAAGGCTCCATTGTAAGCAGGGTAAGTAAAAAAGTGTTGATAAGTAATGAATTTATTGTAAAAAAGGTACAATATATCCACATATCTGTTTATTTAAAAACAATTACTTCCAAAAAAATTTTTTTAATGCAAAATGTAAATATGTCGCGGTAGAAGGCTCCTATGCCTGGCAAGTAAAAAATTGTTAATACAGTTGAACTTCGATTAACCGTGATGCTCGGGACCGGGCTAATCACGGATAACCGAAAATCACGGTTAAAAGAGGTACAATTTTACATGCATAAATTTTATTATTTTTATTTATTTTTGACAAAAACATGTAAATCTGCGTCTATAAAAAACTTATCATATCTCTAGGAATACATACATTTATTTAAAAAAATCTTTTATGGAAGTCTGTCTTATGTTTTTAGCTTTTGATTGTTCTTCCAACAAATGAGTTTGTATGCGATATATTTGCATTTTATCTGGTTCTGAAATACTACTTGGACAATTAAAGTTTTCTAAAAAACCTAACAAAATACTACTAGCCTCTATTGCCTGAGCCAATGTAGGCGTTTCGTCCACATTTCCTCCATCTGATTCCTCGGAATTTGAATCAAGCTCATCTTCTTGGCTTTGGGTAACCATGTCTACGATTTCGTCTTCAGATATAATAGCAAACGGAGCGACATAAGAGTCGCACACCATCCACTTTTCGACAGCATCAATCGTACATCCAGACGGTATGGTTATATCTGTTTGTATCTCAACAAGGCTATTTGGAGCATCTTCATTATGAGATAGTAACTTATTCCAAACTCTTTTTAAAACTTGCGGAGTTACAGAGTCCCACGAAGCTGCGGCTGCCCACAAAGCTGTCTTTATATTCAAAGATTTGACGAACTCACGTCTTTCATTAGCACCAACAAGTTTTTGAACGATCCGTTTACGGCAATGACATTTGAAGCTCCGAATTACTCCTTGATCCATAGGCTGAATCAAGGACGTGCAATTCAATGGGAGATATTTTACTATAACGTTTTCAGATATCATAGCATTTACATCTGGGTGTGCTGGACAGTTGTCTAATAGTAAAAGTATTTTACAGTTATTTTTGAGACCGGTGCGGCGTTGATGTTCCTTTGCTTCTGGTACAAAATTTTGATTAAACCACTCCAGAAATAGCTGTTGTGTTACCCAAGCTTTCTTATTAGATTTATAAATCACAGGAAGGTGTTCAACGTTTTTTAAAGCACTTGTGAGCTCCTGCAGCATTTGAACAAACTAGCACTGTGATTCTCTCCTTGGATTCCTTGTACCCTTCAATAGAATATTCATAACCACTAGCCAAAGAACTCTGAGGCAAACACCTCCAAAATAGACTGGTTTCGTCTGCATTGTAGATCTGTTCAGTTGTAAGTTGTTCGTTTTTAATGATTTCATCCAAGTCGTCCACAAATATCGTAGCAGACTCATAATCAGCACACTCCTTTTCTCCCGTAGATTTCAGTCGACGGATTCCATGACGTTTTTTAAATTTATCCAACCAACCAAATGAATAAGTGCACTCTGAATTCATGTTTAACTTCAAATGGAACATTTTTGCCTTTTCGACAATCATTTCGCCTGAAGTTCAGAAGCAAATTTAAGTTTAAGTTCATACAATATCTCGATTTCAATTAACTTACCTGAAATTGGAGTTCCCTTAAATCTTTCTTGCCGAAACCATTCATATGTTACGAAATCAACTTTTGGATTTTCGGATGTTTTTAGTGTATATCTGTGTTTAAGGCCAAGCATTGAATCAGCATCGGAGCAAAATTTAAAAATCCGATCTTTGTTTTTTATTAAATCGGATACAGTTTGAATGCCAACTCCATATTTTTCAGACAACATTTTAAAAGGTACTTTACGTTTTGAGTATTCATTAATCAGCTCCATTTTTTCTTTAATTGAAAGAACCTTTCTTGCTCTTTTTGCGAATTTAGTTTTTGACGGTGGCATGATGTAAGGAAAACACGTCTTGACAGATCAAATTTCACACTGATGAATGAATACATATGAAAATTAATATGAAAATTACACTTTCATGAAAAAGGGGAATCACCGAATTTTAATATGAGAGATGTGTATGTGTGTATTATACGAAAAAAACAAACAAGCAGTCATATGGACATGTGCATCACGGATAATAGAGGTAAATCACGGTTAATAGAGATAAAAAATCAACCACTCAGCATCACGGTTAATAGATAATCACGGTTAATAGAGTCACGGTTAATCGAAGTTCCACTGTATATGAAGAATTTATTGTAAAAAAGTATAATATTTCCATATATGAGCATATTTAAAAACTATTACTTCCATTTTTTAATTTAAAAATTTTAAACATAAAAATGTTGAAATTTTTTTTTTTGCAGAAATGTCTTAACTAGACCCTATTTAGTAAGAATAATACCTTTAAAAATATTTTTTTACTGTATTTCTTGGTGCGGGATTGAAGAGGTTAATGATAAATGTGTACAAGTCGTTACCGAAATCGTAACGTGGCGGGACGCAGCGTAGAAGTTTGTATAAAATAGATTTCTACGGACCGTTGAGATTTTTGACAGTTCAACAGCTGTGGTATAAGCGAAAAATTTTGTTTAACTTCACGAAATTGTAAATTTTAATACTATACAAGAAAGGATGCAGTCTTTTGTTGAAGAGGAGCCTACTAGAAATAAATTATTTCCTTTATAACAATTTTTTTGCGGGCTACAAATCGGCATTACGTAGGACTACGATTCGTTAATCTTTTATCTTCGAGGCAACGTCGCACTACGCTACGTCCCCCTTTAGGCGCGTTAGGTAACGCATTTTATATTAAATGACCAAAAAGACAAAGGTGTTCGTCTTTAAAAGTCAAATTTGGAACTGTTTGGCATTAACAAAAATAACTTTTTCATGCTATTTGTGACGATGAATGAATCCGATCCATCACATAGACTTGAGTCCAATCAGCAGTCGGTGGAGTGGTATTTATTTGTGAAAGCCAGTTTAAGCTTCTTTTCGACCGATTGATTTTCAACCGAAATCAAATAAAATCAGAAATAAAATTTCTTGGCTTCTTTTCGACCGAGCCAAGAAATTTTAATTTGGTATCAGATTTTCAAAAAAAGGAACTGCGGGCTCCGGTACAAAAAAATATGGCAAATTACTAAAAAGTCAAAAGGGACAATTTGTACAGATAACATTTTACCAAATCGGCCCACCCTAATACGTAGCTAATGTAAAATGTGTGCATTCAGTATGCATCTATGGTGTAAGAATTATAAGGTGTTCTCATCTCATGACATTTTTCATTATTTTTCTGTGTAATGCAGCATTATTTCAACATTTGAAAGGGTTTCATATAAAAAATTTCAAATGAAATGCCAAAATAAGGCAGCCTATTTCTTTTCTGATGTTCCGAATAAGAACAACTTATTATGAATACACCATGTATGTATCTAATATACCTTAATCGACTCTGCGCAAATTGACCCAGGAAAAGGAAAAGTGGCCCCAAAATGAAAAATGAAAAAAGGACCCAAATTGTATATGGAATACAACACGAAAAATTGGGGTCATATATCCTTTTTTTTTTTTTGGGTCATTTTTCCTTTTTTGGTGTGGAGCTATTTTTCAAATCCTAAATAACAAAAAGTGAAGTTATTGCAATGCACCTTAAATGGTTTGTCCCTGTACGGAATGTTAAAAATAATATTTCGTAAAAGTGCAAAACATTTTGCAATAAAAAGCGCTACTTTTTCAAGAAATATTTTCACTGCTGACCGTTTATTCCGTTAAAGGAAACATTTGGGATAATTTTTGATTTTAATTTGGGGTTAAATTTAATTTTATGTATTGGGGTTTTATGTCATTTGAAAATAGGCATTTTTTAATTTTTCGTTTTGGGGCCATTTTGTGCAGAGCCACCTAGTGCGTTAAAATTTTTGAAATCAGTAATTTAAAATGCTTAAAGATTAGACATTTCCTTCAAATTTCATTTAACCTTCATCTGGCCTCGTAGGGTACGTATATACTAGGGATGGCAATTTTTGGAGTTTTTTCGATCCCGGGATCGTCCCGAAATTCAAGAAGTTTTTATTTCGTTATTTTTTTTTGCCAAAAAGTGCAACACATTCACTTCTATTCTTTTATAGTACATACTCTGTATTAAATTGATATAACAAAGAAGCACAATTTGTACCGATTCAAAAAAAAAAAAAAACAAACATAAAATTTGACCAATCATATATCTTCAGTAATTTATAACATAGTTTTTATAATACATGCACAAATACATATTTTCGGTTTAAGCTTAGTATGCTGTAGAAGCGAAAAAAATCTTCCGTAAGAAATGCATCGCGTTTTTGACAACGAAAAGGTAGCGAAATTTTTTTTTTGTTGGTTAGTACGCTGTTGAACCGAAAAAATTGTTCAATGCAGCCAAGTTCACAACCATGATTGGAGAGTTAAAATGTCAAAATTTCGCTGCCGTACATTGAATTGGCGTGGAAATTTGACATTCAACAATAACTTTCAACTAATACATTTAACAAACACTTAATGGTAAGTATGTGTTAGTGTTGAGTCTACACCAAAATTTTGCGTGTAGAATTAAATGCCTAAAAATTTTTGTTCCAACAGCATACTAAGCTTTAGCAGTAACTGCTTGCATAAAATTATTTTAAATCAGTATTTAAACAGCAATTGTTTTAAAATTAAATTTTTTTAGATTGATTATTGTTCAATTATCCTTCAATAAATCAATTCCGCCTATAATAAAGATTCTACAGCGCTTAAAACCTGTTGCGCCAGAGTAAATTTTACTAAAAAGAATAACTTTAAGCACGATTTTTTTGAAACATACTTTTTCAAAACTGGCTACACTACTGAAAACAAACTAATCGACCAATGTTCCTATTATAACTCTACACATTTTTTACCAAAATGAGCGTCTTTGAAAATTTTTTTTTGGTTTTACACGCAACAATATGGTCAAAAATAATGTCAATTTTTTCCACTTTTTTTCCACGCTTTGTAATTTTCTTAATTTTCCATTTTGGTAAAAGATGTGCATTCAAGAGTCTTTCTTCGAAAAACATTTAATTTTCAGGCGATCAGCGTGAGGATGTAGAATTAACATGCAAATTAAATTTTTTGTGTATGTAATAAAATTTTTTAGAAAACATCTTTTAAATTATGCCTTAATTTTAAACGCTTTGACCTAAAACCTCCCTTTAATTATATGCTATAGCACATTCAAATTAAAATTAAAAAGTCAATACATTTAAGTAAAAAATAAATACAATACTCTTTCTATTTAGAGCTTAGTAAAAATATTCCTTCTTTTGATCAAAATACGATCTTTATGAAATTAAAGCATTAATGGTTTCATCCCCTAACTTAGACTTTAATTTATTGCATATAAGGGGTCGTCCATAAACTACGTTACTGATTTTCCGGTTTTTTTACCCCCCCTCCCCCTGCGTTACTTTTCGTAGTGCTTTTCAAAACCCCTTCCCCCCATAAAGTAACGTGACATATGAAATTAATTCATTCTAATGATTATATATTTTGACTAGCTCTGACAAATTTCACTAGTATTAGTGACTAGTATGACTTGAAACATTAAAGGAACAATTGGAAAAAAATCAATAATTAATATCATCTGTAAAAGCTATTCCATCTGCGATCCAAGATTCGATGCTCTCAATCACTGGGATAGAAGAAGCTAGTAGCTTTGTTGAGAATTCTTCAAAATAGAATTTTTCATCGGATTCTATGTCGACCCATTCAGGTGAATCCTCATTTCTAACGCAAAGAAATTCACCTGGTCTTTGAAAGAGTACCCTTAAAGGCTGCACCCGAGCTGCACCAAGTTCTGTGTTTTTGTGTAAATGCTTTCTGAAAATTGATTTTTTTAAATAGTATGTTTTATTCCGATTTATTGTAAACGATATAATACAAACTTATGACAATTCATAGAAGTTTTAAAAACGAAATACAAGCCGCAGGTAGGACACGGCCTTAAACCGATTTCTTCTTTCTGAGAAGGACAGTACATGTCATACGGTATCTCCTTTGATCAAGAACATTCAGGCCTTAACGTCAAAGCCTGTCGCAAAAGCAAAGACCAAAATTTTTCAGACGTGTGCTGAGGTGGTGAAGGAATACCAAAAGGTTCCTGTGTCGAGGGAAAAGGCGGTGGAAGAAATCGTTAAAACAAAAGTTAACCATCAATTTAGACGATCAAACATAAACATAAGGTTAAAAATTTTTGAAATGATTGTGTTATTAATTAGAGGTTTTCGGCCGATTTTTTAATTTTGGTAACGTTACAATATCTAAACACCTCCCCCCCTACCGTTACTTATCGTAGTGCATTTCAAAACCCCTCCCCCCCCTAAATTGGTAACGTAGTTTATGGACGACCCCTAAGACCTGCAGAGAAGAAGCACCGCTCCACCTCAACGCTTGTTAGTTCGATCGTTGATCATTGAAAGGGGGATATATGTGATGGTAGTTTAAAAAATTTTAGATTTAATTAGATTTTAGAAAAATTAGATATTAAAAAAATTGTTTTCAACAATCCCGGGATTCGAATCGAATAATCCCGGGATATTCGGGCATTAAAAAAGATCGGGATCCCTAGATCCCGGGATTTCGGGAGCCCTAGTACATACCCCACGTTCTTTCTCGTGTTGATTTGTTTGAAATTTTTTTCTAGTTTTCCGGATTTTTTATGAACGCTGATCTTTGTTTTTTTCAACTTGGACTATTCTACAGTTTAAAGTGGTATCTAAAGATGATTTTTGAATTTTTTTGTTACAAAATAATCAATATTTAAATTTTACAAAGATTTTAATCACTGGGGTTCGTATGTACACCACGAGTCCAGGTATGTTGCTCAGGATGAGCATGCCAGGTGAAGGTTAAATAGTGCTCTTAATCAATGCTGATTAAAAACTTGATTACCGGTTCTTTTTGTTAATGTCAAGAACCAGTAGTATCAATATATATTTTATATTATAATCGCTAATTAATCTAGTATATATATATAATAAATTTTATCTTACTTTAAAATTATGACATTTCTTTTTAAAAAATAAATATTTTCGTAAAATTTCAAGGAATATTAAATTGAATCGTCTTGTTTGCAATGTTATTTCGTTCTTTAAAATCATTTAAATTGAATATGCAAGAGTATAAATAATCAGCTTCTAAGTTACATAAATGGTTCGGTGCTGTTGTATGAATGTATGTAGGTACGTACGTATGCATATGTTTTTGTATACATGTATATATGCACACAACAAGAAAAGCAACAACATCATCAATAAAGCTACAACAACAATAACAATTCAAGTACCACCTGTAGACATCTTCAAATCTTAATTATATTAAATCTTTCTCTTTCCCATTGAACTCTCAACTCAAGGCAGGAAAATCTCACCGTCAAACTCTCCTCAAGTATAACATAAAAGATGGTATGAAAAAGCTTTACTCAAAGTTTTCTCATACACCAACCCAGTTCAGAAATAGGCTGCTGCTCATGTAAGCACTTACTTAACGACTTCAGCGCTGATTATGATAGACGTATCGACACGAAGTCAAGTGTCTTCGTGGTGGCACCTAACGTTTGCACACTGTTGCCAGATCAGTGGATTTCCCGTCAAATCAGCGAGTTTTGATGTCACATGTCGAGGTAAATTATCAAAAATGCACTGGTGGATTTTACGTCGGCCTAATTTTATTAATTTCAATTTCATTTATTATTAATTTTGAAGATGATTGAGCACTTCTCCGTTAACAATTTTGTTACAGCAGTAAAAGAGTATATTTTGCATTTTTGAAGATTTGTGGGTGTATCTTCTTGGATGGATATCAAAATTATTATATCAGATTTTTGGTTTGAAATACTTAAATATAAGGATGCAGCTGCAGATATAATTTTTTACGAACTGTCAAACTTTTCACTACACCTGTTATCATTGCCTTGGTCAAACGCTGATGTTAAATGAGTGGTGCCAGAAATGATGCAACGACTAAAATATGCCCCGATAATATCTAATTTTAATTGGGTCGAATACTATGTCTGTCAACAAGAATATTAATGGAGGATGGATTGATTTAAATTAGTATATACTTTGAGTTGTTTTTAATTAGAACTTGAATTTATATTTTTACTGATTTTTTTTTACCTTATTGTAAATATGTAGTTTTATTCATACTAGTATCGCCTGTGGCCGAAATTCAACCAATTTTATGAAATTTCAATAGCTTTTTATCATTCTGAGGCGTTGAACTTGCCTTAAGAAAATGTGCTGTACTAAGAAAATCTTAAGTTTCAATACAAAAATATGTTTTACTGAGAAAAGTAACAGTTTTCGAGATATCGTTATAAATTTTCCTGACAAAATAAAGGAAGCTTTTCAAAATTTACTATTTGTAAGAAATTTCACCATAAAAATATGTATTCACACATGTTACATAAAAAAATGCTTATTGTAGGGTATCCGTAAGGGATAGCGAAAAATGTTTTTAGTACATTGTATTAATGTCTAAAGTTTCCTCTTACGCCAGTCTTTCCATTTCTTATAGTTTAGGTTTTACTTCAGAAATATTTTTTCAACGCTCATATTTCAGGTCAAAGGTCGCAAAAATATTCGGTAAACTACTTCTCCCTACTCTTATTTATTTAAAAGCATTATCAAAATCGGTTCAGAAACACGTAAGCACTGTTTTTGCTACGTTTATTTCTATATAATAACGAAATGGCTTAAAACATAGATTTGTGAGCTAAATTACAAATTTAAAAAAAAAAATTTGCTTCGATGGCAACGAAAACAATTAAAATAAAAACAACATGAGCTAATGTCTCTTTTTTTCAAAAAATAAAATTACAAAAATAGGTTTTGAGCATCTGACGAGGCCCAAATGTTACACGCAGCCAGTAAACAAAAAATAAAATTATTCCAGACAAGTGATATTGAAAATGCTACAACAAAAAACTAGTCACGTGTGCGCTACTATAAAATACCAACAAAAAACACACAGCAGCAATAACATTGGCCGCATTCAGCGTAGACAACAGTTGACAACTGTTGTGTAAAAATTCGCTGAATGGTACAAATTTGGTAGCGCTAACAAAAACTGATAAAGTAGCGAACGCCTTTTAATCGAGCGAACAAATTCTATGCTACATGAACACAACTATTTGCTTAACTGTCAGATGCTGTTACTAGCGCTGTTAAATAAATAAACGCAGCAAGAACGCAGCAAATTTAAGTGAGAAACCTTTGCAATTGAATTAAATTTATATAAAAATTAAATTGAATCTAACTTCTGACGTGCAGAGTAGCTACACATTCAGAGAAAAACATCGTAGACTAAGGTAGCGCTATCATTACAGTTCACAACAGTTGTCTGCGCTGAATGCGGCCATTGATAGCTAGATTTCGACGCGAGCAAACAACAACAATGCCATGAATATAATTCCTCGAATTACAACACACACGGAAATATTGAAGTTGTTGTAAGTGAGCTAAAAGAGCTAAAAGAGCTATGGAATTTACAACTCTGTGTTTATAACTTTGGAGTGGTTTCAAATATTTGAAAATTTTTTCACAGACATTTCTTGAGCTGTAGAACTTTGTAAAAAATATAAAAACAACATTTTGAAAAATTAAATGTTCATCAAAAAAATTATAGGGGGTAGCTCATGAATTTCGATGATAGAAACTGTTTATTAAATTATGTGTCAAAATGAGGCAATTTTTGCAAATAACTGATATGTCATATGAAAGAGTGTGAAAAAAGAAAATGTAATAAGAAAAAAAAATACAACAAAAAAAGTTTGGCTTGGTTTTTGAGCAAAACCTAAATATTTTAGAGGTTTTTAAAAACAAAATAAAATTTTGAATTGATGGGACAACGGTAAATCTTTTCTTATTTCTCCAACGTTGTTTCATTGATCTTTCAGACAAAGAAAATTTGTTGAAAATCGATTAAAAAATAGCTGCGATATTTGATTGCAAAGGCAAAACTTAAAATTTCAATAGTTTTTTCTCATTCTAAGGCGATGGCTTTGCTTCAAGGTAATACGTTGCACTGAGAAGATATAAATTTTTCGAGATATCTAAATAATTTTAATGTCATATTAAGGGGATTTTTTTAACATACTATCCGTGGAAAATATTATCCAGAAAGCTTTCGTATACCGTTATATTCCTCAACCAAGGACTTTTCATACAAAAATACGTTGCACTGAGAACATCTATAGTCTTCGAGATATGGCTATAATTTTTATGTCAAAATAACGAAAATTTTTCAAACTTTACTATTTGTAAGAAATTTCACCATCACAATATATATTCACACTTTTAACATAAAAAAAAAATGCTTATTGTAGGGTATCCGTAAGAGATGGCGCAAAATGTCGCAAGTATTTTTTGCACACCTTATCAATGTCTAAAATTTCCTCTTACCTTATATTCCCATCTGTTACAGTTTAGCTTTTATATGTAATAAATGCTCTTTTTACACTCATATTTCAGGTCGAAGGTCACCAATCTAAAATGTTATCATACTGTGCAGCCAGATCTTTCATTTGATAACTCATTCACTATTCTACCTCTTCCTAGACCTGAGATTCCTTACTCAAAATAATACGAATTTTCAACGTTAATATTTTGGGTCAGATGTCATAAATTTAAAATCTAAAATGAGTCTGCACATATAGGGTGCAGTACCTTTAGAATGATATAAATTTCATTGCACTTTTTCTAAAATTAATATCGAAAAAGTGTACGACAACATTTGATGTTTGCCTATTAATATATAAGATTTTGTTAAAAAAAAAACTATTTAGCGGATTTTAGCGGATTTTTTTGGCAAATTTTGCGGATTTTGATCAGCTGTAACTGCGTTTGCAAAATAATTTTCGATCACAATGAGGAAGAGAAATTATTTTTAATTTATTTTATACAAGCTAACCCAGTGATAAATTAACATACATATCAGAGATCTGCATTGAATGCTTCGTCTTTGCTTTAGGTTCGAAAATTCACTGTTCCTGCTATGCTTTCGTTCGTCAGCAAGAAATGTGTGTCATGTTGTGCAGTGTGCGCTCTTGCTAGCTGCATTGATATGCATTGTTATTGAAAAGGCAATATTGCCATTTTAATGACATAATTGTTTCAGGTTTATTTCGTTGAGTTCATTGGAAATTTGAGCACACGCTGTTTGCGCTGCTTTTCCTTTATCAACGAGGGTGAGTTCCTCATCAATTCAGTACGTATGCAGATTTCAAATTAGAAACGCACTGACACACCTTATGAATAACTGTGAAATTTTAGAAAAACAACAGCGGAATATTCCGTCCGTTTATATATATTTGGGACATTTGTTTTGTATATAAAGCTTTGTTTCGGATTAGAGCAAATTGGAAAAAAACAGCTACTATAATTTTGTGTGTTATATTAATGTTCTTGTATTTTTTACTTTTATTTTACTTTATTTTTTTTTTAATTGTAATATTTTTAATTTTTTTTAGAAAAAACTATGCCACAAAAATACGTGAAGAAAAGACTTATTATAACAGTCGAGTAAACAAAATTGATGAATGCCATTAAACTAATAAAAAATGGAAAATTGTAATTTAATTAAGTTTTCAAAATAATACATTTACTAAACATAAAAAGTTAAAATAAACATAAAAAATTAAAGTGTCTGGTCCTTAAACCTTCATTTTTTTGGTGTTACATATCTCCCCACCGAATTGAAAAAGTTAAAAAAGTGATGTTTGACATTCTTGTTCTACTTCATCCATTTCTTAAAGTATTCAACAGCCGTAAAAACACCAACTTCAAATCGGCAAGGAATAGTAATTTAAACCAATCCAAACTAAATGTTTAACACTTTTATTGGAGAAAATAAAAACGTGTTACACGTCACCCTACTTTGCCCTATAAATAAATAAATATATCTGAAATACAAACATTAATTTAAAATTTAAATTAAAAATCTATTTGTCTTTACATTCTTCGTTCGTTTCTTTTATTGCATTGCAGTAATAAAAAAAAAATCTCGGCCTACAAAAAATAAGAAAAACACGATCCTTTTTTATAGCTGCGCAGGCAGTCTCTGTAGTTAGATTTTTTTCATGGTTTGTTTGCTTTGCTTCCTTTAATATATTTTAAAGGATTGTGTTCGAAAAATATAATTTGCGTCACACTTTTAGCCTGAAGAGTGGTTTGGGGTTTCCCGTTTTTTGATCCTATATGTTTATTGTTTACTCATCTGCCGCAAATATCAATCACTGAATGATTGACAACGCTGCTGACAAGCAGCTCACAATTAAGATTTTATGACTCAACTCAAGCCCACGCCAATTGCCTAAAAACCGAAAACGAAATATTTATAGCTTAAAATATAACTTAAGATAACTCCTTTATCGTACAGTGAAAACCACATCAAAATCCATCTATTATTATTTTATATGGAATTTTTTGCAGTTAACATATACAAATAAAAATTATATTCAGACAATTCTACTCCAGAATACCTTTCCATCGATATAATTTTTATGTAAATGTGTTGCCGGTAAAGCAATTAAAAGTGTACGACAACTTAGCTTGCTCACGTATTTACGTTGTGGTTATGATTTTTATCATTGCATCAACTTCACTACCAATGTTTCGTTGCTTTTTTGATGACACTTACTGTTATTTACACACGACAAGCATCAACATCAACTGAGCGAAATGTGCATTCTTTCGTTTCGTCTGTTTGGTGCGTACTATTATCTCATCACACGTTTTTATGTGAATGACAAATAACTGCAAATGAATGCGTTCATGCAGTTCTCTGATACATATGAAGTATTTGTTAAATACAATGTAGCTTCAGGGCCTCCCACGGCTGTATACAATTCTGAATTACATTTGTTCGGGCATGGCCTCTAAAACGCAGATGACATCTACCTTGCACAGTAAGCGACGATGGGAGTAGGTATGCACAAGATAGGAGAGAACAGAAAAGAGACGCACAAAATTGGAGCACAGAAAAAATTTTAACGTAAATCCTCTCTACGCCAAAGACAAAGAAAATTAAAGAGATCACATTGGAAAAAAGCAAACAAAACTAAATGACGCCACAAATTATTTTGACTGTCAGCTTTACAATTTAATGAACGAATTTATTACATTTTAAAGAGCATTTCAGAATTAATATTTAATAGCAAGTAGATATTTTATACATAAAACTTCGTTCTGGTTTAAACAAAAAGATTAATAATTTTCACAAACACACTTCACTGCAACACTTCCTGTTAGAAATACGATGTTACTACACGGATGAATAAAGTCAAACTGTTGTTTGAACAATGAAAAGAAAATAATGTAAGCTCAATAGAGAAGAAAGCACAAACAAGACTTTGTTTCCGCTTACAGTTCTGCATTACAATGTCATCACCGACAAATTTTTAAAAGCGGGTAATATACCCGGTGTTACTTCAGAAGTTAAATATATAAATTTAAATTAACACTTCTCATTTTAATGTTTTCAAAAATTCTGTATAGTGAGAAAAATGTTGTACGCAAGTTGCCTAACTTCAGCGTCTAAGTTATAAGGCCCTGATTTGCTTGAGATATAATTTATGGTACTTTTTTCTCTTTACGACTGCTAAAAATTATGAAAAAGAATATTTTTGTTGAATGGTGTAAAAATAAAATGTGTATGGGAATTTATTTAAAACACATATTGCACTCAAAAAGTTTATTAGTAAAATTTTTACGAATGATATTAGTAAACAAAATATTCGTACATTCTACAAATATTGGTACAATATACAAAGTATTTTTATTGTGATATCTTTACGAATTCATTCGTAAAATTTTTCTAATGCCTGATGTAGTATTTACGAATATATTTGTTTGATATACTAATGATATTCGTATACAAAAATAAATCAATTCGTATTAGTGCATTGTACGAATGTTTGTGTACATATAAATAATAATAGTCGTAAATTTCTCGTACGAATAACTCCGTAATTTCTTTCGTTACATTCGTAGTATTTACTAATGCTTTCGTACTATTTACGAATGAAAAATAATATTAGTAGAAACAATTCATTCGTAGGCTGACCGTACGAATTCTTAGTAGAATGTACGAATTATTAGTAGAGTTTAAAAAATTGAAAACCGAAATCGTTCTGTCTTGTTTGTCGAATATCTATAGAACATAAGGAACTATATGATTGTAAAGTGACTGTAGCCTACTGGTAGAGTGCGTGGTCCGTTAGCTTAAGAGTCGAGGTTCAAGCCCCAGCTCGGACAGAATTTTTTTTTTTTGGAAGACGAATAAAATATTCGTAATATGTACCAATGTACGTCGATTCTACAAATACTATTCGTGGCTGAAAACTACGTGACTCCTATTTGTGGAAATCCTATTCGTGGCTGAAAACTACGAATAAAATTCGTAGAATGGACGCAGTTATTAGTATTATTTACACACAAATATTTTTAAGTGTGGCAACGAGAAACTTCTGCAAGTCTTTTGTATGTATTGTAAGCCATAGCAAGTATTTATACACGGTAAGAAGTCTTGTACTAAAATTGAAAATTTTTTGTACTACATATCCACATACAGTCCACACCAGCTTTGATTTATGGTAATAAAACTCATTTTCTGTTTGTTTAGCTTTTATACAAATCTAAACAAATGAACGGATTTCACTTAAACTAGGTGTACATATTAACTGTTTCCCAACTTAAAATGTAACATACTTAGTTTTTGCCACGCCCTCTCTGAAATTTTTCAACTAACGGTAATTTTTTGTTATAATACTTTTTTATAGGAATTTTTGTGTATTTATTTTTAAAAATTTTTTGTTATTTTGACATCAAAAGCGCTCACATATATTCAAAATTGGAGAACTTTTCAGTACAACGACTTTTTCATAAAACATCGTTACCTAAGAATGAGGAAGAAAACGACATGAAAATGAAAGTTTGATCTTTCGATGCAAATATTTCCGCTGTCCATTAATATATTTCATTCAAATTTTTTTTGTTCAAAAGCTCAATAAAATCACTTCACAAAAATAGGTTGAACTGTACCGTTAAGTCAGTGTATAAGTGTTTTATGATTATGTCAAAAAAGGTCCAAAATATTGATTTTTTACTCAAAAATGACTCAAAATTGTTTTTGTTCTAAAAATTAAATCAATTAAAAATTGCACATCTGGCTAACTTTCATATGACATAGCATTTATTTGCAAAAATTCTTCCAGCTAAGTGCAAAAATTATTTTACTGTTTTTGTCATCAATTTTGATTTTTTTCGCGAAATTTATTTTTTCCAAAATGTTGTTTTTATATTTTTTACAAAACATTCAAGTCTAAAAAATAATTTATGTGCAAAAATTACCCCAATATCTCTTTCCAATCAAAAGTTATGGCTTAAATCCATTTTTTCATACAATTGACTATCTATAGTAATAAAACTCATTTTCTGAGTGTTTGTTTGTTTGGCCTTTATACAAATCTAAACGGCTGAACGGATTTTGCTCAAACTATTTATACATATTAAGTACATCCTAACTTAAAATGTTACGTACTCAGTTTTTGCCACGCCCCCTCTGAAATTTTTCAACTAACGGTAATTTTGTTGTTCTAATACTTTTTTTATCGGAGTTTTTTGTGTATTTACTTTTAAAAATTTTTTGTTGTTTTATCATCAAAAACACTCACATATATTCAAAATTGTAGAAATTTTCAGTACAACGACTTTTCATAAAACATTGTTACCTAAGAATGAGAAAAGAATGTCATGAAAATCTAAGTTTGGTTTTTCGATGCAAATATCTCTGCTGTCCATTAATATATTTCATTCAAATTTTTTTTTGTTCAAAAGTTCAATAAAATCACTTCGCAAAAATAGGTTGAACTGTACCGTTAAGTCCGTGTAACTATGTTTTATAATTATGTCAAAAAAGGTCCAAAATATTGACCTTTTTACTCAAAAAATGACTCAAAAAGTGTTGTTGTTGTAAAAATGAAATCAATTTAAAATTGCACATCTGGCTACCTTTCATATGAGCTGCTCAGAGCACAAGTGGCGTAAGTTCATTTTTTAGGGAAATTGAGTTAAGTAGAAGTGAAGAGAAAAATGTAACCTATTTATGAGAACGGGCTAGAAACTCCTAGCTAACGTAATCTCTGAACAAAATGCAATATTTTGTAATTGCTCTGACAAATACCATTATTTTTTCAGAGCACAAGTGGCGTAAGTCCATTTTTGGTAGTTTTGAGAAAATCGAACATTTAAAAAAATTCTTTAGATGAATTCCAACTATGAAGAACTCAATTTTGCTTATAAGCTTGGTCAAGAGCATGATTGGAGCTATCCATATCGTAAAAAATAAACTATTAGTAAAAACATTTGGAATTGCGCCACTGAAAATTATTTTAAATTTCTCGTTTCCGCTGTAGAAATCTAATAGGAGATATTTTTCAAGAACTTTTTGATAAGGAATGGCAGCATTTTTACCTAGAAGTTGGACAAAACCGCCCCTTAGCGATTATTTTCATTATTAAGGGAGATATAAAATGAAGTGGACTTACGCCACTTGTTCTCAGAAAATTTTTTAAAATTCCTCTTTTCCGCTGTAAAAATATAATGGACAATATTTTTAAGAATTTTTTGGTAAGGATTGACAGAATTTAGTTTCAGAAGTGCGATTAAAACATCCCTTTGTGATTTTCTGAATAATTGAGGATATGTAATAAATATGTAATATATATTAATATATTAAAAAATGTAATCAAAAATCTTTACAAATATAAGTTTTCTTCGTTATCGTTTTCTTTTTTTATCGTTATCGTTATTTGGAGCAATGGTAAATTTTCGAAAAGGTACATATCAAAACTCCCTTTATAATGAAGATAATCGCTAAGGGATGATTTTGTCAAATTTCTATGTAAAAGTTTATAAAAATATTTTCCATTACATTTTTACAGCGGAAAAGAGGAATTTTAAAAAATTTTCAGAGGACAAGTGGCGTAAGTCCATTCATTTTATATCTTCCTTTATAATGAAAATAATCGCTAGGGGGGGAGGGGTTGGTCCAACTTCTAGGTAAAAATGCTGCCATTCCGCATCAAAAAGTTCTTGAAAAATATCTCCTATTGGATTTCTACAGCGGAAACGAGAAATTTAAAAAAAATTTCAGTGGCGCAATTCCACATTTTTTTACTAATATGCAATATTCTGCATCATTTTTATGTACTATTTAGTTTATTTTGTACGATATGGATAGCTCCATTTATGCTCTTGACCTAGCCTATAAGCAAAACTGAGTTCATTATACTTGGAATTCATCTTAAGAATTTTTCTAAATGTTCAATTTTCTCAAAACTACCAAAAATGGACTTACGCCACTTGTGCTCTGAACAGCTCATATGACATAGCATTTGTTAATTAAAATTCTCTGTCCTAAATATATTGCTTATATTTGCTTTTGCTTTGACTGCGACTGATAAAATTTTTCTCAAGCACAAGCTTAAGCACTGGTAAGTTTTGAAATTATGTGATTGCTTTAAAAACCAATAATTTTACGACTTTTGCTACTTTAACTGCAGCAATTTAATCACTGAAACAATATCTATCAAAACAAAATCTACCTATTTTTCCATTTTTATTGTCTTAAAACAAGAATTTTGTCTATTTTACCCTACCCTAGTATCAAGAAAAACTCTTTAAATTTTTCCGATAAACCGATATAGTGAAAATACTGAAATTTTACAATACTTGTTTTTTTACATTACTTCTGAAATTCCCACTGAAAAGTTGTTTTCTTCTTTCATTAAACTATGTATTGTTCTATGAAGTCAAAGAAATTAAGTTCTGACGAATTGAGCTGTTTGCAGTCTTAAAACATGCACCACATTAACACTTTAACACCATCTAGCACTTCAATTTAGCCTGAAGTAGTTTTTAGTGGCACGCCACCGTGTCTGTTGCACCTTCACGCCTGATTCAGTAGTTGTATTGGATACTCATGTCACTCGGCTTGACAGGCTGCAGACATTTCATTAATTCTCTTGTAACTGGCGATAATTTTCTTGCATTACATTCAATTGCTTCACAGGATTGCAAAAAATATGCCGGAGGTATTAAAATAGTAATTAGCGGTGGTGCGCGTTACTTCATTAGTAAAGAGGTCACGTTGAGTAAACGTTGATTTACGTTGAGTAAACCTAGCAAAAAAAGTGCTTCCAAAAGAAGGTAAAGTGGAAGGGGAAGTCTTGAATTCCATATCTAGAAGGCATTCTTTTAGCATATGCATGTCATTGGGAGTAATGCTTTCCTTAGTCTTCTCTAGAAGTGCTTTCAGAACTTTTTCAATGGAAGATTTCTTTGAACCCTTCAATGAAAGGATTCTATTAGGTGTTTTTCAGAAGAATTTTCAGAAGTTTTTGTGGTTTGGGGGTTAAAAAATCTCTGGGAAACATCCCTTTTCCCGACATTCTCGCGATTTTGGTGTTGGAAATGAGAAGTGTTTCGGTGTTTTTGGGGGTTTAAAAAATTCCACGTAAAATATCCTTTTTCCTGATTTTCAAAGCATTTTCGTGGTACAAAAAATCCCACGAAAAATATCTAAAACATTTATTATAATTATATATAATTCTTTTACTTTAACTGAATTTAAATTCCATTTGAATGTCTTCCAGAAGTAGGTTATTAGAATGCCTCTTGAAAGAACTAATTTATAAGACTAAGAAGAAGCACAGTTCAATCTATAGAATGTTTTCTGGAAGCAATGTCCCTAAGAATGCATGTCACATTTGCATCAAAAATTTTGCTGGGAGCTGTTGAAGGACCTAGCTGTTAGCTTAACGTGATGAGATATAATTCATAGAATTTAGAAAATATAACTCGTTCAGTGTTATTTATTAAGTTTTTACTTAGTTTTATTGCTTTATATGTCCACATTTTAGATTACAAGCATTAGTTTTATATTAATAACATGTTAATTACCTTAATGCTACATACATATTCTTTTGTTCATGATCAGTTTTTTACATTTAAAATAAGCAATTTTATATTTTATGTATTGTATACTAAAGCGTTCACTTCCAGAGAATTACAAAAAGCAATAAAAACAAAAATAAAAACTAAATAAAATTTTTCAGAAAAACTATAATTTTGTTTTTTTATATTAACAAGATGGTTAACAAAAATTATTTAGCTGCTGCTTCAAGTTTATCCAGCGTAGTAAAAATTATGTGATAAACATAGTCCAAAAGTTTTATCCAAGCAGCGGATTGTTTTTCGTTAAAACTGCAGACCGCTGTAAGGACTTCAAGTATCACTTCTTTCAATTCCTTTGGAAGAGTAGAGAAAATTAAATTAAAATATCAAATACCGTACAGTTTAGTTTCATGATTTTCTTTTTGCTTACGTTGAATGAGCGTTTTTCGATTTGTCGCTTAAAATGGGTTTTTGCAATTGTCGACCAGATCTCCTCTAGCTTAGGTTCACACGAATCAGAGCCTAAAGACTTGATGGAGTCATTGAAGACACGCATAATGCGTGTGGCATGAGCTTTGAATTTAACATTTTCCTGTATCAAAAAAAAAAAAAATCAAAAACTTGAGTGATAATAAAATAAATACAATTTTGTTTACCTTTAATTCTGTTATTGGTATTTCTTTAAAATCCGCAAACTTTTCCAAATTGGACGGATATTTTGAGAGGAAACCATATACTAGCGCTACACCTGACGCATTGGAGTCCTTCATGGGAATTTCCCAGGTTTTCTTTATTTCATAAACTTCATCATTGTTCATGTTGCTGATGTCTAATTGTTTTAATTTATATGTTAAGTTAAGTTAAATTAAGTTAAGTTGTTTAGTTTTGGTCAACGAATTCCGATGGAGTAGAAAAAAAATAACATGTGTTACGGAATTTTTAGCACTCTAGCTTTTGAGTTTACTCTAAATTTTGCATCGTACTATCATAAAAAATATGAAAACTGCTTAATATATGCTTTTCTGACATGGTTGTTGTCCTCACAGACTTATATTAAAATTTTTATATGAAATATGCTTGCAGAATTGTTTGACCTATTTTGAGCTTTGTTATGTGTATTTTGTTACCGTTTTTAAAAAGCTTTAAAAATCAGGAGTGAGGTCCGTAGGTTGCGCCGATACTTGATTTTGCCCACCATAGTTTTGATTTGGTTTATGAAATTTTAATCAAATTTAATGCATTTCTGTATTCAAGATATTTGTGGGGCATATTTTGTTAATTGGATTCAGTAGTTTTTCTGTAATCAAAAATAAAAATATGACAAAAAATTATCTCATTAAAATGGGGTCTACCTTAATTCTTAATTGTATTTTTAAAAATTTATTTTTTCATAGGATAACTAAACTTTAATCATTTATATATTTATTTTTTAGTGCAGCAGACATTTTCGGCGGTAAATCAAGCCAACATCAAAAGATAGTATTTGGCATCAGTAACTATTTTTTATAATGCTTTGAAATTTGAATTTTTTGGTCAAAATATTAATATGAAATAATATGAAAAATCACACATAAAACATAGTTCGGGGTAGTTTAGTTATTGTCTTCGCAAACCTATATTAAATTTTTCCAAGAAATTTTTTCTTAAAACATTTTAACCCTCTAGCTATCATCCGAATGGGTCAATTTTGCGTACTTTTTTTAACCATACACACGGAGAAAACTGTTTGCTAAATTTGTATTGTGGTTAAGCAAAACTTGCGCTTGATTCTCAGCCACTTCAAAATTATGCTAAATTTCAGCAAAAACTAATCCAAATTTGCTATTTCAATTTATAATAACTAAGCAAATATTTGCTTAAATTAAGTAGAAATTTGCTATACCAATTTATAATAACTAAGTAAATATTTGCTTGAATTAAGTAAAAATTTGCTTTTCACTTTATTAAAACTTAGCAACATTTTTCTTGAATTTAATCCAAATTTTGCTTTATCCTAAATACACGAGGAGTGATTGCAATTTAGCAATCTTTTTCTAAAATCACATTGTGATTGAGCAAAGTTTTGCTGATTTGCTTTTAAGCAAAACATTTGCTTGATTCAAGCAAATTAATTTTCTGCGTGCACAAAAATATTCTTCAGAAAATTTTATTAAAAGTCACCAAAGACAAGTAATCTCTACGATTTTATTATTATGATTACACGGAATAAAAAGGAAATTAATGAAATGAATTACATTAGGACAACACCAAAAAAGGTTACTTTTTAATCCAAGGAAAAGTTAAAAATTTTTTAATCCAAAACAAAAAAAAATTCTGACCATTTCATGATTTGAACGTCCTCTGATGTGCTGGTCCAACACCTTATCCACTTGTCCAACTCAGTTGTTAAAGAGGTTAAGCTTATTTTGCATCATTACGAATGCAAGTAAGTTCCTTTCAGAAACGTGGGTTTGAGACCCTGCTAAATTAAGTTAAAGTAGGGATTAGAAAATAACACTTTTTAGATTAAAAATTCCTTTAAACCAAAGTTTGGATAACAAAGTTCCAAAATTTTAAACCATGTTATTTGGGGATGTGAAAAGCGAATCTGAAGTTCATTTTTAATGTTGGTTCTTCGTTGATTTTGTGCAGATGAAAATGTCAACGGTTTTTTTTAACACCTTGCATTTTGTTTTGTTTGTCGATCTCACTTTAATTAATGTATTTTTTAATTCACCGAAAATCGAGAAGAAAATTTCAAGTAAAAAATTAATTAAATTCGCAAAAAAATGATGAAATTTCAATTCAAATTTACTTAATTGTCAAACAGAGCATGCAAGCTCCAAGCGAGAAAAACTGAAATGCATCTTGAAGATTCGTCTAGACCAGCGATGCCCACGACAAATATTTGAAGAGTGCAAAAACAACAACAAAAAGCAACAACATCAAAAATTTTTAATCTGGATGCAATGACAAATTACCAATAACACGAGTGCTGGCAGAGTCCGCGACAGCGAAATTATTTCTATGTACACTGTAAAAATAGTTAATCAAGTAATTCAAAATGTTTCAGTTTTTTGCTAGTCACAATCATACATGGGCACACTGCAGTAAATATTTACTGCATTACTAGAAGCAGTAATCAATCAACTTTTACTGATAATGAAATTCAATTTGCATTACCAGTAAATTTTTACTGCTTACTGAAAAAATTTGCAGTAAAAATAAATTTTTACTGATTACTGAAAAAAATTGCAGTAAAAATAAATTTTTACTGATTACTGAAAAAAATTGCAGTAAAAATAAATTTTTACTGATTACTGAAAAAAATTGCAGTAAAAATAAATTTTTACTGCTTACTGAATAAAATTGCAAAAATAAATTTTTACTGCAATATTTTCAGTAATCAGTAAAAATTTATTTTTACTGCAATTTTTTTTAGTAATGCAGTAAAAATTAATTTTTACTGATTACTGAACAAAATTGCAAAAATAAATTTTTACTGCAATTTTTCCAGTAATCAGTAAAAATTTATTTTTACTGCAATTTTTTTCAGTAATCAGTAAAAATTTATTTTTACTGCAATTTTTTTCAGTAATCAGTAAAAATTTATTTTTACTGCAATTTTTTTCAGTAATCAGTAAAAATTTATTTTTACTGCAAATTTTTTCAGTAATCAGTAAAAATTTACTGGTAATGCAAATTAAATTTCATTATCAGTAAAAATTTATTTGTACTGCAATTTTTTCCCAGTAATCAGTAAAAATTTACTGGTAATGCAAATTGAATTTCATTATCAGTAAAAATTTATTTTTACTGCAATTTTACTGGTACTGCAAAGTGCCCATCTATGGTCACAATACATTTTGATCTACCCAGCTTTAACCGCGTGGAGGTTTTTGGATAACCTTTTTTTATTTTTTGTTTCATAGTTTTTAATATTTTTGTTTTGTATTTTTACTTATTTTCATGTAGTTTTTTTTGTGAATTTTTTATTTTTATATATTTTTCATAATTTTTTAATCTTATATTAATTTTATTCGCTTAAACCTAAATTTTTTTATTTTCATTATCTAACTGTTTTATTATTAATTTAACTGTTATATTATTAAGATTAAAATCTTTTTAATCTTTTATTACCTATGAAAAAATAGTCAAACTCCCAGTTTTTCTCCCAATTTTTTTCTTGCCATTTTTCAAACGTATAATATCCCCTACAAAAATAGTTAATTCTGATGCAATCTAAAAAGTACTAACCTGCAAATATTCAATAACTTTTTCTTAATGTGTATTCGCACAACGAAAAAAATTAAAGAATACGACGCATGCTGTTAACGTCTACAATTCGAATGCCAAAAAGAGTGCAAAACAGCGGCGATCGATGGTGCCAAAGAACAAAAACAACAGCATGCAAACGCATAACAGCTATCGATGGTTCGAAAGAACAAAAACAATAACATTAAGAAGTGAGAAGAATAATCGGGGAATTACAACAATCATGAAAATATTGAAGTTGTTGCAAGAGAGTGGAAAGAGTTAGGCGCTGGGCATCTCTGGTCTAGACCAGATGTGCCCATAATGCTGTGCAAAATATAAATCCTTAAAGCAACTACAAATTATTATAAGATTGAAAATGAAAGAAGGATAATAATTAAAAATTCACAAAACAAAAAAATAACCATAAAAAGAAAATAAAAAACAAAAAATTAAAAACTATAATACAAAATATAAAAAAAGATATCCACGCGGTTAAGGCTGGGTAAATCGGAATGTATTCTGACTAGCAAAAAACTGAAACATTTGGAATTACTTGATTCATTATTTTTACAGAGTGCACTCGTGTTATTGGAAATTCGTCAAAGCATCCAGATTAAAAAATTTGTTTGATGTTGTTGTTGCTTGTTGTTATTATTGTTTTTGCACTCTTCAAATAATTTTTGTGGGCATCGCTGATTTAGACTCTGAAGTTAACCATTTGAAAAATTTTCCACATACAGCGGTTTTATAGCGATAGACGTGAAGCCTGCCGCAATATTATTTGTATATATTGTCTATATCAGAGAACTCCAGAAGCCTACCTAAAGTGTATTTCAAGTACTTGCTTAAAATACCATTTCAAGCTTGCTTGAGCATGATAATTTTCAATCAAGTTTAACTTGAACTTGAATATATATAAGCCCACGACAGCTTGCAACTTGCAAGTATGCTAGCTTACAAGCGAACGGGAAAACTTAATGACTTTGGCAAAAAACTTGAAAAGCTTGAAATTCAAGGCAAGTATCATCCAATTAAAGCAAGTATACAAAAACTTCAATGAGCTTGTGTAGGAAAAGCTTAAGCGTATTAGGACTTTTAAGGGTTCTGTGGACCCTTGGTAGTTTTAGGGGGTAGCTGATTTCGGAATTGATGTCAAAATTTAAAATTCAAGATGGCGGATAGAGTTGCCACCTAGATTTTTCTTTATTTTTTCGAATTCTTGAAATTTTGAAATTCTTACAACGGATTTGATCTAATGTCACAATTTTAAAATTTAAGATGGAGGTTAAGGTTGCCACCTAAATTTTTACCACAGTATTGCCACCTATTAACATGTATTTTAAGAGTTTTACATATTATTTAACGCTGATTTCGAATTTGAATTCAGAACTCGAATTCAGTGCTGGCGCAGGTAAGTGCAGGTAAGAATGTGTCACTGAATCCCAATCCGTTGTCAGAATTTCAAAATTATGTACTTTTTTTATAATAGGGTTGCCACCTATTAATTATATTGCATTTTAAAATTCTGACTTCAGATTCGAAATCAGCGACTCCCTAACACTGTTAGTTTATGTTTAAAACTCTTAAAAATACATTCTACTTGGTGGCAATACTGTGGTAAAAACTAGGCAACCCATATTGAATTTTAAATTTTGACATCAATCCTGAAATCCACTTCCCCGTAAAACTGCCAACCACGGAGTCCACAGAACCCTAAAAAGCAGAGACCGTACTAAGTATGAATTTTACAATAAAAAGCACAAAACAATAACTATCTTTTGACTTTTTAAATTTTGAGCAATAAATAATAATTATTTCTGCATTTTATTTTTTTAAGCCAAAAGAAGCCCGATAGTTTTTACGCACAAAATAACCAGTCATTTTTGATTTTTATTTTTTAAGGCAAAAATAAAAAGCAAAACTTGCCCGAAAGCAAAATTAGGAAAAACCCTAGTATTGCTATTTATACATTATGGTTTTTGTTCAACTGTAAACTGAAATCTATTTTGCTTTTAATTTTTGGTTTGAAAAAAAATCAATATTTACATGTTATTTTGTGCTTCAAAATATGTTGGGAAAATTTTGCTTTTTATTTTTGTCTTAAAAAATAAAAATCAAAACTTACCAAATATTTTGTGCTCAAAAAAATATCGGGCAAGCCTTACTTTTTATCTTTGCTTTAAAAAATAAAACGCAAAACTTACCAGTTATTTTGTGACCAAAAAAATATCGGGCAAGTTTTGCTTTTTATTTTTGCTTTAAAAAATTAAAATCAAAACTTACCAGTTATTTTGTGCTCAAAACATCGTGCAAGTTTTGCTTTTTATTTTTGCCTTTAACAATAAGAAATTTTGATTTTTATTTTTTCCTTAAAAAAATAAAAAGCAGAAAAGGCAAAAATAGTAAGTATTTTATTTTTGCCTTAAAAAAATAAAAAGCAGAAATAATTAGATATTATTTTTTGGTTGAAATTTTAATAATGAAAATTTTAAAAATCAATAGTAAATCATGTTCTACAATGTGAGAGGATTCTAATAGTACCTTCAAAACGGCGGTACGACAATTTTTCCACAATGCTTTTTTGATATAAAAATCTACAAATAATTATTATTAACAGTCTCTGCTTAAAAGTGCTATTACGCTTAAGCTTTCTCTACACAAGCTCATTAAATTTTTGGATACTTGCTTTACATTCAATTAATTAGATACTTGCAAGCTTTAAGCTTTTCCCAATCGTTTCAAGCTTTTCAACTTTCTGCCAGAGATCGTACTCAGTATGCATTTTATAATAAAAAGCACAAAACAGTAATTATCTTTTGACTTTTTAAATTGTGAGCAATAAATAGTAAGTATTTCTGCTTTTTATTTTTTTAAGTCAAAAATAATAAGCAAAATTTGCCCGATATTTTTTACGCACAAAATAATCAGTAATTTTTTATTTTTATTTTTTAAGGCAAAAAATAAAAAGCAAAATTTGCCCGATATTTTTTTGAGCAAAAGAAAAACCTGGTAAGTTTGCTTTTTATATTTTGCAAAGCAAAAAGCAAAACTTGCCCGATATTTTTTTGAGCACAAACTAACTGGTAAGTTTTGCTTTTTGTATTTTAAGGCAAAAATAAAAAGCAAAGCTTGCCCGATATATTTTTTAGGTCAAAAAACCTGGTAAATTTTCATTTTTATATTTTAAGCCAAAAATAAAAAGCAAAATTAGGAAAGCTCTAATTTTAAAGCTTTTCATTCATTACGGTTTTGGTTCTACCGTACCTTTAAATTCTAATTTTGCTTTTAACTTTTGCCTTAAAAAATAAAAATCAAAATTTACCAGTTATCTTGTGCTTAAAAATATATCGAGCAAATTTAAATTTTAATTTTTGTCTTAAAAAATAAACATCAAAATTTACCAGTTATTTTGTGCTTATCAATTTGTACTTAAAAATTTAGCTTTTTATTTTTGCTTAAAAAATAAAAATCAAAACTTACCAGTTATTTTGTGCTTATCATGCAAATTTTGACTTAAAAAAATAAAACTCAAAACTTACCGGTTACTTTGTGCTCAAAATATATCGGGCAAATTTTGCTTAATATTTTTGGCTTAAAAAAGTAAAAAAGCCGAAATAATTATTATTTATTGCTCAAAATTTTACAAGTAAAAATGTTAAAAAACAATAGGAAATCAAGTTCTACAATGTGAGAGGATTCTAATGGTACCTTTCAAACGGCGTTACGATAATTTTTTCACAATGCTTTTTTGGTTTAAAAATCTACAAATAATTATTATTCACAGTCTCTGCTTCAAAGTCCTAATAAGCTAAAGCTTTCTCATCAAAAGCTCATTGAATTTTTTGGATACTTGCTTTAAATTCAATTAATTGGATACTTGCAAGCTTTAAGCTTTTGCGGATCATTTCAAGCTTTTCAACTTTCTGCCAGAGACCGTACTCAGTATGCATTTTATAATAAAAAGCACAGAATAGTAATTATATTTTGACTTTTAAAATTTTGAGCAATAAATAGTAAGTATTTCTGCTTTTTATTTTTTAAGTCAAAAATAATAAGCAAATATATATATTTTTATATATTTTTTACGCACGAAATAATCAGTAATTTTTTATTTTTATTTTTTAAGGCAAAAATAAACTTGCCGTATATTTTTTGAGCACAAAATAACTTGTTTTAAATTAAAGTTTTTGCATTAAAAAATGAAAAGCAAAACTTGCCCGATATATTTTTGAGGTCAAAAAACCTTGATTTTTGTATTTTAAGCCAAATATAAAAAGCAAAATTCGAAAAAAAACAAATTTTCTTATTCATCCATTACGGTTTAGGTTCTACCGTACACTTAAATCCTAATTTTGCTTTTAATTTTTGCTTTAAAAAATTAAATTCAAAGTTTACCAGTTATCTTGAGCTTTAAAATATATCGAGCAAATTTAAATTTTAATTTTTGCCTTAAAAAATAAAAATCAAAACTTACCAGTTATTTTGTGCTTATCAAGCAAATTTAACTTTTTATTTTTGCCTTAAAAAATAAAAATCAAAATTTACCAGTTATTTTGTGCTTATCGAGCAAATTTAGCTTTTTATTTTTGCCTTAAAAAAATAAAAATCACAACTTACTAGATATTTTGTGCTCAAAACATATCGGTCAAATTTTGCTTATTATTTTTGGCTTAAAAAAGTAAAAAGCAGAAATAATTATTATTTATTGCTCAAAATTTTAAAAGTCAAAATTTTAAAAATCAATAGGAAATCAAATTTTACAATGTGAAAGGATTCCAATGGTACTTTCAAAACGGCGGTACAATTTTTTCACAATACGTTTTTGGTTTAAAAATCTTTAGTCTCTGCTTTCTGCCCGACAAAGTAAGGGCGCGTTTATAGTGCCGGCTTACGACCGAACCGAGCCGAGCTGAAACTCAAAAATTCATTGGGGCAAAAGAGATGCATGACGTGCGAATTTCAGCTAGGATCGGCAAAGCAACAAGTTGCCATTATAAACGTGCCCTAAGTCTTAACAAACGAAGCCAACGAGCAAGTCAACGGGTTATGACTTGTATCTGTTTGGTATTTTTGCAAGCAGGCTTAAGCTTGCTTTTTCAAGTTGGGATAGATATTTGAATTCAAGTACTTGAAAAGGCTTGAACTTCAAGTAGGCTTATACAGTTCTCTGGTCCATATCCCTATCAGAGGTAAGTAAAACCCTAGCTGGGTTTCGCGAGTTTGGCGAACGTTTTCTTTTTATGGCCACCTATATATTTTGGGTCTTAGTGATTTTCAGAAATAATAGTATCATTAGTTTTTGCTCAACAGCTCCTTCCGATTTGGAGATATCGATTTACTGTCTTTGACAAAGTTGTAGCTAATAGTCTAATGAACAAACTTAAAATAAAACATATTCATAAAAAAGCTTATCAACGGCACCAAAACACGTCGGTTATCAATTATGAATATTGAATTTTAAATAAAAAAATTATCTTTTTGAACTTTTTAAGTAATGCAGACACATTCAAATCAAAAAAAAATTTACCAAGAGCTGTTCACAATCCTTCCGGCTACAAATTAGCCGAAAAAATTTAGTGATTTCGAAAATTTTCGTAAAAAACTAATTTTCGAGGTTGTTGACGATTTTAGTCAATTATGTGCACCCTGTTACTCCGCCGAAAATCACGCCAAACTTTTTTCCTCTAATTAAGTTTTTTTTTTCCGTCAATGATGCTTCATGTAAAATTTGACACAAATCGGATATGGTCATTCCGTAAGGACGGTACGTTAAAATAGAATTGCTTCTATACAAAAGTGGGTTTTTGCCCAAAAAAAGCACTTTTTTAAAAATATTCCATCATGCTTAAGGATTAACACATTGCAAAATCCTTTCGTGGAAGGTGCTACAATGAGCCAAGTAATAGTTTAGACCACCGAGTTTATCAAAATTAAAATATATTCTGGTTCGAAAGTAAAAAATTCACCAAAATCGGGAAATTAAAAAATATAGTGGTTTCGATTGGTCTGACGAAATAAATGATCTGGAAAAATTTATAAGATTTAATGGTATAACTTTTAAAACATTTTTGGTTTGGATTTATATGTATACCAAATAGTATAAAATTAATGCTCAAATTTTTTATTGTCTAAAGAAAAATTGAGTGAGTTAAGTACAAAAATTAAATTTTTTATTGATATTTTTATTTTTTCAATATTTTGTTTCAGCTGTTCGAATGTTTTTTTCGATTCGAATTTTAGTGATTTTAGTTATTGCAATTTTTGCGATTAGCGGCTCAAAATACATAAACAAAAAAAAAGACAAACTGGCTATTTCCGCTTTTGTAAAGTCTTTGGCCGAGCTTTTATTAATTCCATATGCCAATAATCCATAGAAATATTTTTAATTTTAAGTAAAAATTAATTTAAATTTTTTGTTGTTAAATGATTATAATTTGTTTGTAGTTTGTTATTGATTCTTAACACATTTCGAGTATAGTTTTGAAAAAAGAACCAATGAGTATTTCATAAAAAATGAAAATTCTGAACTTATGCTTTTTTAATTGCATGCTTATTCGGCTCCTTTTTTATAGACACTTGGCGAAGGGCCAACCTACGGACCAATTTTAAAAAATCATGTTTTTAATCATTTCGAAAACGGGCTGTTCTTTTAATGATTTTGCAATTACATAAAATCAATTTTATCATTGAAGTTAGCTGATGATATCGGCTTTCCAATGCTGTATTCACTTTTCAAAAGTATACATTTCAGCGATTTCACCAAACTATGACAAACATACGGATCATTTACATAATAAAATCGAAAAAAAAGTATTTAGAACGAAACAAACCAATTCAAATAATCTGTGCTTGCATTTAATAAAACTGATAATAACTAGTAACGATTTATTTTAAATGAAAATTTGCTAACAAACAAAAAGATTACTAAACAATTACGTCAGAAGAAAATACATTTAAAACGACATGTGAAAAGATAACAATTTAGCACTTTCATTTAGTAAAGTGATAAGTAATAAAAAAAAAAAATAAAAGCTACATTTGAAAATCCAAGCTAATTAATTGTGCATGTTTTTGTTCTTAGTTTTCACTAATCGTCATTTAAACTATACTGCCAATTAACATCGTTGGTGCTTTTTACCTCTTCAAATCTTCAAAACTTCGCGCTTGTATAAACTGCTTTGGCACTCACTGTAAAACTATACTCAAGTTCCAACACTCGAGCTTTCAGAATTGCAACCGCACTATTTGACTGAGCCGCTGAAACTAAACTTTGTGTGGTTCAGCGCGTGTATCTTTAAAGTTATTTGCTCGGTGTTGCTTGTTGTTGTTGTAAGTTTTTTGTTTTGCTTCTTCTTATAATTTTATTTTTTTTTTACATTTCAATTATGGTTTTTGTTTATTTTCATTTTGAGTAACTAGTTGTTCCTTCTAAAAATGTGTTTTTCTTTATTTTTATGAGCAACAAAAACGGCTGCTTCTCCAATATAAAAAATAATAAAATTACAGATAAGCAATAATTAATATTCTATAGAGAGTTTTTGTGTGAATTATGAGTTTTTGGATTTTTATTTTTTACTGTCAATAAAACCCATCGTTGGTATGTTTTTAGGTTTTTGTAAAAATGTTTAGCTTGTTGCCAATTGCTTGAGGCGACGCACAGTGGGTTGGATGAATCCGAAAACGAGCTATAAATTATTGATTTCGAATTTTTAAATTTTTTTATTTATATACGGGCAATAAATTTAAAAGTATATTTTATAATATTTTAGTGCTAATAATTTTCTTTTATTATTTTTAGATGTATGGTTTTTAAAATTTTTTTTTTAATTCAGTTGAATAGAGTTTTAGTTTTAGTTTTAATAATAAAAGTTATCATTACCATCACCATCATCTTTCTCATCACCATCTTCAGAGCCATCATCATCATCATTATGACCAACATCATCGTCATCACCATCCTCTTTATCGTATCTATAATTACTATCAATATCCAGAACTATAGTTATAAAGCCAGTTTTGGTAAAAGTTGCATTTTTTTGTAAAGTGCTTTGTGTTTTGCTTGAATTAACAGGATCAGAACTTAAAGGGAATCTGCTAAACACATCTTTATTTGAATTTTTACAACTGCATTTACGAGAGAAATTCTCTCTATAATTTTTTAAGTCTTTATTACGAGCTTCTTGGGCTTCCTCCGACAATTGGTCTATTGGTAACAGTTAGGGATGGCAATTCCGGGATCCCGGCATCCCGGGATCTAGGGATCCCAATCTTTTTTAAGACCCGAATATCGCGGGATTATTCGATTCGAATCCAGGGATTGTTGAAAACCATTTTTTAATATCTAATTTTTCTAAAATCTAATTTAATCTAAAATTTTCCAAACTACCATCACATATATCCTCCCCCTTTCAACGATCAACGATCAAACTAACAAGCGTTGAGGCGGAGCGGTGCTTCTTCTCTGAAGGTCTTATATGAAATAAATAAGGTCTAAGTTAGGGGATAAAACCATTAATGCTTTAATTTCATAAAGATAGTATTTTGATCAAAAGAAGGAATATTTTTACTAAGCTATAAATAGAAAGAGTATTGTATTTATTTTATACTTAAATGTATTGACTTTTTTATTTTAATTTGAATGTGCTATAGCATATAATAAAAGGGAGGTCTTAGGTCAAAGCGGTTAAAATGAAGGCATAATTTAGAAGATGTTTTCTAAAAAATTTTATTACATACACAAAAAATTTAATTTGCATGTTAATTTTACATCATCAGCGTCTCCAGATTGCCTGAAAATAAAATGCTTCCGAAAAAAGACTCTTGCACATCTTTTACCAAAATGGAAAACTAAGAAAGTTACGAAGCGTGGAAAAAAATGGAAAAAATTGACATTATATTTGACCATATTGTTGCGTATAAAACCAATAAAAATTTTCCAAAGACACTCATTTTGGTAAAAGATGTGTAGAATTGTAATAGGAACAGATTATAATAAATTTTCATTGGTCGATTAGTTTGTTTTCAGTAGTGCCGCCAGTTTTCGAAAAGTATGTTTCAAGAAAAATTGTGCTTAAAGTTACTCTTCTTAGTTAAATTTACTCTGGCGCACCAGGTTTTAAGCGCTGTAGAATTTTTATTATAAGCGGAATTGATTTATTGAAGGATAATTGAACAGTAATCAACCTAAAAAAAATTAATTTTAAAACAATTGCTGTTTAAATACTGATTTAAAATAATTTTATGTAAGCAGTTACTGCTAAAGCTTAGTATGCTGTTGGAACAAAAATTTTTAGGCATTTAATTCTACACGCAAAATTTTGGTGTAGACTCAACACTAACACATACTTACCATTAAGTGTTTGTTGAATGTATTAGTTGAAAGTTATTGTTGAATGTCAAATTTCCACGCCAATTCAATGTACGGCAGCGAAATTTTGACATTTTAACTCTCCAATCATGGTTGTGAACTTGGCTGTATTGAACAATTTTTTCGGTTCAACAGCGTACTAACCAACAAAAAAAAATTTCGCTGTCAAAAACGCGATGCATTTCTCACCGAAGATTTTTTTTTCGCTTCTACAGCATACTTAGCTTAAACCGAAAATATGTATTTGTGAAAGTATTACAAAAACTATATTATAAAATACTGAAGAAGGTTTTTTTTTTGTTGAATTGGTACAAATTGTGCTTCTTTGTTATAACAATTTAATACAGAGTATGTACTATAAAAGAATGTGAATGTGTTGCACTTTTCGGCAAAAAAAAAACAACGAAATTAAAACTTCTTGAATTTCGGGACGATCCCGGGATTGTATTTTCAGATCCCGAATATCCCGGGATCGAAAAAACTCCAAAAATTGCCATCCCTAGTAACAGTACATGCTTTATAATTTCTGCTTCGTGTATAAAAAATTTATGCAAAGTTGGAGGCATGTTAAATCAGTAGTATTTTTCAATAAAATACAAATAAAATAAAAATATAAAATATTCAAACTCGAAATTTCTAAAAAGGCATACTTCTATCAAAAAATTTCGTAACGATCGAAATATTAAATGTAATCGCACAAATTTTTGTGTCTATATTAAATATAGTTTTAGAAAATATTTCCAAGACATTTCGCTTAATTTTTTTTTAAATTTAGATTTTTTTTCGATTTTTTAATACAACAAAAAAAATGAAATATATTTCCAAAAGTAATAAATCATAACTCTGTTCATTTTAGTCTTATTTTCATGTTGAAAGGAAAAATTAAATAAAAAACGTACTAGTTTTTAGAAAGTTTAAGTTTACATTTTTTTTTTTTTGGAAAAACGACACTATTTTCCCATATAAATAAAAGTTTTTAATATAGAGGTCACTAGAGCCACGTTCAAGTATCAATATGTTTTCCTAAAAATTTAACAGTTTATTTTTTACATGTAAAGCTTAGTATGCTGAAGGAACGAAGAAAAAATTTCCATAAGAAATACATTGAGATTTTTGACAACGAACAGGCAGCGAAACTTTTTTTCGCCAGCTAGTACGCTGTAGAAGCGAAAATTATTGCTATGTTGCCAAATTTCCATTCGTGAGTGGAGAGTTGAAATAACAAAATTTCGTTTAATTTAATTGGCGCGGAAATTTGCCATTCAACAATAAAAAATAACCAGTAAGTATGTTTAAGTGTTGAATTTGTTATTTAACAAATTTATTGTTGCATTTATATAGTTTATTAATGTGTAGTCTTGCCTTTTATAGGATATAAAATTGCAGCAATAAAAATATGAATCTGTCAACCAGAACAGCAAGTGCTTTTTCTCCACACAAAAATTTTTACTCTACACCAAAATTTCGCGTGTAGAGTTATATGCCCAAAAATGTTCGTTCCTACAGCATAATTAGCTTTAAGCTTAGTATGCTGTAGGAACGAAAAAAAATTTGCTGCCTGTTCGTTGTCAAAAATTTCAATGTATTTCTTATGGATATTTCTTACGTTCCTACAGCATACTAGGCTTAAAGGAAAAATCGAAGCCTGTGCACATTTTGAATTTGTAAAAAAGAGTTTCTTCCATACAGCTAAGGGTAACTCTAATGTACAGACATGCATTTATTTAACCAGATACCAAGTAACATATATGCACAATATATACAACACTTTCGCAGACAGATACACCTTAAGCTAAAAAAATGCAATAAAAAATATAAAAACAGGTACAAGAAAAACACATTTGTTATTGTTTCTTCTAAAAAAAAACAACAACAACAAAAACAAAATAGTCGAAAAAACAAGCAAACTGGAAAAAATGTGTATGCTTAGAAAATGCAATGTTATTAAGGGTTCTCATCTAAGCATGTAACTGACCCGTAAACATTGTAAACCTTGTGAACTTACATGCGCGTAAGCTATATGTCAAAATTTTTTTTTGTATGGGAGTGAGTTTACATCATTTCCGAGCCTATTTTGTAGTGTAAACTGGCATGTAAATCTACGTGTGTGAATGAGGGTTGTCTTTGACGCTAATCATTACATATTTAAAGTAGTTGAAATAAATATGAACACGTTTTATTCATTTTTCTATGTTAATGAAGGTTTTCAAAAGGTTTAAAATTTAAAAAAGTCATAATGTTGTCGCAGCCGCCATTTTGTCGACATTTACGCTATTTACACTTTATCGCTCATCAAAAGTTTAAATGCTATACATGTTTACATGTTTACATGCTTAGATGAGAACCCTTATTAGAAAAGCAACATTACGTTTTTAGCAGAGTTGTTTCACATAAAATAGTTTTTTTTTTTGAGTTCGCGCAAATATGCTCAAAATTTCAATTCTGATTCTGAAAGTCAAAATGGCTTTTTTTGTAAATATATAAGCACTTTTAATAAATTATAGTCAATTCACATTTAAAATTCTGTGTGTACATGAAAAATTCCGTGGCAGGAGAACTTTTTTAAAAAATAAATACAAAATATTTTGCAACACTTTTTCACATCACTTTTTTTAATATATAGATAAATATCTGACGTTAAAAGGCTCTATTTAAAAAATATAGTATTTTTTTGCTATTTTCCAAAAAAAAAATTTATTAAAAATGTTAAAAAATCAGTTCTCACCACTTTGCGCAAAAAAACAAACAATAAGTGAACTTTGCCAGAGTGCAGTTGAATTAATAAGAAAATAAAAAAAAAATTCTTAGTGATGCGGACATATGTATATCTTCTTTAATTCGGTACCAAACATTATTATCAAAACTTTGTTTGAATTTTTGAATTCATCCTCGGTTTCGGTACCTTCTAATCCAGTGTGCGACGCGTGTCAAACTAGTAAGACAACTGAGTGTCCATAAATTTATTTATTTTTTTAGTTTCAATTCTTAACTACTGCCGAATTTTATTCGAAATTAATTAACGAAATTGTCCAATTTTGTATTTTAGTCGCATATATATTATAGTTAATTTTATTTTTTATCCAAAAAAAGTTCAATGTCTTAATAAACTATTAGAAAAAAAGGGAAGAGTAGATAATTAAAGAACTTTCTGGTTTGGGAGGCCTCTTGTGAACTTGAAGAAATAAACTGGCAATGCAAAGCAGTAAACAATAGATAAAATTTGTGAATGTAAGCTAAGTTTTTATACAATCTTAGTTTATGTTTTGCTACTTTGAATTATTAACAACGCGATGCTACAGTGAAAATGTACTTTTGAGGTGGCATAGCACAGGTTGTAGATCTGGTCGAGTGTAACATGATACCATACTTGAAATTGTTAATGCACCCCAACTTTTAATTTTACCGTTAAAAACCAGATTTTTAGGTACTTGACGCATTAAACAATCATTAACTCAGTAAGTTTTTTTACCGATTCTTGAAAAAAATCTTGAAATCTTGAAAAAAAATCTTGAAACGGAAATCTTGAAAAAAATATAATCTAGAAAATGCATAAATCTTGAAAAAAATCTTGAAAAAAATCTTGAAATTTTAAGAAATGTTGTTCTTTCGAATAAAATGTATAAATTCGAGAAAAAAACGGAAGTGTCTATTTTCAAAAACAAAAATGTAAAATTTTGGCAAAATTTTAAATTTCTTAAATATTTATGGTCCCACACTTAGCGTCATCCAGACAAACGACGAGGACGTGGTGGTTTTTTGTCCATTTACCAACATTTTTTGGCAAAATTTGTCACTTGTCGAAATTTGGCACTTAGTCAAAATTAAATATGACATTTTTTGCCAAACTTGTACATTTCGAAATTTGACACTTATTGAAAATTTTTTCGAATTTTGGCACTTATTCTAAATTTTATACTTTTTTCGTTACTTGACACTTTTTGAAATAAATGGACAATTTGACATTTATTTCAAAATGGTGACAAGTTCTGTGACTTGACAATTATTCATTATTTTGATTATTTTCGAAAAATTTGATACTTCTTTCGATATTGAACACTTTTCGAAATGGTGACAAGTTCTGTGACTTGACAATTATTCATTATTTTGATTATTTTCGAAAAATTTGATACTTCTTTTGATATTGAACACTTTTCGAAATAGTGTCAAGTTTTCAATTAAAAAATCCGCGCGAGAATTAAAGAATACATTTTTTGCGTAGGTTTTTCAAGATTTTGAGTTTCAAGATTTTCGTTGCAAGATTTTTTTTCAAGATTTTTTTTCAAGATTTTGATTTCAAGATTTTGATTTCAAAATTTTTTTTTCAAGATTTTGAAATTCTGCGAAAAGGACTCAACCCAACTTATTTCAATTTTAAATGATACAGAACAACATTTTCAGTTACATGTACTATATAAGTACATTAGGGTGTCCCAAAAATATATTTTTTTTTTATTTTGACGGATGTCCGCGGCTTTAATTTTTCCACTTGAACTTAGAAACACCCTCTGTGAAGCTCATCTGAATTGGTAAAGTGTTAAAGGTCGGAAATTCATTTTCTAATTTCCCATACGATTTGTATGGGGAAAAATCAGTTTTGTTGGTAAATTGAATTAAGAGCCATTATGTTTTAAGCAAAATGATTAAAAAAAGTGTTCCTTCAAATTTTGTCTGTTATGACATATCCAAATTTCATTTTCATCGAATTATTATTTGGTGGTTGCCCAAAACGATTAAAAAATTAAAAATATAAATATGAAAAACTACTTGCCGTAACTATTAATCCAAAAACATATAACAACCCTATGAATTTTTTCTTCATTGTGCATTTCAACTATCTAAAATTAAAGACCAATAACAATAATGAAAATGGCGTACTCTAAGAGATTTTGATTTTTATGAAATAATTTTAAGTAAAAGTATTCAGTTATAAAGCTAGCTCTAAGAAGTGAGCCACAAACCACCAAATAATAATCAGATGATTATGAAATTTGAATGTGTCATCTGTCATGTGTCATATCAGCTTTTTTCTGCTGCTTCTAAGACATTTCCTGCTTGTTTAAAACATCCATTTATGTTTCCCGAATTCCAAATATGAAAAGTTTTTAGGGCATTTTTTCGTATTTTTTCGTCGTTTAAGGTAATTTTAACTAAATTTAGAGCATTTTTGGTCATTTTTAGAGATTTTTAAGTTATTTCATTGACATTTTTGGACGTTTTAATTTTTAAAGCATTTTTCGGGTTTTTAGGTAATTTTAGTGTAATTTCTTAATAATTCTTTTTTTGCTTTTTTTCGTACTAAAAAAAGATCAAAATGTAAAAATTTAAACATATTCTTTTAACACTAGAGTCCCTTCAATCAAAAATATTACCTCTCGACAAAGGAGTAGCTTTGTTTATAGGCCGCATTCTAGCCGAAAAAGTGCTCAAGAACTGTTCCACAACTTTCGGGCTGAATGGTATGCTCTCACAGAACATGTTCCTTGAGATGTCACAATTTATATAGCGAAAATATTTTATGCTACTTCGCTACTTGAGCACTTTTTCGGCTAGAAAGCGGCCATAGACTTCGATGAAAAAAAAGCTCTGTGCGTGGTGAAACTGACGAAAGGGTATGTAGAAAAATGAAACAAGTGTTAGATAAAAACTCAGGATATGCTAGTATAAAATAAATTTTAATTATTATGTTTTATTTTTTAGGCTAAATTTTTTTGTTTATTTTTTTATGCAATTTTTTGCGTTTTTAGGTAATTTTTGTCAGTTTTTAGGTCATTTTCTGCAGTTTTTAGTTAATTTTTTCATGTTTTTAGGTAATTTTGTGCAATTTTTTTGGTCATCATTAGGTCATCAATCCGAGCCCTGGTCATAACAGGCAAAATTTGAGGGAACACATTTTTTTTAAAAACCATTTTGCTTAAAAGAGAAAAGCTCTAAATGCAATTTACCAGCTAAACTGATTTTTCCCCATACAAATCGTATGGGAAAATTAGAAAATGAATTCGCGACCTCTTAATCTTTACCAATTGAGATAAGCTTCACATAGGATTTTTCTAAGGTCAAATGGAAGTGGAAAAGCCGCGGATATCAAACACGATTTTTTTTTAGGGCACCCTAATATACATTAAGGCGCCTCACGATCCATTGAAGAAAAAAAGTTGTTCAGCACAAATGCTCAAAATAATCCTTGGCTTATGTTATGATGTTCCCCCAAATATTTCAGCTCTAGCAATAGCCATCCGTGAGCTGGAATGGTTTGAAATAACCTCTAAAAATCAAGTTTTTTGTAAAAATGTTGGCTGGTGTGGTAATTTTAAATGACAAACTTTTACTACAAAAAGGGGTCAGAAATAGTAGCAATAAAAAAGCTCTTCCAATCTGCCTCAAAAAATTTAAAACTAGTATAGTTTTATATAGTGCGGATTTTTATAAATTTTTTTGAATTTTTCATATATTTCGTTTTCAAGATACCCGTTGGAATGGTGTTAGCTGCTGTTTATTGCAGAGTGTCTTAACTTGATTACAAATAAATCTAATATATGCACATTTTTTTCTTAATTTTTTTTTTTAATTTCTTACAATATTTTTCCAGTGGGTGCTAATTTTATAATTAATTTTTTAGTTTTAAGATGTATCGGTTTAAGAAATTCTGACCAGGAATCAATGAAAGCACTCAAAACCTTTGCAACGGTATCTTGATAACGAGAATCGCATTAAAAATAAACACGACGTGTCACGACTTAGTTCGTGACACACACCTATCTCTTATCCCAGATACTTTTACAAAATCCCTACAAATCCCAGCAAACATTTTGACAAGCATTTTGCAAACCAAGCTTAAGAAAAGCTTGCATGAATAAGGTTATTTCAAGCGTTGTAAACCAAGATTATGCAAAGCTTTCGTGAATAAGTCTTTCGTTAGCGTTGTAAGATAACAGCCGCCAACATTTACAAAATATTTGATATTGTAAGCGTTATGCGAATGTCGCCTTCTTTTGCTCGGCAATGCAATCGTTTTCTAAATGTTGGCGGCGACCGATCGAATTAACAGTTATCTTTTAGAGAAAACAAGCATCAAAATTGTATAAATTCACAATCATTCTAGTTGTGAAAAATGAAAATACAAGTGAAAAATTTCTTTAAAAAATCGTAAAAAAGTAAGCTTGTTTTTAAATTTATAAATTTAATATATATTTAATGTCGGCATCAAAATAATTAAGAACTGTTGTGCGCAGCAGCTACGAAATTTTTAACATATATGGAACAGCGAGAAATCAAGTTCCGTAGGGAATGAGATTGAGCTTCTAGAACAGGAGATTATGTCGGACAACAACTTATTGGGACAGTGTAACTTCGTCTGGTAAGTTATTGACTTTCATATAAAGGGTCCGCCAAATAACTTTTTTTTTTTAAATTCCATAAAAAAAACTACTGAATATTTTCTCAAATTTCTTTTTTTATTTGAAAGTACAATCCTTCCGGTTAATAATAAAAAATAATTTCATTCAAACGGCTGCCTCGGCTGGCCATGCAGTAGCCTACACGATCGGTCCAATTTTTAAGCACATTATCGATTGTGTGCAGCTGTATTTCACCAATGGCTTCACGAATATTGTCCTTTAAAGCGTCAATTGTCTCTGGCTTGTCGGCGTAACACTTATCTTTGAGGGCAACCCACAAAAAATAGTCCAACGGTGTCAAATCGCAGCTCCGAGGTGGCCAAATGACATCAGCTCTACGGCTGATAATGCGATCTTCAAAAACAGGGCGCAAAACATCGAGTGTAGCTTCGGCTGTGTGACACGTAGCGCCGTCCTGTTGAAACCAAGTGTTGCCAATATCCTCCTCTTCAATTTTTGTGAACAAAAATTCATTCAACATGGACCGAAAACGAGCGCCATTGACTGTAACGGCCACTCTTGCTCATTTTCCAAGAAAAATGGCCCAATTATGCTTCTGGACCGAAATCCGCACCAAACAGTGACTCGTTTTGGGTGCAGCGGCTTTTCAATGTATGCGTGCGGGTTTTTTGTGCCCCAAATGTGACAATTTTGATTGTTTACATACCCGCCAAGATCAAAATGAGATTCACCTGAAAAGATGATTTTTTTGGCAAAATCGGCATCTTCTGCATCAAAGTAATGTCGCAATATTTCCCAGCGTTGTTCAAGCGTGTACACAACCACATTCGTTCAGCGGAAGGATAAAACTAATTATCTGTCAAATCAGACATGAGCTAAGTCTTACCATTCACGAAATAAGCACTAGTTGAAAAAAAAACGTTAGATGGCGGACCATTATTATTACATTTTTATCATTAAACCGCAAATTTTTTACGCCAGCTTTTCAATCCTTGATCAACGACGCATGTCAAAAGCCTGTCGAAAAGGTGGAGGAACGTAACAAGCCTTTATGTATTACTCAGGCTTACGGAGGAAATTAAAGGGCTGCGTAAAGATGTTGGCGAATTAAAGAAAGCGGTATCACATCATAACTCCACCATTGTATTGTATTGTAAATTGTATTTTTAGTAAGCGAAAGAAGTGAAAAAACGCTAATTTAATTTAATTTTACTTTCTGTTTATTATTACTAATAAAAAACATATAGAGCACTCAAAAAATAAATGTTTAAAACGCTTACTTACTTCATTCAAAATACGTGTTTTGTAACCGCATTTACAAAGCTTATGAAAAATGTATAAAAATTAATTATAAAACATTTTCTTAACACATTTGCAAAACGCGTACTTACGTGTCTTGAAAAACATGTTTTGCAATCGTCTTTTTAATGCTTATAAAGATGGGTGCATTTCGATTATAAAACGCTTACTTAGATGCATTTTATAAATATCAGAGCATTGTTTTATAAGCGTTTTGCTTACATTTGAACGCTTACAAAACGTGTATTTTTATATATCATTGTTTGCTGGGATGTGACTTACTCTTATGTTTGTTCGTATGTAGTTGTAAAAAATTTGACAAAAAATTGTGAGTCCAGTGCCCGATTTCCAGTGATCTCATTGATCTCATCATGAAAGAAAATGAAATAAATCACAAATTTTATGGAAACAATTTTTTTTTTATTACCCAAAATTTAGAGAAAGGGCACGGGTCTTGTAAGAAAACACTATAAAATGCTGATTAAAAATTTACAGTTTGCTTACGGCAGCTACAAACAATAGAACATATGTTAGTTATCCACTACTTTTATAACTGTAACGATTCTTCGGTGGGATGTGAGGATAATCGACAGGACATAACCGTTGTGTTGACGTGTGAAATATTTGAAGGCATGAATTAAAATCGGACTTTGTGTCAAATAAAAAAATATCCTGTTTTTGGCAAATGGAAATGTAACACTTATTTTGGTGGGAAAAATATTCCCTCTGCCTTATAAAGGGTTAATAATTTTTGTAATACATAGATATGTTTACATATTTCTGTTTCAAAATTGGAGATATGTATCTAGTTTCTACATAAAAAGAAGCGTAAAAAATTTAAAAAAACATTTTTTGTTATAACAGTAATATTTTCAATTTATCTGATTTTTGAAATCTCTGTTTTTCGAGGTTGCTTCAAAACGGTTTTCAGGCCTTTTCAAGAGCTGCAATAAACAGACTCACAACGCTTTGAATGTCAATATAAGTTATATTTTATTAAACTCTTGAATAAGTGCTGTGCAAATTTATTGAAAATGCAAAATATATTATTTACAAATCAAATATTTATCATATGTGTGAAAAAAAACTGTGGATTTGTAATAAACCGTTTGCTGAATAACTATATCTAACTACAGTAAATAAATAATAAAACAAAAGCGGTTTTTCATTAACAGACTTTGACTTCTGGGAGACAGAGAGACAGATGGGCTGTCATATCATATGTTAATAATAACAGAAGTACTCAAGTTTTCGCCTAACCACACCTAAAAACAAAAAAGCGACATATGAGTAAAATAACAGATTTTTTTGTTTGAGTAGAATAATAAATTATGAAAACAAAGGTTGCATACACAAACAGACGGTGCGCTACACTGATAATGCAACAGCATGGTTAGCTTATTTGAGAGACAATTTTTTAAGGACCTTATGCTTATATGGTTATATCAGTCATCAAATTAACAGTATATTAGTACTACGCGGTTCCAAACTCTGGTCCAAATCTCAGATTGAAATGACAATTTTTCGTTAACGGTTTTCGTTAGCCTATGTCTACACTGCCTACAACAAAAAAAAGACTAAAAAAAAAGACTTTAAACGCGATTTCCTCGAAACTGCTTTTTTAAAATGGTCCAATAGATAATCGAAATGTATTGCTTAAATTTCAATGAATCTTATTGCATTTTGTTAGTAATCTTGTCCTATAAGCACCCCACCCCCACTTAAATTCAAGTACCTATTTTTTTATACAAAAAGTGTGCGAAAATCTACCTTTTATAACTTTTACTCCAACTTTCACCATAGTTGAAAAAAAAACCGGGGATCGTGCGCAGGGGGATGCCGAATAAATGAACTATACTTTAAAATAACACTTGATTTGTTTGTTTCAGATACATGGGAAAGGCCTTATCCATCTAATTATTTTGGATGTCTTTTTTAATGTCATTTTCAGCGCCCTCTATAAAAAAGCCTGAAAATTGTTAAAAAAAGTTTTTTATTAAGTATTTTTTATGTTTAAATAAACTGTACAAATTTTAAAAAAAATAATAACTTGTATCTAAGAAAAATGTTTGAAAAAAGCTGCTTTTTTTCTTGTTACACTTATATTATACCTTTATAACATATTGCTAATCATTAATATTATTTAAGTTTTATTTGTTTATTAACAATATGTTTCGTTGCTTCAAATTACTTACTTCTAAAAGTTTTCAGTCCCGAACTAAGCCCGGGATCCCGGGATTGAGATTTTTAATCCCGATAATCCCGGGATCGAAAAAAGCTTCCGGGATTGGATTCCTTGAAAGTAGGTAATGTAGGTATGTATGTTAACGTAAAAGGGCAAATTAAGTTCCACGCACTTAAAAAATTTGCAGTGAATTTTAAAGTTTTATCTCCTAAACCAATCGAGAGTGACAATTTTTGTTTGCATATTTACGCTCAGGAAGTCCAAATACATTTAGTAAAAACCAGTAAAATATATATAACAGGAGAAATTCGCTTCTAAGCACCTTAAACTTTGCACTGAAATTTGAAGTTTCCGCGAATTTTATCTCCTAAGCCAATCGAGAGCGACCATTTTTGTTTATTTATTTACACATACATTTACATTTACACAAACAAATAAATTTAATAAAAACAAGAAAAAATCTTCGGGTCAAAGTCAAAGTAAAATTATGCCAAAAAATTTTCTTAAAAACTCGATTAATTGAAAACAATTAGATAAATCGATTTTTCTTTCGGCTATTCATAGTTTTGGCACGATTACGATTTCCGGGGCGCCGTGATTTGAAATGCTGAGGTCAAACGATGCTCGTTTGGTCGGCGAACACATGGCCGTGCAATATGGTTGTTGTTGTATTCTCCAAAATTTTTGACAGTTTCGCATTGGAAGCAACAACAAAATTATCTGCTCGCCGAGCAAACGAGCATCGTCTGACCTCAGCAAAAGTGTTTTCTGGTAGAGAACAACATAAACAAATGTTTGGCCAAACAAAAAATCGATTACTCAACTAGTTATCGATTTTTTAGTTTTTTTTTTGCTAAGATCTTTAAAAAAACATCCATTTCTTTGCCATTATCCAATGGATCTAAAAGATTGGTATGTCATTTGAAAGTTAATTAAATTACCTTTTCAATAATATACAATACTTATATCATTGCAAGCGTATTTGTAATTTTATAAGCAAAACTATATCATATTTGAAATTTGTAATTCAAAAAACCGTTATTTTCTACAAAGTTTGTGTTATTAAGGTACTTAAATTATATTTTTTTTAAAGCCTACAATTTAACCTTTCATTTAATATATTAATATATATATTCTTTACAATTTACACTATATTACATAAAATTTATAAAAATTGCTATTTCCTATTGCATTGTCCAAAACTGATCAACTAAAAATGTAAAATTTTTTTCGCTGGCTAGAAAATCCTATTCATTCATATAAATATTACAGCTACAATGTTGCCTTAAGAACAGTAATTTATTGTAATGGTGGTATAAGAAAATATGGAATAAGAACACAAAACAACTAAGGTACATATGCTTGAATTAACCCTTTCAGTAAAAGTGTCCATTATATTGGACAATTTTATTTTTGTATTTTAATCTCTTTTTCTCGTAAATAAGAGCATTTGTTTTTAAAGTAACGGGTCTTTTGAGTAAATTATGTCGTTCTTCTTTACCACGTTTCTTAAATTGAATTTTCTGGTGCAGTTTAGTGTGTTTTTTTCTTAATTTATAAAGTGCACAAAAGTTGAAAAAAAATTGAGTAATTTACTGTAAGTATTGATTAATAGTCTAAAAATATATTTCGCGAAAGAAAAAAATAAAAATAAGGCACCGTTTTACGGGGGTGCTCCAAAATGTGCATGTCCCTTATATTGGACAATTGTACTCAAAGTCTTATTATTATTTCTTAATTCTTATTGAGGTTATGGCTTCGCGGCGTGGTTTAACCGAAGAAGAGATATTGCAAGCCCTTCAAAGCAATTTCGATGTAGAAGATTTGGATGCAAATGAAGATTGTGAGGAAATGCAGTACCTTTTTGACCGTGTTGTGCCTCCTGAAACCATGGTAGTACCCAGGAGCGATGAGGCTCGAACCCAAGAAGAAAATGAAGTTGATTGTGACAAAGTAGAAGAGGTGGAAGAAGTTACTTTGCCTGTAATTGTGGACACCATACTTAGCACTGGTGATAGCCCAAAAGACCCTCCTTTTATTCGATGCACTCCACGGAAAGAAATATGGGTAAATAGAAAACATCAACCACCTGTCCAAAATGAGTTTAACCCTATTCGAAATGAGTGCATTGAAATCAGAAGCCCATATTCATACTTCATGAAATATTTTGACGACGATTTTTTTGCCAAGGCAGCGTTTTATACAAATTGTTACGCCGTTCAAAAAGGTAAATATAAACATACTCCAAATACATACCAGCAAAAAAAAAACTTTTCTATATTTCAGGCTCATCTTCGTTCCGACCATGCACTGAACTTGAAATTCGTATACTATTCGCGCAGCATTTTATGATGAGTTGCATGAGATTTACTCGAGTTCGCATGTTTTTCGACAAACGTTGGGGCATGCCATTTTTCTATGAAAATATGACCGTTTCTTTGCTTTGAGAACGCATTTGCATATAACTGATATATCTGAGCGTCCTGCGCAATGTACTGATAGGCTATATCAAGTCCGTCCTGTCCTTGAACAAGTGCGTCGTCGTCTTCATTTACTGCCTTTAGAGGAAAATCTCTGCGTTGATGAACAGATTATCCCTTTCAAGGGAAAGTTTACCGGAAAGCAGTATGTGAAAGGAAAGCCTTGTCCATGGGGTATAAAAGTATATTTTCTTTGCGGAAAAAGTGGAATGCCGTATGATTTTATAGTTTATCAAGGCTCTACTACTCCATTGGATGCAGAAAGTGTAAAATATATCGGTAGCGGGTCAACTATTGTGTTACAGTTGGCTAAACGTATTCCCGTCGACGCCAAAGGACACAAGCTTTACTTTGATAATTATTTCCCTTCTTTTGCTCTATTTGAAATTTTGTACGACAAGGGGATTCAAGCGGCTGGAACAGTTCGTCACTCAAATTTTATTGGAATTGGTAATAAAGACAAAGCAAAAAGATGGGACAAAGAAAAAAAGGAGTACATAGAGGTAGATCGGCCGGAAGTTGTTCGTTTGTACAATGATAGTATGGGAGGCGTAGACCTGCGTGACCAAATGATACAATATTACCGCATTAATATTCGCTCAAGAAAGTGGACAGTAAGAGTAATAATGCATTTCATGGATTTGGCGATGACTGCCGCTTGGATGGAATACAGGCAAGACTGCACTGCCAATCTAGTTCCGAAGAAAGATATTTTAGATTCCCTTAGCTTTCGAGCTGATGTTTCTAATATGTTGGTGAAAGTTCAGCCAAGACCTGTCGAAATTGAATCAAGTTCAAGGCTCCGTGGTAGGCCCTCTGCTACCCCGCCAATACTCTCTCCCATTCCAAAAGGAACGTACTGTTGTACGTTGCCAACACTCACTCCCATTCCTGGACCTTCTACTTCAACCAATGCTAACCATGATTGCTCCACAGCGAAGCGCAAGAGAAATCAGACACCGCCACCTGAATTGCGTAAGGATTTTTCACAACACCTTCCAAAATTTATTCAAGCTAAGAATGCTAGTCGCTGCAAAATGGAAGGATGTTCAAAAAACACCTTTATTTTTTGCCAAAAATGCGAAGTATTTTTATGCGTCAAACGCGAAAATAATTGTTTTGCTCTGTTTCATGAAAAATAAAATACAATTTGCGTAATTGTGTTCAATACAGCTAATGCAGCTAATAAAACAATGAATTAATAACCAAATGAAATCACTTCTTTTTTACATACCTAGGGTACCACTGTCCAATATATTGGACACTAAATAACGGTAAAACTAAAAGGTTTATTAAATTTTTGGTCGCATTTTTGGAATCAGGGGCCCGAAATTAGCCGATATACCAATTTTCAAATTTTTCTCTCCAACGGCTGATTAAAAGTACTGAAAGGGTTAACAACTTTCCGTACAAGGGCAAATCATTTCATCATAAAAAACACATTAAAAATTAAATAAAACATGTGTTTTTTATACCAAACGAAAGATAAATTTTCAGGCTTCAACAATTTACTTTTCATCACCTATAGTAATAACGGTAGTTTTTGAGAAAATAACGGTTTTATATAAGCAAATATTTTTCTTTTGCATACAAATGGCTATAAAATATTAAATACTCAACGGATTTGATTTATTTAAAATTAATATAAAAGCCTTATGTATTACCTTTCATATAACATCTTAATCAACAATATCGGTTATACACTTAGAAAAATATAAATATTTTTCTTAAAACATCTAAAAAAATAAAAATTTTCTTAAAAAATCGATAGCTTGAAAACAAATCGATTAATTGATCTTTCCTTCGGCCATTCTTATATTTTGTTATAGAACTTCACGAATCCAGTGTCAAATTGCGGCACCCCGGAAATCGTAATCTTCCCATCATCATATTACGGCGCCACGGAAATCGTAGTCTTCCCAAGAATGCGCAATAAGCTACCTAACGCATTTCGCGTAGGGTGAGCTAGTGCTGATTTTATATTCAGCCATAAACAAACAATCAAACACGACCAGACAATTCCGTAGAGATTTGGATATAAAATTCAATGGATATGAGAACGCATCAACTCACACACACTCTCAGCACAGCATAAAAACGATATGAAGCACAACAACACAAAATGATCGTGTTTTTATTGTGTTGCGGCTGTCAAAGTTGATGGATAAATTAATTTTGTTGTGAAGTTGTTGCTAAAAATTAACTAAATTAAAACGTTTTTTGTGTTAATCAATGAACTATTGTACCACAATATATACCAAATATAAATACCAAAATATGTCCGATCCCATTGATTCCAAAACGAAACTTAAGCGTTTCATTCTATTGGGATTGCTGGTGATTGCATCCGTTGTGGGCTGGCATATCTATGGTATGATGAATTTGTATGATATGTGAAAGGTTTTTCGCTAAAAGTTATTTATTCCACAGAGTATTTATATGCAGGTAAAAGTGGGGCCGATCATGAAACAGCTACTGATCACGATATCATAGAATTAACAAAAAATCTCTATAACCTTGAGGAACAACATAATGCCTACTTGGAAAAAATCGAATTTCAGGGCAGAACGAGGCCTTCGAAACAACATGATCAGGCACCACACCCGTAAGTTTTATTATGTACAAACAGCTTGCGATTTATGAGCCATCAAAAATGCACTTCTCAGTCTGCTACAGGCGGACAATGCTGAGCTTAACTTGGACAAGACTTCCACAATCTATCTGATGAAACGTCTTTACGATAACTACGAACTGGACACGCACATCAATGAACAAGTCAACGCTGCAAAAGAGCAGGAAGAATTAGATTTCTTGCAGGCCATTCTAAGCACAGCCATCATGAAGAGAACCATGAAATTTTTGCAAACAAAAGGTATACGCGCTTTAACTTAGCAAACAAATGCTAAAATATTCCTTGATTAAATAAACATAATGCTACACTTCAACAGATATTGTTAGCGATGAGAACTCGGCACAACTACAGCTGCTAAAGAATATCTGGTTCACGCAGTACTCACGTGGTGGTGACAACTACCGCATGGGCAGCTCAGGCTTTGAGCATGTCTTTCTCGCTGAATTAAAGGAAAACACTGTTTTAGGTCTTCACAATTGGGTATACTTTAGTGAGCAGGAACAGCTGGGTAACTTGGACTATATGGGCTACATGGAGTACCTGAAATTGGGCAAGGTGAGTTTGTGTTTTGTTTTTTGTTTTCATTTGAAGCAACTTGATCGCATCTTTTATGTTTCTCTTTTACTATATTCCACTAGCACGATCAATATTTGGCTGCTGTACGCTTTAACTTTCACAACATTGTCAAAACTTATAACACACTCTTTATTGGCACTTCTCCGGAGCTGGAGATGAGTTTGTATACTGTTTGCTTTCTATTGAGTTCTGATCATCCATGTCCTGTGCAGTTAGACACTGTTAAATTTACCATTATTACATATTCTTGGAATTTGCATGGCAAAAAACTCATCGCCACTGCTTATCCTTCAATTGAAAAGTGAATATGTAACACTGATAAAAAAACGAAGATTTTTACTTTTTATACTTTAAGAAACACAAGTACAAGTTCTTTGCTACCTCAAATAAGTATGTACAAACACTTTACTCACTGAAATGCGCTAAATATTAGTCTTTTAAATAAGTTTTTACAAAACACCAGTTGTAGACTGACCATTGGTTTTATATACATAGTTAACTCTTTAGTGTACTATATATCACATATGATATGCTTGCTTGATTAACTAATTTCTCAGGAATATAAAAATAGTTCAATTAATCTTTTTAATTTGTTTGCGCCTTTGAATATAGCGTATATATATCAATGGCTTAATATAGAAAAGGCGTAACTCAATTTTTTTATTTCTTTACAGGAGAAGAAAAAACCTGAATAAAATCTGAAAAACATTGGATATAAAAACTTTTTAAATGCAGTTTTTTATATATAAAGCTACAAACTTGCAATCATAGCGCACTAATTTTTTAAGGTAGGTTTATTTGAGAGTGATTTACTAGATTATGTTACAAACGCGATTTCGAAAAAATACGAGTTATGCCTTTTCTATATTAACCCATCGATGTGTATTTAACAAAAAAACTCAGTTTGACGCTATTGACATTATTATTAGAAATAAGAAATGTTCTTGTCCATTAGTTTTATTATTATTGTTCGCTTAAAATTAAATTAAAAACATTAAAATATAATTTTTTTATTGGATTGGAAACAGTTCAATACAACTTTTTTATTTATATTTCATTAAATTAACATATATTTATATGCCTATTGTGTATGGCAACTTTACTCTCAGTTGAGTTGCGGTTGCCAAATTCTTATTATCGATGGCAACACTCAGAACAATTGATCAACTCGCTGCTTTTACAGTTGCTTGTCAAGTTTTTGTGTTATTATCGATAGCCACTGTTATTTGGTTTGGTTGCGGAACCTGTCAAAAGTCAGCAACTGCTAATTACTTGTTGCAAGCTGGTGGCGTTGTGCAAAAGCGAGAAATGGATGCAGCGTAAGTTTTGGAAATTTGTGTTATGTGGATTATTCATAGATTATTTATTTTCATAGAAACATAAAAATTACAAATAAGCAACAGTTCGAGCGATTGGCAGAGCTTATGCTGGAAAGCGGTGTTTAAAATTTTTTATTTCGTCCAGTACATAACAAAACGCTTCTTTGCTTAATCGGAACTAACTAAGAAACCTGTAAAATTTATTCAAATAAGCAAATTTTTATTCAATGTTTGTATTTACAGTATTATATTACTTTGAGAGTTCTAAAGGGTTGGATTTGTCTCTGATTTTCCTTCTTATACGCAACACTTCAACATCACTGCATCCGTTTCCGTCATCAAAATATAAATCATTACTTATATCCATATTTATTTGTTTTCTTTCTATAAATGGCTTTTTCCAATTTTAAACTTATTGAATATTTAAAATTTTTAACATGAGCTGTGTTCTTTTTGACAGCTCGTTATTGTTTTCTTTGGCAACTCGCTGAAAATAACAACTTGAAATTGGTTGTGATACGAAATACCAAATGGAGGTTCGGTTGCTTTAAAGTTGGGTTGCTTATTTGGCTACGCAACTCTGTTTGGTTGCCCTACGCAATAGGGCTATTAAAGATCATTAACTTTGCAATTAAGACAAAAAGTATGACTTAGGTTGCAGCCAGAGTTCAGACAGGCAAGCAGGCAGACCGGGAGACGACTGTAACTAAAGAAAATAAATAGATATAGAATGAGATATGAATGTTAATTAAGGGGTTAGGGGTAGTCAAATACATGAAAAAATCAGAATTTTCAATAATTTTTTTAACACTTAATCATTTTATTTTATATAAGTAATAATATGACGTCATTGCATACTGTTTCGACTTGACTTCACGAAAATTTAAAAAAACATACTAATTTTTAAAGTTATGGCTGTTTGCGTTAATCCAGTTCCAACGGAGTTCCTTGCGTTGACCATTACAAATCCTTGGAGATTCATCTAAAATCAATCGAACAAAAAAATTAGTTTTATTAATAGATATCTCGTGCCTGATCGAAGCTTTTTTTTTAAAAAAAATAACAAAATAGCGGCCTCAGGAAATTTTGCTCCAGATTTTCGGGAAAAAACCAACAGTTAATTGCTAATAAAAAAATCTAAATTTAAAAAAAATCCTTCGATCAGGCACTAGTTTGTTATATCTTCCAAAAGCTGTAGAAATTTCATTGAAATCTACTGAGCGGTTTTCGAGTTATCAGTTCAAGTAACTCGAGTTACCAGAGGTCACCAGTTCAAAAAACATGGTTTTGAGAAAAACATATTTAAAGTTTTACACTCGATTTATGTAGAGTAATACGAATTACTAAATTACTTTCATCAAGTCATCTATTCCTGGGCCATATAATAGTTCTTCAGCCGTGGTAACACAAATACCGACTGCTCAGTGTAAATACCATTAGCATATTGGCGACAAACAAATAATAAACCGGTTGCTTGCAGCTAGCAGCAGCTGCTCTCAAGCGTTCTGGAGCGCCTTAGGGCCCTTGGTTATTTGTCGAATAACTCCAAACGTATTTGTCGGATTCACTTCAAATTTTCAGAGAATATTTTAAAAATATTATACTTTAAGAAAATGTAAAAAAGAAAATTTGATGTGTACAAAATTCTGACTACCCCTAACCACCTAAAGAAATAAAATTAAATATAAATTTTTTTGTTTCAGTGCACAGTACATATATCATATATGATATGTAAAGAAATTTATAAAAATTTCTCGAATCAAAAAGCATTTCCAAAAACTCCAATTTTTATTTTTGGTCTTAGAGCTATCAAATTCATTGGAAATACATATATTTTTTTTCTTAGCAAAAAATTGTGCAATACCATAAAAATATTTTTACTTATGCATGTTCATCTTTTCTATATTTACTCAATATGAAGTCTTTTCTTGTTAAGAATGAAAAAATGTGAAAATTTTCTTTAAGGAAAAGCTAAGAAACTAATGTACTTTGCTTTTGCAAAATTACAACTTGAGATCCAGGAAAAGTATGTAAATGGATTCTACTCTAAAGCATTTTCCGGTTTTTAACCAATTTATAACTGCAAACATAAGTTATTTTTCACATGTTTCACAAGCATTTTTTTCTAAAAATACTAAATCATACTGGCAAATACAAAAAATAAAATGTTTAGGCACAAAAACAATTCACTCGGAATTAATTACCACTTCGTGATAACCAAAACATAGGTCAAATATAGACCGAAGAGGAGCACTATAAAAAGTCACTTTTTAGATAGTTGCTTTTGATTATGAAGTTCATATTGTTGCTGTTAAATATTCTTATCAATATACACGCTATGCACATATCACAATAATATTACTATAAAAGTGTTATTTGAAATAAAATTGTGTTTATTCAATAGAATGAATTCTTTGTGTTCAAAGAAATACCTTAAAATAGCTTATGCACATTGCGCAAAAAACTTGTGAATGTCAATATTAAATTTAATCAATTTATAAAGCAATTAGCAAAGAAAAAATTGAAATGGACACGCAAACATAGTGTAAATTAAGGTTAAAGGGACGCGTGTTGAATAAAAATGGACAAGAGTTTACGACACAATTATTTGATAGTTATTTCAGTGAGTTTAATTTGAATATTAAAGAGAGAGCCGGGGTCTTTTACTGTATTCTTCTTTCTAAGTTTTGCTAGTATTAAAGTGGGGTTTTAGTTCATCATCTTACTCACCCACTTTGCTATAAGATTGCTACATTGTGATTCGTTTGATAAAAGTTAGACGATAAAATCTATATAGTTATGTTCGTAGTCGTATTTGATGCTTTTAGTATAAAAAAAAATTAAAAACATAATTGTTTTGAGAAATTTTGAACACCATCTTCCAAGGGCGTTCGCAGGATTTGTTCTAGGGGGGGCCGGCAAAAAAGGCATAATGGAGTCTAGAATGCACATAAAGAAAATGTATCCTATATAATAATATTTTCGGATATTTTTAGTACTAATTTTGTTACCATGCATGATACGCCGGTTGACACACGCTTGAACACATAAGAAAATTATAAATATTTCAAAGATGGTATAAAAATCTTTCTCGTATCATGCCCGAAACATTTTCAAATTAAATTTTTTTTTTTCATATAATTTAAAAAAAAAATTTCAACAAATATTCTTAGTAATTTAGTAAATTAAATAATGTGAGGTCTCCTTTATCCTTAAATAAAATCACATTAATAACTATTTAGCCCCAAAGTTTTCCTCTTTTCAAATATGAATACAAAAATTTCCCAATATTTTTTTTTTTAAATTAATAAACCAGCAAGATTTTTAGACCATTTTAACAGTTTTGGAAGCTTATTACTCATAAACCAATTGCGAGCGGCCGAAATTTGTCAGATTTGAATTTTGGAGCTAAAAATCCATATAATCCAAAAAATTAAAAATTATAGTTGTCGCTATTCTTGAAATGTTCCCCGCATGGACATCAACAGACTTATTTATTTTTTTTTGTCAACATGCATTAGTTCCAGCAGCATGCAAATTACTTAAATTTAGCTTGGAAACATAACTATTGTATGAGTTATTTAAAATATTTATTTTTTTTAATTCAAAACGTATGAATCTTAATATATAAAAAGCAAGCACGCTGCTCCGTATCCAATATCTCTCAAACTGTTAGCCTGAAAGTATGCACATCTTAATACATAAAAGGCAAGAATGCTGCTCCGCATACATTTAGGGTATTCACAAGGCGTGCTAGCATGTCACATTGTCATATTGTCCTAAAATTTTACAACTAAAATTTAAAAGATAAATGCAAATAAGAAACAGCTGTTTGATTACGACACTTCAATCAACATAGCTTTCAGAGTTTTAATATATTAGTACTTTTTTATATGGAAGGCAACAATAAAATGTAAAACTAGTGTAAAATCTTAGGACAATATGACATTGTGACACACCTTGTGAATACCCTAAGTATTTTTCAAATTGTAATTATTATTGACAGTAAAGCAATTTTACAAGACACACTGTTCTCAAAAATGTACAGCCTGAAAGTATGCACAGAAAATATATTTGAAACTTATCAGTGACAATATTGGGTTTTTACAATAGTACGTTTTTGATCTAACTAGCTCTTTTTTTGATACTTTTATAAAAAAATTATGACGAATTTAATAAAATTATTTTGAGTCGATTGTACCAAAAAATATAATTGTATCAGCCGCAAAACGACACTTGAGTTGCTACGTATATGAAGGTTGCAAGGCCAGTTTGTAAAGTTGTGTATGAATACGATTGTTACCAAACTCGACTTTTTGCACTTTTAAACTTGAACTAATTTTTCAACACTGCTTCATAATCAAGTGTATTAAAAATCAAGCCTTATAAAGAGAAAAAGTACTTTCGGCAAAAGCTCCAAAAAGGAAGTGTGCGACGGGTCCACAGCTTTTAGTAGGACAGGCTTTTGAAATAGTACATATATAAAGAGGTACATGTATAGATGGGTTTTGGGCTACATTAATTTTCTAAACATATTGCAGCACCTCCCTGCAAGGCTTGATTCTGAATCCTGGATATAATATAAGCACGTGACGCGAAAAAATCCAGAAAATTCTTTAAATGGGTGAATGCCTGTTTAAAAAACGTGAATTTGAAGAAGTATAAAATAAATGTTTCTAATCGAGTTTCCTATTTAAATTTTAGTTATAAAAAATTTTTGCCCATAAGATATTCTAATGTAAAAGCGTTTTCTCAACAAGAATTTGCCAGTAGATCTTTTAGAAAAATAAGTGCTTGATCTTTAATTAGCCTACTTTTTTCAGAATTTCCTAAATTTTTTTCGCTTTTGAATTGAAAGCTTTGCCCTTTCCTAGATCGCCGCAATTTTCTCATTTAAATCCTGCAAGATTGTTAGGAATTTTATTAAGTTTACGAAAAACGAAGAAATTATCCAAATTGGATCATCTTTATGACAGAAAAACAATTTTTTTAAGCCGACTTTTGGGAAAACATTAAGTTTTTAAATTTATTTTACTTTGTTTTCTTTTTGGCTATGAAAAATCTCCCAATAAAAAATCGCAAAAAAAAAATAAAAAATCGCACAAAATTTCTTCATACAAAGTTGGGTTATTTTTATTTTTTTTTTTTGAGCGAATTTTCAGTTTTGTGCGATTTTTCATTTTTTTTTTGGGCAATTTTTCATTTTATACTTATTACTTTTTACTTAATGTTTTTTTTTTTCAAATCGGATATGCATTTTTTTAAATGTAATTTTGGTAAATTCAGGTAAAATGATAAAATCCACAAGGTAAAATCAATTTTTTTTTTCATGATATGAAAAATCGCCCAATGAAAAATCACCCAAAAAACATTCAAAATTGCCCAAATGAAAAATGGCCCAAAATAAAATGAAAAATGGCCCAAAAAATAAAATGAAAAATTGCCCAAAAAAAATTAAAAATTACCCAAAAGAAAAAAAAAACGCCCAAAAAAGAAAAATTGGCAAAAAATATTAAAAATTGCCCAAATGCTCGTATGACACTAAGTTTTTGTTCTGTTTTTTTTATTGTATTTTTAATTTTAAAAACTAACGAAAAACCGACGAAAACTAAATTACAAAAAAAAATCGGCAATATGTTAGAGGGAAACACATAGCCCCAACGGACAATTTTGGACAAAGCCCCAAGGGGCATTTCAAATTTGGAATTATGTCCTCCAAAAATTTTATTTGGGAATATGACCACTAAATAATAGGACCCAAATTTAGGATAATGTCCCCTTTTTAACCGATCATAATACCAAACAAATATTTTGCATTCTTCTTTATTAAAGTGTTTATATTAAGGCCGCGTTTATAGTAGTGCATCATAAAAAAATTGATTTGCCCTTGTACGGAATGGTGTAACAACTTAAATTTTTCAAATAACTGCCCAAAAAAAAATTGCCCAAAAAAATGAAAAATTACCCAAAAGTAAAATGAAAAATCGCAAAAAAAAAATTAAAAATCGCATAAAAAAAATGAAAAATCACCCAATTTTGTATGAAGAAAGTTTGGGCGATTTTAAATTTTTTTGAGCGATTTTTCATTGGGCGATTTTTAATTTTTTTTTTTGGGCGATTTTTCATTGGGCCCCGAGAAGGCACTATGAAAAATCGCCCAATGAGAAATCGCCAAAAAAAAAAATGAAAAATCGCCCAAATGAAAATGGCCCAAAATGAAATGAAAAATGGCCCAAAAAATTAAATAAAAAATCGTAAAAAAAATGAAAAATCACCCACAACTTTTTAAAAGAAAATGAAAAATCACCCAAAGGAAATATGACCCAAAAAAATTAAATGAATAATCACCCACAAAACATGAAAAATGACCCAATCTTAAATTCCGTACAAGGGCAAATTATTTGATCATTTTATGTAACATTATATGTAAGTAAAAAGTACCAAGTATAAAAATGAAAAATTGTCCGAAGAAATGAAAAATGACCCAAAAGTAAAATGAAAAATCGCCCAAAAAAAGAAAAATGAAAAATCGCCCAAAAAAAAGAATAATGAAAAATTGCCAAAAAAAAGGAAAAATCAACCAAGTTTTTGATTTTTCATATGAAAAATTACCCAATTTTGTATGAAGAAATTTTGGGCGATTTTTCATTTTTTTTTTGGGGCGATTTTTTATAGCCCCTACAATTACAATTTAGAAATTTTTTTGACTCTCCCGTACAATTTTTTATTGTAGCTTACTGCTTTTTGATTAAATATGAAGATATTTAAAAAAATTCCACTGCCTAGGAGGGGCGAGAGCCCCCTTCTCCCTTGTGGATAACCATGCATCCTGCATATTTTCAGGACACAGGCACAGGAGGTGGTTACAAAATAAACCTGTAATAACAAATTTTCATGCTATGGATACATGCAAAATTTGCATTTATTATTATGTTTTTGAATTTGTACAATATTTGGATTTAATTAGACTCAAAATATATATTAATGGGATTTTTTGTTTTTGCTATAACTGGGTAAGAAGTAAAGTTATAATAACCAAATTTTATAAAGTATGACCGTATTGTTTGTTCAGCCGAATATAATTTGAATTTCAGGGACCAAAACCACAGCCTCTGAATTTAAAGTTCGGCATATTCTCCTTTTGGCTATCGTAGTTGTTAAATATTAGCATTTCCGCTAAAAGGTGCACCGCGACTGAAAAATTATATGTAACTGAAAAGTCGTATAAACCTTCATAATAGAGAAAAATCGGTTCAAATTTTATATTGTGAGAGTGCTGAGTGCGTATCTCAGTTTGAATATTTAAAAAAATGGCAACACAAATTATGAATGGCAACTAAAAATTAAAAATGTTAACAAAAGTTGAAAAATTTGAACGAAAGTTAGAATTTTATAAGTATAATACAATGTTTAATTAATTTTTTTTTAGTTTTTTCAATTTTTTCGGTCCTTAATTACACTTTATATTTTTTCTAGTTCAATAAAATGAAAAAAAAAAAACTAAAAAACAATTGTACTTTTTGAAAGGTAAAAATCAGTAACGTTACGTATGTATTTTAATGTATCGTATTATGATTCGTATAAAATAATAAAAAACTATTTTTCAACGTAACAACTACGAATATATAGAAATACAAGCAGAAACCCGATGCCAGATGCCGAAACCAGACGCCCATAAAATTTTATCAGTGAAATGACACGTGTAACTTGAGGTCTAATACCGAACTCCGAGTCTGTGCGGCCTATAACTCCAAAGCTATTCGATATCGAAAATTCGGGTTGTATGGGAGGTGCCACGCCCCTTTGTAAAACGTCCATAAAATGTTATCAGGGAAACGACACTTGTAAATTGCGGTCGAATACCGAACTCTGAGGCTGTGCTACCTATAATTCCAAAACTATTCGATATCGTAAATTTGAGCTACATGTAAGGTGCCACGCCCCCTTGTCCAACACTCATAAAATATTATCAGTCAAACGGAACTTGTAAATTGTGATCGAATACCGAATTCCGAAGCTTTGCAACCTATAATTCCAAAGCTGTAGCGATTTTATATGAGAAATCGTATGTGCGAAGGGGATTCACTATTTTTGCAATATCTCGACAACCGCTCATCCGATGTTGTACAAATAAGTTTAATTCTAATAACGGATTCGGATTCAGCGACTAATTTTTGGTGTACCATTTTTTTTGTCAGCCCCTAATTCATAAAACTACAAAAATCAAGGTGGCAACCCTATCCACCATCTTGAATTTTAAAATTCTGACTATTGATTCGAAATCAGCGACACATAACACTGATAAATTATGTATAAAACTCTTAAAAATACATATTGCTAGGTGACAATACTGTGGTAAAAATTTAGGTGGCAACCCTAAAATCCATCTTAAATTTTAATACTGTGACATTATATTCGAAATCAAATCCGTTGTCAGAATTTCAAAATTACAAGAATTCGCAAAAATCTAGGTGGCAACTCTATCCGCTATCTTAAATTTTAAAGTTTGACATCATCTTCGAAATAAGTTACCCCAAAAACTTCCAACCACGGAGTCCACAGAATCCTTAAAAGTCCTATTACGCTTAAGCTCTCTCTAAACAAGCTCATTGAATTTTTTGAATACTTGCTTTAATTGGATACTTGCCTTCAATTTCAAGCTTTTTGCCGAAGGCATCAAGCTTTCCTTTACTTGAAACTTCGTGCTGTTCGCTTGTAAGCTAGCATACTTGCAAGTCGCAAGCTGTCATGGGCTTATTTATATTCAATTACAAGCTATACTTGATTCAAAATTATCAAGCTCAAGCTAGCTTGAACTTGTATTTTAAGCAAGTACTTGAAATAGACTTTAAGTAGGCTTGTGCAGTTCTCTGGAACACACCCTAAAGATTAAAATTTGGTTTACACACACTGGGCCATACAAATTGCATGCATTTTATATGAGGTCTGGCCAGACCTCATACTGCTGCATACACGAAATGACATAAAAAGACAAATTTATCAATACTAAAACAATTCTTTTGGATTTCTCGTTGTTTCATTGTGTTCCTCTCGTCGAGCCTGACAAATTCGTGCAACCATTTCGCTCTCCACCGTCAAAAAAAAAGTTGCATACATTCAAAAAGTCGAAAGGTCCAGCCAGACCTCATACTGAATCTGGGGGTTAGAATGTGATGATTTCTAGGTTAGAGCTTCTGAAACTATTAAAAAAAATATTGCGAGTATAACAAAAGGTTTCACTGAACTAAATTTATGTTAACAAAAATATTACTTTCTATGCCAACTTTGAGCAGTTTTACAATGAGAAAACAAAAAAAAAAATCAAAAACGCACATTTTAAAAACGTTTAGTAAAATAATTATTTTTGAAAATATTTTACGCCACACAAAAATTAAAACGCACATTTTTAAAATTAAAAGTAAAACGGAAAGTTTTTAAAACAACTACGAATGTTTTACTATGATAAAGTAGGATAAAATTAATATTTTTAAAAACATTTTACGCCATACAAAACTAAAAAAGCACATTTTAAAATAAAAAAATTAAACGAAACGTTTTTAAAACAACTACGAATGTTTTACAATAATATAGTAGGTTAAAGTTAATATTTTTAAAAACATTTTAAAACACTTGTTTTAAAAATTTGTTTTAACACGAATTGTTTGTTTCATTGACTTATGTATTGTATTTGGTATTTGTTCAGAAAATAATATATCTTCATTCCCGATTTCATCACTCAAACTGCCTACAAGAAAATAATGCAAGAGTTTGAGTTGGAGCATTTGCTGCCACAACTAAAAGGTAAGTATTTAAAATAAAATTAATAATATCTGACAAAATTCTATTTTTTATAGACGCTGGGAAACAATATAATCAATTAAAAAATTTTAACGAGATGGTCATAGCTGATGATAAAATAGCTAAAATAAAACTGTAATTTTAAAAAATAATAAAACTTTTTTTAATTAATAAAGGAAATGGGAATTTCTGTACATTTTTTTAATTAATGGGAAAAAATGAAAATTTTTGTTTTTTAAATGTAAATTATTGTTGTACCATGCATTTTAAAATATTTATTGTTACAAATTGAACGAGCATTTAAGAATCTTATTTTAAAATTTTCGTTTTTAAAATGAAAATAAACGTTTTACTATTGCATTTGAGAATATTTATTGTTAAAAATCAAACGAACATTTTAGAATCTAAAATTTTCGTTTTTAAAGTGAAAAAAACGTTTTACTATAGCATTTTAAAATGTTTATTGTTAAAAATCAAAAGAACATTTTAGAATCTCATTTCAAAATTTTCGTTCTTAAAATGAAGATCGTTTCTGCCACTTTTGAAAATGTTGTTTTCTCTGTGTATATTTTTTTAAAAATTTTTCCTTCTCATTAGTTGACATTTTTAACGTATAACGCGCGCTCCCGGAAACTATGATCTGAAATAAGAACTTAATTTCCTGGTCTGTTACTTTTTACAAGAAACTCCCGCACTTTCTCAACTTTTTCTCTAGATTCGTTTTATATTTTCCAATATTGTTAAATTTAAATAATTTGTACACTTAAAAATATTATAGATAGATTTCAATAAAAATTTACAATCGATTGTTTTTTTTTCAAAAATAGATCATGAAGGGTGGTATCTGAACTGTTTTACTGCTATTCAAAGTGTTTGACTATTTATCCTGAGTTTCGGCGTCTCACTCTTAGTTGTCGTTGTTGTTGTTGTGTTTGTTGTTGTTGTTGCCGTTATTGCCTCCTCCACACCATCATCTGGCATCCTGCGTATAGCTGTTTGTGCCGGAGAAACACTCATATCGGATATCGAATCAAATTCAATGTCGCTACTCATATCGGAGCCACAGGAACGCATCAAACTCGGGCTACTTATACTGAATTCCAGCTCAAAAGGATCCACCATGCCGCCATTCAATTCTGCTACATCAGCGGCATGCTGCCCTACGGCGCTGTCGACAAATCTTTCCATGGCAAAACTACTTTTTGGTTGCTGCCGCGGCAGACTGTTGCGGCAGAGTGGATTTTGTTCCACCTGCAGCTGCTGACCCCAGAGTGCTGCCGCTCGTTCGAGGTTGTGGGCGGCCCTCTGCTGCTGGGCGGCCAACAGGGTTCGTGGTGACTCCGGCGCCACCAGAAGTCGTCGTGACTGGCGCTGTTGTTGTTGCTGATGGTGTTGGCTGTGGGGCTGTGAGCGGCTGCGACTTTTTCTCTGCTGCAATGTAGTCTGTTGATGCTGTTGTGGGTGCTGTTGTTGCCGTAGGCGTTGTTGCTGCTGTTGGCTCAGTAACTGTTGTTGTTGGCTGGTACTGATAGGCAGCTGCAGCCTGCTCATAATCGGCCGCGCTATAGCCTTCATAGCCACCTTGCTGCCCGCCAACGTCGTACTCCTGGTTGCCACTGTATTGTTGTTGTGGATCGTATTGCTGTGGATCGTAGGCGCTGGTGTCGTAGGCGCTCGCATCGTACTGCTGCTGATCGTAGTCTGCATAGGCGCTGTAATCGTTGTTGTAGTCGCTGGCACCCAGGTTGGGGTCGAGTGTTGACGACTGTTCGGTTGCGGCTCCGTAGCCGGAATTGACGCTGTAGTCCTTGATTGGGTCGTAGGAAGACTTGATGTCACTGAGATCGGTATTGTTTCTCGGGTTGGTTGTTGGATCTTGGTAAGTGTTGCGCTGTTGCTGTTGTTGTTTTTCACCCACTCCCACCTTGTCCTTGAGATTCTCATCGTCGTCTTGGCTGACTCCAGCATAGTCGTAGTTGCTGTTGCTGTTGCTAACTTTGTAGTCGTTGTCTGCTCGACTTGATGTTGTAATGGGTTCATATTTTGATTTGTTGTAATCGTAGCTGCTAGTTGCTGGAGATTTTGCTGTTGTTGCTGTTGTTGTGTCGGGTAGAAGGTCGGAGGCTGTTGTTTTGCCCAGTATAGATTCATAGCTGTAGGGTGAAGATTTGTAGACATCGTTGGAGGGTCCGGCGGTGGTAGCAAACGTGGACGGCTTGTAGTCGAGAGAGGCTAATGAATGAAGGAGTAGAAGAAAAATTTCATAAAAAATCATTTAAAAATTTAAATTATTTTAATATTTTTTTAATAATTTGTATAGATGAAGTATTTTAGTGTACATGGTGTTTCAGAAGATGTTCGGACCACCAACCGGAAGTAAATTTTCAACGCTGACTTCTTTATTTTGAAAAATGGGATCTTTTTCAATACTTTTAGTAGACTCAAAATAGCTTGAGAAATTGTATTCTTGGTATTGGTTTTTCAGCTTTTCATGAATTTACATTTCAGTAAACGACGCCGATATCCGGAGAGACATCTACCTATTTCGAACAAGTATTGAACACATAAACTTTAAAAAGTTTTAAAAGAAAACTATTTTTTTAAACTCTATGTTGGGCAATTAGGTCTGGTCAGACAAAATTTTAATTCTATGACCCTTTTATTTCCCAAGATTTAGCCCAAGATTTCTAACCGGGATCTAGCTGAACCACAACAATATTTCAAAATCAAGAGAAAATAGTTATTGAAAAGCGAAAAACAAGAGTCAACTCTAATAATAACTGATATATAGACATAGTGAAATACCAGTGTTTCCGGGGAAAATATGAGCTTATGGCATGACGTGACATATTTTCCTAGAGTTTTTTCCATAAGATAAACCTGGTAAAAGGTGTCAATTCTACTTCTGTATTGATTTGCAAGGTTCTTATTTTGAACGGTTAGTTTCAAAAAGGAATCTGAAAGAAAAACTTTGCAGACAAATTCTAATTTAACTGAAGTTGTAAAAATTTTGTATCAAGATGATTTTAAATATCCAATTTAACTACTAAAAAGGTTTTATTAACTTAATGGGACCTCTTCACTTTAGCGTTTAAAGTCGTCTATGTGTAAAGGTAATGTTAATTCTTCCAATCATCATGAAAGCATCAACTTTTATGCGGCCCATTTTTAGAAGCACTTCTGTGAAATCTGTGAAATTAAATTACCTTCTTCCAGTAATGAAATAAAAGAACTGGATTTATTAAAGGAACCAGGACCTGACCTTATAGTTATAAGCTTCCTGATGCTATGTTTAGCTTTCGCCACTATACATAATTTTTAACAAATCACTGTCTCTTCGGACGTTTGCTTTATATCGGAAATCATTCCATCTCACACCAATTTACAAGAATATTGATAAAAGGTCTATTGAAAATTATAGAGGCATAGCAATTTTGTCAACAATTCCACAACTTTTGAAAATATTATTTCTGATAAGCTAACAAGTCTCATCAACCCAAGTCTAAACATGCAGCAAGACTGATTCCGAAAAGGACGATCTACCCACCCACTAATCTGATGATCATGGTACCAAATGTAGTTAAAATGGAAAAGGGCACAAAAGAGATATATACTGATATTTCTGATATTTTGATCTATATATACTGATTTCAGTAAAGCCTTCGATCGAGTCGTTCACAGCATCCAAATATATAAATTAGCAAAATTTGGTAGTGCGAGTTGTATGCTAAGTTGGCTAAAATCATATCTCTGCGGCAGATCACAGTATGTTAAACTCCAAGGAATTCTGTCAAATAAAATTTTAGTCCCCTCAAGAGTTAAGCAAGGTAGTCACTTTGGCCCCCTTCCTTTCAGCATATTCATATATGACCTGTCAGAAGTTTTGAACGATATCCCGCATTTTATTTAAAAGTATACTTGCTATGTAATTAATTCAGAGGCAAATGTAAAATTCTTACTGTCGAAATTGTTGTCTCTGGAGCAATGGTGTAAAAAAATAATCTAAACCTTAATAAAAAAGAACAACATCATAAAATGTACATACCACCTCAACAGTACCTAGCTCAAAAAATTCAATCCACAGGTAGAAAAAATCATCTGAAACAAAAATTAAAAATGGTGCGGTCGGGGGACCCCCGTCAGGAACGAAGTTGCTAACCTTTTTCTACAACTCCTTCTTCTACAAATTTGAAATTAAATCTGTGTTTTTTTTTTAATTGATATAATTTTTTAAAAACAAATTATGTTAATGAACAATCAAATCAAAAAGTTAAATTTAATATTTTAGGCAAAAAAATGTATTTACTGAAAATTAAGATGTAAAATTCTTTTGAGAGATGAAAATAGCAAGTTACCGTTGCCAGCGATGTTTGTTTCATGACGCAACAAGGCGTTGAGCATTGAACGTTCATCATGTTGCTCGTATGGAGCTTGAATTGATTGTTGAAAAAACTGGATAAAAAATTGATTGTTGGAAAAGTTGGATTAAAAACTGGGCTTACTTAAGAGTATAAAAAGGTGTCCAACCTAGTGTCAAGACAAGTATTGAAATTCTTACATCAGATTCGAAATCAGCGAATAGCGCATCTCTCTCACATTTTAGGGTCCACCCTAGTTTCAAAAAACTTTTTGAAATTCATACATCAGGTTTGAAATTAGCGACTCCTTAACACTACTAGCAACTATACAATGAGCATAAAAAAACACATTTTCAGGGTCCAACGTAGTGTCAAAAATTTTTCTGAAATTCTTATATCAAATTCGAAATCAACATCAATATACAACATGACGCAACAAGGCGTTGAACATTCATTATATTTTTCGTAAAGAGCTTGAATTGATTGAAAAGTTGGATGGAAAATTGGACTTAACTAAGAGTATAAAAAAAACACATTTTTAAGGTGTGTTCATCTTAGGATCAAAAACTTTTTGTTATTCTTACATCAGATTCGAAATTAACGACCAGCGCATTTACAAAGAGCATAAAACAAAAACACATTTTTAGGGTCCATCCTAGTGTCAAAATTTTTTTAAATTCTAACATAAGATTCGAAATCAGCGACCCCTTATACTGCTAGAACATGTACAAAGAGTACCAACAAATAAAAACACATTTTTAAAGTCCACCCTAGTGTCAAACATTTTTTAAAATTTGAACATCAGATTCGAAATCAGTGATCCCTTAAAACCTACTGCCAGCACATACACAAAATGTTTAAAATAAAAAACACTTTTTTAGGGTCCACCCTATTTTCAAAAAAACTTTTTGAAATTCTAACATCAGATTACACTGTATTGCGCGCATTTGCTGCAGTTTACATTTCTTAAAACTTAATTGCAATAAAGATTCTAACGTATGATTTAAAACAAACACACAAATAAAAATAACAAATGCGCCTACTCGTTTTTTAGTCTGATCGAATCTCAATAACCTCCTTGTTTGTAGCATCCTCGATAATTGCACGCATACACGCACAGCAATCTCACTGTTACGTGACGGCTTCTTCCAAATCACACCACTCGCAAGTCGCATAAAGAAACTTCGTTCCAAAAAAAATTACAACAAAAACAACTCTCGTCCTACTTTTTGAGCAAAACTTTAATATTTTAGAGTTTTTTTGTAAACAATATAAAACATTAAATTGGTGAGAAGTCTCGGTAAATATTTTCTTTTTTCACCAGAGTCAATTAATTGAACTTTCAGACAAAGAGGATTAAATGAAAATCGATTGCAAAATGGCTGAGATATTTTCCTTGCAAAATCAAAACCTGAAATTTCAATCGTTTTTTTTTTTCTTAATCTGAGGCGATGACCTCGTTCACGGAAATGCGTAGAACTGCGAAAATCTATAGTTTCTGAGATATCGCAATAATGTTGATTTCATGTTAACGTGAATTTCTTTCAGCATACTATCCGTGAAAAAAGATTAGCAAAAAAGCTTTCGTATACCGTTATTTTTCTCAACCAATGACTTTTCATACAAAAATACGTTGTACTGGGCAAAGCTACAGTTTTCGAGATATCGTCAAAAATTTTATGTCAAAATAACAGGAACTTTTCAAAATTTACTATTTGTAAAAAATTTTACCATTCCAATACATATTCGCACATGTTACATAAAAAATGCTTATTTTAGGGTATCCGTAAGAAATAGCGAAAAATGTTTGGAAAGTTTTTTGTACTTTTTAGTAATGTCTAAAATTTTCTCTCACACATCATGTTCTCTATCTCTTCTAGTTTAGGTTAAATTTAGGAAATATTCTTTAAATGCTCATATTTCTGGTCAAAGTTCAAACGAAATTTTCGGTGCACTCCTTCTCCATACATTTATTTATTTAACAAAAAATTATCAAAATGGTAATGAACTGTTTCGCCTGCGCCTATTTATATATAGGTTAGTAAAAGAATACATGAATTGTATAGCCTTGTATGAAACTTTGCGATTAATATTTCTTCTCAAGTGGTGGGTCCAATCATGAACCAAATACAGACATAAAAAGCTTGAAACAGCAAGTTTTGTTCTTCCAGATACCCAATTATTTCCAAGTCCCGTCTTCCAGGATATGAATTTGATTTGCCTAAGGGTCTCACACCATAACTACTGACTGTAAAGATCTAGGATAAATTACAATGCATAAATTTTGCTTTTCTAAGAGATTCTTAAAGAACATCGATGTAAAAAACGATGGTATAATAAGGCTAGTTGTAACCAATTAAGGGTATGTCTAGCATAATTGCATAAGAGCACAGATTGTAACAATCCCCTTCTAAAATATCCAATGGATCGAGAGCGTTCTATTTTACAAGTGAAGCATAGTAAAATCAAGAGCTTAAAGGGCAGGGTTAGAAGGGTAACCTCAAAATCTTCTTCGTGGAGCAATAACTCTAAAATTACTCGCTTGTAAAAATTTGTCGGTGATGACATTGTAATGCAGAACAGTAAGCGGAAACAAAATCTTGTTTGTGCTCACTTCTTGTTTGTGCTAACATTATTTTATTTTCATTGTTCAAACAACAGTTTAACTTCATTCGTCTGTGTAGTCAAACACATCGTGATTTCAAACAGGAATTTTGTTTCTGAAAACTATTAATCTTTATGTTTAAACCAGAAAAAAGTTTATGCATAAAATAACAAAGTATTATTAAACATTAACTTTGAAGTAATAAATTCGTTCATTAAATTGTAAAAATTACTGTGGAAATAATTTGTGGCGTCATTTGCATTTCTTTGCTTTTTTCGGTAAGTTATCTTTTGTTTTCGTTGTGTATTTGGCGTAGAGAGGATTTTCGTTAAATTTATTTGTGTTCTCTCCAATTTTGTGCGTCATGTTTTTGTTCTCTCCTATCTTGTGCATACCTACTCCATTCGTTGCTTACTGTGTAAGGTAAATGTCATCAGTGTTTAAGCGGCCATGTCCCAACAAATGTAACTAAGAATTGTAAATAAACTTCAGAGGCCCCGCAGCTACATTGTATTTAAGAAATAATTGGTTACGTCATGTGTCCATTTTCCACTGGGTAGCTACACTTCAAGCTCATTCCACTTTCTCTCATTCTCTACTCTTTTTCATTAGAAACACGGTTGCATTTCATAAACTGTACTTCATTTTAACCCCGTATACATAGGTTTCAGTGTAACATACATTAAGGTTATTCTATATGTGTAGCATAGTTGCATAATAAGGCACGGATTAATACTATACTAAAATATCCAAGGGATCGAGCGCGCCCTATTTTACAAGTTCAGCATAGTAAAATGGGTGATGGGATATAGCCCTATATATGGGATATATATAGTAAAGATGAAATTTGAAACTTGGAATTATGTCAGCTTTTCTTGAGGACATAATCCCAAAAATTGGATTTGGGATTATGGTCAGTTTCAAAGACGTCATAAGCCAAAAAAAAAAATAGGACGTAGTCCCAAAATAAATTTTATCATAAAAAATTGATTTTCCTACTTTGCTTAATAAGCAATCATAATCCCAAATCCAATTTTTGGGATAATGTCCACGAAATAGGGGGATACAATCCCAAATTTGAAATTTGGGATTATGTCCCGTCACCAGTAATATCAACTGCTCAAAGTACTCTATAATGAGCTGTACTTTCCGTTTATTCAACTTTTTGTTTGGCTGCTCTCTCATTCTGTGCTCTTTCATTACAAATACAGGGTTGCATTTCATAAACTATACTTCATAGCATCGCCATATACATGGGTTTCAGTGTAGCATTCATAGGAAATATTGTACGGTTTTTTACTTGTATTTTGTTGTTGCGGAAGTGCACTAATTGTATATCTCCTATTCTTGCACCGTGCAACGGTATATCCTAGACATAGAAAATACCCCTATTGTAAATATTGTACGGCTTTGTTACTTGTATTTTGTTGTTGCGGCATTGCACTGATTGTGTATCTCCTATTCTTGCACAGTGGAACTGCATAAACTAGACATAGAGAATACCCCTATTGTAAGTACAATCTCACTTAATGTTCATCTAGATAAGCCCCCTGTTGTGTAAAGTACTGTATGTATAAATGTTGTGAGCTTCTTGTGTGGTCAGTGTTTGTTGTGGAATATAAGCGATTACCTTTAACTGGAGGCAAACTATTGTATGATGTTGGGGTGCTATCTATTTTACCAAGTCGGTCGCTATTCATCATACGATTGGTCAGAAATTCTACATTCGATTGTAAAGATGATATTTCCGTTCTTATTTTCACAATATCACAAATCATGTAAGCATTATTCCAAGATTAATAATAAAAAAAAAAACCAATTCAAGAGAACAAAAGGAAAGAGATGAAGAAAGGAAGAGAAGAAAAGAAAGAGAGACACGATTAGTTAAATACACTTTGTGAAAAATTACCTTTTCTAAACTACTAGGTGTAGGGCCGTCACTCGCGAAATGCTCTTCCCCACTGATTGAACTGCCTGAACTGGCTGGCCGATATGTAGTATCCAAACGAGCACTGAGCTCTTTATAGCTGGCCCAGATTTGCTTAAGGCGCTCCATAAGTTTATCATTTGTAGCACGTAGCTGCTGTTTATCTTGGCTGAGTGGCAAGAAATTCAAAGTTTAATTAATAGAAAACTAAAAAGATTATGCAGTTAATAAAGATTTGAGAGAATAACACAAATAATTTTTGATTACTAAGCATAGCATTAATTAACGTTGGGCGGGAAGAGCATTTTTGGAGCACCTAACTTAAATTTAAAAACTTTTTTGAGTTAAGTATTCATAATACATATTAACCGATTTTTCAACTTTTTTTTTATAGAGTTTCCTCCAGCATCGCTTCATCGGTAATATTAATGTCAAGATCGGCGTCTTCTGGATCATCTGCAATTTCCTCCGCCTCTAGATCTTCAATTTGTACATCATCTAAGTGCATATCAGATATATGAATGGCTGCTTCCTCACTTTCTGTCGAGGCAATATTTGCAGCTTTCAAGCCCTCTTCCTCCCGTCTTAATCTGTTGGTTGCGCTCTCTGTGCTACAGCGACGCCCTTTGCCGTCGCCGTACTTTGGCACCAATCTCACATTGACATCCACCTTCACTGGCGCACGTTCTTTTTTCAGCAGCACACAGCTCTTTGACTCATTTATCAACACTTGCTTCAAATTTTCCTCTTGCTGAGCATCATCCCTGGCACAGTTCTTATCGCGGCGCAATAACTCTTCAAAATAGGTTTGTGGTTTGAGCGCCGTATAACAGCAGCCATGTTTGTAGATTGGAGTGCTGCTGCGCTCCATTGTGGGTCTGGCGATGCTGAGGAAAGTCTGTGAAGTGTTTGAGTCAAGCCGCTCATTCATTGGCACCGAACGTATCGGCACCGGCCCTGACACTGGCAATTCCAAGCATGGGCTTGTGTTTGCGCTACATGTGTGACACTCATGCGCGCCAAAGGCTTGTTTCAAAACTAGATGCTGTTGCAACCATGGCAACGGCTCCGTTTTACTTTTCACCTGATGATTCGCCTGGCAATCGCCGCGGCGAGCATGTGTACAAATTGTACTGTTTGGTGGCGGTCTGAGCTTAAAGATATCGGTTGTTGTCTCTACTTTAGTGCTAGTTGTCAAATGTTTATTGCAGCTAAGGTTTTTGCATTCGCTAAATTTACTCTTAAGCCTAGGCTTGTGTTTATCTAAGGTGCATTCGTATGGGAAATGATGGCGATGTTCGTGTTTTTGTTTTTGTAACTCTATTGGTGTTTTTGTTGTATGATTGTTATTGTACAGTGTTGTAAATGTTTTTGTTGTTATTGCGGGCTTGTTGGCACAAGTTGTTTGTTGTGTGGCACAAAAAGGCGTCGTTGATGTAGAAAAATATTCTTTATTGCCGCTTTCTCTAAGGTTGGTCACAGGGTTCGTACATCCGTTGCAGCAACTCTTTGTAGTTGAGCTACTGCAAGCAGCTGGACAGCAGGGAAATACATGGTGTTGATCTAAACTATAACTATTTGTGCTCTGTCTGTTTGGCTGCGGCAGATACGTGTCAACTTTTGCTGACGTCACAAATGTGAAGCTTTTGTCAGAGTTGCAAGTTTTTGCCGTTGCTGTCATCTTTGGCAGTGGCGGGATTTTGGCCAATTCGCTCTTCAGACGCTCGTTGCTTTTGGTAATATTCAGCAAAATATCATCATCATCGTCATAGTCATCATCATCATTCAGCAAAGTGCACTCTTTTACGTCGCTGCCGCTTAGATGCGCTGTGGTCGGTGCGAATTGTGTCGCTTCTTGTTGGTGAATCTGCTGCGTTGTTGCTGCTGTTGTACTTGTTGCTTTCGGCATCGTTTCTGTGAGGGAGTTTTTGGTTGTTTGTATGTTTTAACACATTTCGTGAGCAGCACAAAGAAATTGATATAATGACAGCTTGTTAATCCAGTTATTGTTTAAAAGACGATTTAAGTTTTTTTTTCTTGTTTAATTTTGTGGTGTTTGTTTTTTGGTGGAACGACACATTTTTAGGTGAATGTAATTTAAAAGTGTTAAGTTTTGTTTTTGAAGCGAATAACCCCCAAATGATGACATGTAAAAGTAGCTTAAGTTATAAAAGTAAAAATGTATGAATTATGTGAGAAAGAGATGAATGGAATATGATTTATTTATTTAAATCGATGGTGGGAAAGATTTTGTTATTTTTTGTACCATCTTTGGCTGTGGAATGCACTTTCATAACTTTGAGCAAAAGTGTCAAAAAATTCCTCAATTTTAAGGAAAATATTTTAACCCATTCGTTAATTCATATGAAGGATACAATTAGGGTATTCACAAGGTGTGCTATCATGTCATAATGTTATATTGTCCTAAAATTTTAAAACTAAAATTTGCAAGATAAATAAATGCAAATAAGAAACTGCTATTTGATTACGACTCATCAATAAACATAGCTTTCAGAGTTGTAATATACCAGTACTTTTTTATATGGAACGCAACAGTAAAATGTTTAAACTAGAGTAAAATCTTAGGACAATATGACATTATGATATAATACACACACCTTGTGAATACTCTAATTATATAAAATATGTACAAAAATATTACGAAATTATTGTTTACCCAATTTTAGCAAGAACCAAATTTTGTGTAAAACTCATCAGCAAAATAAATGTAATGTCAATAATTTCCTGTGTTGCTAATGTCATATAATATTTATATCTAGCTTTTTCACTAGAAAATCTACACCATAAAAAATCAATTAAACTTCAGAAATGATCAATTGAAATTCAAAGCAAATCCATTAAAGTTCTGTAAAGATCACTTGCAATTCTGCAAAAAAACCAATAGGAATTCAGGGAAGATCAATTGAAATTCGGAAAAGGAAAAGCAGAAAACTGTATGTGGATTGTATAGTAATTGTAGGATTATGGTAATGGTATTAATGAAATACTAAAAACTTTTTAACAAAAAAAAAACCGACTTCAAAATCACTAAAAAAAATTATTTTAAATTACTTTTCATATTATTTTTTTTTTGTCAAATTTGATAATTTATTTATATGTATTATTATATTGGAAATGTTATTATTTTAATTTTTTCTAATTCGTTTTATTTTCATAAATATATTGATTTCTTTATAAATAGTAAACTTTTAAATTTGGCCTTAACCCATTAAGCGCCACTGTACCCATCTGAGTACAGCAAAATATTTTTAACTTTTAAAGTTTTCTTTGTTGTTAAGCAATAATGAATTTTTTGTTGATTGCCAATTGTTAAGCGGGTCAATTCCATTTGTTTATCATTTTTTTTAAATATAATTTCTTAAAAAAAATAAAAAAATAAAAAAAAACATTTTTTTTTGCTATTTTAGTTTGTTTTTATTCTAAAATATACATTTTTTGGGCTTTTCACATTTACTTTTTATTTGGCTGTTAATGGGTTAATTTAATCAGATTTTTATAAAATTAACGCTTGCGATCTCTGAACACAATCACAAGAGCTTTTGTTTTTTGGGATGTGCGCTTTTCAGGCCTTTACCACACTTGGTCAACGCAATTCCAACTCAACTTCAACACAACAGCGATAAAGTTGTTCTTTTAGATTCTATTAATGAAAAAAAGAACTAACTAATAAACTTATTCATCTTGGTTAATACATAGCGTACTGCACTACAAATAATTGAATTCACAAAACAAACAAACTGATGAAACAAGTCGCCGATGAAAATTGAGGAAAGCCGCGTTGCGTTGAACAGGTTGAGAATGGGTCGAGAGCTTGTTGCGTGCAAGTTGCTTAATCTGAAGGTTCCGGTATAAATACACAGGCTAGCAACTTGAGTTGGAGTTGCGTTGACCAAGTGTGTAAAAGGCCTTAGGCCTTTTTCACATGGAGCAATTGAAAAGAAATGCAACTACAACGCAACAGCTTAAAAAGTTTCAAAACACTTCAATTTTCAACTGAACTGCAACCTACGCTTTCAGATGAGCAAGTCACGTAGCAACGCAACATTGAAAAATTCACAACAACACAAACACTTATTTAATGGAAGCTTTGTTTAACAGATATAAAAGATAAATTGAGGATAAAAAAGGATATTCCTCTACTTTCTGCACTTATTATTAACTGATTAATTATTTTCGTAGCACACAACACATATCGCAAACGTAACAAATCAATTTCAAATTCAAATTGCAGCAAGCCGTGTTGCATGGAACTGGTTGCGAATGTGTTGCCAACTTGTTGAGTACAAGTTGTTTTATGTGAAGGTTTCGGTATAAATACATTGGTAAGCAACTTTGGTTGCAGTTGCATTACTTTTCAATTGCTCCATGTGAAAAAGGCCTAACTCGCTGATTTTACATGGTAAAATATCATGGTTGTGTGGCAAAGCTTGGCGCCGACTTCAAACCTTTTATATTCATAAAGAAATTAATATATTTATGATAATAAAAAATTAAAAAAATAATTAAAATAAGTTTTCTGATATAATAATTTAAATTTATAAATTATTTAATTTGACTGAAAAATTAATAGAAAAAGTAATTTAATATCCTATTTTACTTTGTAGTGATTTTGAAGTCGGCTTTTTTTCGTAAAAAAGGTTTAATTTCTTCCATTTTAGAGAATTACAGCTCTATTCTGGCAAATTAACAATTGTTAAGCAGTATTTTTTTATATTTCTATATGTTTGTTGTTTTCAAGACAAAATTTTAAGCTCAAAAAACAAAATTTTTTGAATGAAATTGTCAATAACTTAAAAGCAGTTGACAATTTTTATCAAAATTTATTATTTTTGAGATTCAAATTTTGTTTAGAAATATAAAAATTACTACAAACACATAGAAATATTCAAAATACTGGTAAACAATTGTTAATTTGCCAGTTAAGTTTAAGTTTTCGAAATGGTTTTACCCATTTTTGTAACGAATTTTATTACCCTTGTATCAATATTATTCGAGTTACAGTGTATTTCTTATAGTGACACGCCCTTTGTAGAATTTTGACTACTTTCTTGATCGTGGTTTGCTATAATTCTACATACTCTTGTACCGAATTTCAGCACTCTTATTGATGTACCTTAGAGTGGACCTGTTTTGTATGGGGTCTACTTTCAAAGCACTTCATGGAGCGTTCCAAGGGCTCAAAATGCGCTAATGGATGAAAAAAAAATTCGTGTAAAATTTTAGTAAGATCGTATGCATATAAACCTGTGCGCTTAAAGTTTGCACAAGTGCATGAAAGAAAAAACATTTTTTGTTTTTTTAATATTTTTATTTGCAATTCCATTTGGAATAAGGAAACAGTGAAGATTTTTTTTTCAAAAATTTTTCAGTTTAACAAGGGTATTCACCTCAAATTACTTTAATAACTCAGGGGGACAAAGATTTCAAAAAAGCTTATCTGAAAAACTAGTGATGCTAGAAAATTGTAATAATAGTTTTGAAATCAGCGCGTCAAGATTAGTCGAAAATAATACAAATGTTGCTGGAAAAATCCAAAAATAAAAATTTTGTCCCACTGAGTTATTCAAGTAATTTGAGGTACCCTTATTGAGAACACCCTTATTAAACTGAAAAATTTTTGGAAAAAACAAAAAAATCTTAACTGTTTCCTTATTCCGAAAGGAATTGCATTAGAAAATATTAAAGAAAAAAATTTTTTTTTCATGCACTTGTGCAAACTTTAAGCCGTGTGCACACGGGTTTATATAAATTCGATATTGATAAAATTTTTAACGAATTTTTTTATCATCAATTACAACAGTTTGAGCCCTTGGGGTGGTCTTTTTAAAATAAGGTACACTACAATGTACCTAAATAAATTTAAAAAAAAAACAAAAATATGTAGAAATCAACCACCTTGAGAACCTCCTCCTTTCTGAAGTCGGTTAAAAATGGTTATGGTTATGGTAAGTGTATGGTATCAATATTATGAGGTTTATTCAAAATTTTCAGTTTCAATTTATTTTCCACAATTTCAATTGATATTTTCTGAATTTCATTTGATTTTTTCAATCAAATTTTCTGAAATTCAATAAATCTTTTCTGATTTTTAAATACAAATTTTTAATTGAAATGCACCTCAACTGAATTTAAATTCATATGTTTCTAATTTATATTTATACTTTCTGAATTTCAGTTGTTTTAAGTTGATATTTTTTATTTTCTAAGAGATTTTTTTTTCATTTCAGTTGATTCTTTTTAAATTCCGAATAGAATTACTGAATTTTTATTGATTTTTTTTCTGAATTTTAAATGCAGTTTAAACTGATTTATTAAACTACAAATGTTAGTTTGGAATTTCAATTGATGTTTTCTGAATTTACAGTTACATTTTTTTCTAAAAATTAAAATTGATATGTTTTGAATTTGCAAATAATCTTTTCAGATTTTCAAATGAAATTTATGAATTTCAAATAACGAACTATACATTGCAAATTGAATTTCTGAATTTCATATGAAATATTATAAATTCAATAGATCTTTTCTGAATTTCAGATGATCTTTCCTGAATTACAAATGATCTTTCAAATTTTTAAAAAAAAAATCTGAATTTCGAATGTAATTTCTAAATTTCAATTGATTTTTTTTCCGAATTTAAAATGGAAATTCTGAATTTAATTTGATCAATTCGGAAAATTTAAATGCAATTTCTTAACTTCAATTCAGTTTTTGTGAATTACAATTTCAACTTTTCTCAATTTCAAATGTAATTTTATTTAATATTTAATATAGTGGTATTCGCTCTTTTGTGCATTAAATGTACTGATTGTAATTGTAACTATAAATAAAAGGCAAAGAGTGAACAACCCTTTTCTAAAACATTATATTTTCGAAGGCTGGTGGTGAAATCTCAAAACATTACACTCAAAAAAATACAATAAAGCTACAATCATCTTTTGATGTTGTAAAGATACACATCAAGTGAAACTTCTAAATCTATGTTATTTGTGGTTGTGTGTGTACTTAGTGTACTTTTTTGACAAAGTACACTGGTGTATGCATAAATACACAAAAGAGCGAATACCCCTATTCATTTATCTGTTGTGAATTTCAATTGATTTTTTCCGAACTTCAAGAAATTGTGTTTTTGTTTTGTTAAATTTTAATTGATCTTTTCCGAATTTAAAATGGATTTCTGATTTTCTCAATTTGAAATGCAATTTTAAAATTTCAATTGAACTTTACTGATTAACAATTGCTGGTGTAGTAGTAAAAGTTAGCAAAATAATACTTTATCCATTTCTTTTTAACTTATTGCACAGAAAAGTCTTTTAAATTCTTTGTCTTTTTTACTTTCATCTCTTTCTCACCTAAATAAACAAATCAACAAATAGTTTCAAATTCAATTACTTATGCTTGAGCGTTGTATCCTCGAGTTTATTTGTTAAAATTTTGCATTCGTTCGTTAGTTTATCCATGAGTTGCTTCTGATTTTGTATCATATCTTCGAGTTCGTTAACGGTTTCGGCTGCAAAAAATACAGCAATTAAGAAACATTACAAAACAATAGGGTTTTAATATAAGTTACTCAAAAATTGAGTGCAATCTATGCACAACTATATAAATTGAGTCAATTAAATATGTAAGTACTGATTGCAAGCAAATTTGCACTCATGGATAAACTATTGACATTTGGGTGTAGCAAAATTTATTTAAAAACTCGCGTTGATTTTAGCCAATAAAAATAATTATAACAATAATAATAATAATGCTGTTTTTGTAAAAAAAAACAGAAATTATAACAAAAATTAATACATATATAATAAATACATTATAAAGACCAAAATAAAAACTAAATTTCAACATCAATAGCATACCCAGAATGGAGTTGAGAAAAATTAGCGAGCGTGTGTTTGGGTGAGAGAGTGAGTAATGATTGAGTGAGTGATGATAGAGAGAGAGAGTGACAGAACAGAAAGTGCTTTTGTGTGGAGTGCTTTATTTAAATACTAAATAAGATTTAATAAATAAGAATTGATACGTGGCTGAGAAAATATGAGTGAAAAAGAACACACAAACGAAGTAGGCATTAAATAAATTCATGAAAAGGTAATCATAGATATAAAAAAACTAGTTTCGAAACATTATTTTACACTACAGTTTTTAAAAATGAGTTGCAAATAATATTGAGATGAGGAGTTCTTGGAATAAAACCTTTAAATTATAATCATTTTCTTCGCTTAGGCCGCGTTCATAGTTAACACTTTGGCTGAAGCTGATTCATTTGGCTGAAGCCGCTTTGTCGAGCTTTTTTTGATCATAGTGAAGGTGTGGTGTTCTACTTGTTATTTTGAATTTTGATGTACTTTGATTTTTTTAAAATTTAGTTTTCATTGTTTTTTTTTAATTCTAAAAATCGTTTTTGTTTTTCAATAGTTAGTTTCATAAAAAATTTTCAATTGTTCGTTATGTTGAATTTATCAACTTCTAAAACCGACTTAACTAACAAATAAATGTCAATTAAATAGTTTTGACTTTTTATAATTGTGTTTAACTAAAAACAATAAAGGCTTATTCAATGCTTCACAAAGTAGCTTCTTGAACTTACTGGTGGTTATAGGTTATAGTGTGAGCAAGCGAGATGGAGACATAAGCGCTGAAAAGCATTTAATAAGTAGCTTTATGCTCGGAGTCAGCTTGCACCATGAACACTTTGGGCTTTTCCCATATGATTATACACAAAGATTTTTTCCGCTTAACCTCCCAGCTCAGCAAAAATCGTTTACTATGAGCGCGGCCTAAGGGGCATCGCCTTTTTTATAAGAACAGATGTAACAATTGTCTTGTGCAAAAATAATCTAGATGGACGAAATTATTTCTAGAAATGTATGTACTCCAAATGTTAGAACAATCAATAAAATTAAAATAAAAACATATTTCTGTGGTCACAAGTCATAACAACTTAACTCAAATTATCGTAAAAAACGATAAAGTTTCGAACCTTGCCATGCCCGATTACCTGAAGTTAGAAAAGTTCTTTGTTTGAGCAACACTGATATGTGCAGAATGCACTCTAAAAACCATTTTCATGCCATCAACGCGGGAGCACCGCCAACTGTTCTATGGCCAACCTTATTTCTGATTTTTATCAAAGTCCTTCTGTCGTTGACTCATAACCCAAACCATTCGTTTGCGGACGACAATAGCATTTGTCATTCATACTCATTCAAAAGATTGAGGGGAAAACGCAGAAAGTTAAGAGCTTTTTTTTCCAACTGGGGATTACTTGCTCTCTTTTTCAGCCTACTCTAGGCAAGTTTTCCAAGGATGCAGTCTCACCAAACTTTTCCAATATGCGCTTTACTGTTTTATGAGTAATATTAAAGCGTTTCGCTAAAGTTTTGAAAGAAATTGTGCAAAACTTTTTGGCGAGCATCTAATGAAACACGTCCCATTTTCGAGTTCAAAATTATAACAAAGCAAACAATAAAGAATAAATAATAAAGCTGTTTTTGACAGCTTAAAGCCTAAGGTTGCGGACAGAGTGAACGCCGATTCAGAGAGGCAGGCAGGTAGGCGCTGGCACACTGTGTAAACAAGCGAGATAAAAGTCAGCTTGGCTTTATTGCTCTCTCGTTTCTTCGCAGTTTTGTGCCTACGCCTGTCTGTCTGCTTGTCTGAATCGGCATTTACTTTGTCCGCAGCCTAATACAGGGCTGCTATGCAAGCGTTAACAAAAAATACACTTGAAAAACTGACATATAAAGTGGGGGCATACTTTTCGATACATTATTAATAAATGCATATTACAGCACTTTTACCCTAGAGAACAAAAAATACTATAAATTAGCCAAACTGAACTGTTCACTCACACACCAACTTTTGAGAATGTTCACACATTATATAAGCTAAGCCAGAATGCAAAAAAATATTTAAGCATAATCTATTCATGCAACAAATGACGCTTAAAACATATCAAAGCATCGATAATTGGTGAGAAAATAGAACACAACAGTGCTTGATTTGAGTTAGTTCAGGATTTGATTTTGAGTTTATAGGTGAAAGTAGTGCCTACTTTACTTAGCTAATGTTGGTGCTGGTGTTTTGAGCTTAACCAATATATTATTAACTTTAGTTCTTACCATGCTTATCCTGCATTTCGGAAATACGTTTATCCAAATCTTTTTTGGTGGGACGAATTTCGTTTTTAAGTTCGCCATATGCGAGCTGTAAAGAAATGAGATTGTAAATTTTTTCCAATAACTCACAATACAACCTCCTCAAAAACACTCACCTCCTTCTCCAAGTTGGAGATCTCATCGTTTAGACGCAGCACCTCGCGCTTGGAGTGCAGCAAATCTGCATCGCCGCGATCTAAACGTTGTCGCAACGAATTTATTTCTGCATTCAGACGAGATGCCTCTGTTTTAGCCTCGCGTGCCGAACGATCCAGCTGAAGACGCAAGGCAGTGATCTCCTGCTCCAACGACTGACGCTCCGCGCTTGCCTGTGCCATGTCGGCCAGAAAAGTGCTACGGTTCGATTTGAGCTCCATTTTCAATTCATCGATCTGAGCATTACGCTGCGATAGATCGCGTTTCAAATCGTTTTCATAGCGCTTCTGACGCTCCAGATCCAGCTGCAGCTTGGCCACCTGCTCCCACTGATTGCTAAGATCGCCACCCAGTTGATCGACCTGGTTGTTGTAGCGTCGCTCTGCATTGGCGCGCTCGTCGGCTATGCGGCGCGCCATTTCATGCTGCAACTCACGCACGCGCTCATGCTGACGATCAAGCTCATCACGCAGGTGCTTCACCTCCAGCTCTGACTGCGAGCGCTCCATCTGCAACAGATCGTTAACGTAACGCTTGGATGAGTGATTGTACTGGCTGGACTTTGCTTCGTCCAGTGATTTTTGCAAATGTCGTATTGCTTCCTCCAGTGATTGCTTGTCCTGCTGCAGCTGTTCGATTTGCTTGCGATGCGCTTCACAGTTCATGGTGCTGGAATGACTGCCGCTGCCAGTTAGCGCTACCACTGGATCCACGTAAGCCATCTTGCGTTTCAGCTCATCGTTTTCCGTTCGTACACGCTTCAAATCGATTTCAGCCTGCATCAGCTCGGCCTCCAGCTCACTTATGCGCGCCTCGTATACGATATTAGGTGCATTATTAAAGCGCGGTGACTTAGAGCCTTCCTTTTTTCTTTCGCCATGCGTTGCTGGTGTCTTGGACGTACTCACTTTCTTCTTTGTGGTAACATAGTGAATGTCTTCGCTGTCCGAGGATGGGCTGGTGGTAATTTTACCCACGCCACCTTGGGCTGCAAACTCAGAGCGGGCATGTTCTGTAAGCTGTTCGTTCTCGTTGATCACCTCCTTGACTTTGCCAAGCAAGTGCGAGAGCTCGCTGCGACAGTATTTTGATTCCTTCTCCAGCTGCTCGATGTAGTCCTCCTGCTTCTCAATGAAGTTGAAAATTTCGACCGGTGTCTGAACGGTGTCTGTCGGTATGTGGGGCTTTGATGACATCAGATACTCGGTGTGGTGAGTAGGAGCGGTGGTAGGTAGAGCGGGTTGGTAGTGTGTAGGTGCTGCAAGATTTTCCTTCGAAGACGAAATGTTGGTGCCATAGACCGGTTTCTTGGGGCGGTACGAATTTATGACACGGCTTTTATAGCCAGGTGACAAATACTTCGAGATGTCAGCAAACACGGGACGTTCAATGACCTGGGGGAAAAGGGGTAGGGTTAGTTTAAGAAAAAAATGTTTAAAGTGGAGAATTTCATTCTATACTACAGTCTATTTTAAGAAATGAGAACATTTTTTGTCATAAAAGTTTGAATTGTATTTTTTTATTTTTCAATTGTAATTCAGAAAAGATCAATTAAAATTCAGAGATGGTCATTCATTTTCCAAAAGATCAATTGAAATTTCGACAAATTTAACTGAAATTCAGAAATTCAATTCAGAAAAGATCAAATGAAGTACTGAAAAGTTCAATTGCAATGGAAAAAAGATCGATTGAATTCAAAAAGGAACAATTCATATTCATTGAAATTTTTAAAAAATCTATTGATGATATTCATAAAATATAATTGAATACACCGAAAAGATAAATTGAGTTTAAAATGAAGAGAGTGCTTGGGCCGAAAAACAGGTATAAATGCGCGCTCGTAGTGGCTTCGAGGGACGGGCATTTTTGACTACCTAAGCGGTGTATCTAGTACAGGTAGTAGGTTTGTGACTGTCTCAACGAATTTCTGTACATTCCTCTCTACTGCGTGCTCATATGCCTGTGTACCCTCGGTCGGATTAGCGTTGTATACACTAAACCTCTGCACAAATGCACTCGTTTTTTCCACAACAGTAGAGCCAACAGATCCGAGTTCAGAACATAACATAACTCTGTTAAGTCAAGCAGAACATAGCCAATTCATTAAACGACAAGAACCGAGCACTTGTTTGTCGCCTGCTTTACCAGAACACGATGTTATTCGTTCTATAAAACAAAATTGATTGATAACAGCGAGAAAAGCATCAATCACACCTAAGTCTGCGGACAGAGTAAACGCTGATGCGAGCAGGCAGGCAGGCAGGCGCAGGCAGGTACCTGCTCAGTAAATAAGCCGTGCAGAGTGAATGCGAGCAGGTCAGATCAGATCAGTGCGAGAAAAAATTTGCGGTGATTACGATTTCCGTGGCCCCTCGATTTGAGTATGCAGTTTTAAAGTTCTCTTTGAGAAAATAAGATTCGCTGAAGGATTTATCGATAAGTCGTTTAGTTACCGAGATATCGATTTTTCAAAAAAAATGTTTACTCATTGGAACCAATATATAAATGCGGCTATATCTTTGCTAATATTTGTCCGGTCTGAATGATTTAAGTGTCATTCGAAAGATATTTAAAATGTTTTTAATATGAAACGAAAAAAAATATGGTCCTGCCTTTTACAAAACGTACTTTTTCTGTAAAAGGAGCCAGATAGACTTCTATCAAAAGTTGTTTGTTGTATTCTGAAGTACATATTAATATTTTTCCTAATTTTTATATAAAAAAAAGTGGCTCTGCCTTTTACAAATTGCATTTTTTTTAATGATACCCAAATTATCTCCATCGGTCAAATATTAGCATATATATAGTCGAATTTACATTAAGACTTCTTTTAGTAAATTTGTTTTTGAAAAATCGATAACTCGATAACTAATACATATATACATCGATAAATTCTTCAGTAAATCTTATTTTCACAATGAGCTCTTCAAAACTGCATATTAAGATCTTGGGGCCACGGAAATTGTAATTGTGCCAAAAGTTGTTATTTATTTTTTCCCCCTATTGCTTTCTATTTTGCATCCTCCGCTAATGGCGTTTATGAACAATTTTTATTTTCTATGCATAAATAGCACTCTCTTCAAAGGAGCTACAACTCAAAAAATTTCATTTCCATTAATAGCAAAAAACAATTTTTATCTTCAAGGGACTCCATTAAAAAAAAAGAGACAAAATTATTTTTTTTTTAATTAAAGACTAAGAATATGTGTACAAAATTAAGATAGCCGATGTATATGATCACAAATAGTCTTACACGAAAAATTATATATGTAAACATATTGAGTTGTGACTCTTTTGAAGAGAGCGTGCGATATGTTGTACCACTATAGAATTGCAATGAGAATTTTAAACTAAAATTAGCGTTTTCTTCGGGGGCTAGAAATGTTCCATTGGCCGATAAGATAACTCTCCAGAAATTTTATCCAAATCAGACACCGATAAAGTAAGGCTCATTGCGATTTAATCTTATTGAATTGGTATAAAGGGCGAAAATGAGGTGTTTCGTCATCAAAATGTGTATTGAAATTCTGTAAACGGATTAAATAATACTGTACTTTTAATCAATAGAAGATTTAAATACCTGTACAACGTGTCATCGGTAAGAAAAAACGGATGAAAATTACCAGAGTTGTAATATTTTCGGAAAGATTATATTTTCTTTCTTGTTGTAATAAAAAAATCATAAGAACCCAAATTTTAAAAAATTGCAATTAAATTTTGTTAAACAATTTCTTGAAACAACACTTAATACAAATACAAAAAATTGTGTCATTAATTGGAATAACTTGGTCGTTATTGCATTTTTTATTAGAAGAGTACCCTTTAGAAAATGTCAAATTTGAGTACTTTACGAAAAAAATTGTCAAAAATCCAAAAATGCAAAATCTTAACCAATAGCAACAATAATGCTTAAAGCATAGCCTTTAGCTATTTTGGGCATAAAATTAAAGAAACCAAAATCCTAAGAAGAATGCTATAGCTGGTGAAACTTGATTTTTTGTTTTTTGGCATTTTGAACACAAAAAAAAAACATAGAAAAAACGTATCATAAAAACGTTATATCTCATTTGAAATGACTTTACAATTAATACTTTTTAAATATTTTTGATTTGTGTGTTACAAAAATTTTGGAATTCAGGGGCTGAAAACATATTAGACTCTGGTTTACTGTTCAAAATATTAAAAAAATGCAAAACCAAGCAATTTAATTTTTATTGTTTTATTTGTTTTATATGTATTTCTTTTGTTTCGTACATGCCCAACAATTGCCCATTCGATCAATCTATCATTTTCGCTTGCACAACTTATCATGCACAATCTTAATCGACGTTAACCAAATTTGTCAATACCCACCAAAAACAGCCCTCACACGCACATAAACATATGCGCGGTCGCTGCTGTTGATGTTTGTTTCGTTCAACGCGTTGTTGTTGTTGAATGTTTTTGTTGTAATTGGTGTTGTATTCTAAAGATAATAAAAAAAACTCAGTTTCCTTGAAACATTACAAAAAACAACACAAAAAGAACAAATTCAGTTGCGAGAAACCTGCGCCAGCCTGGTTTCTCGCAACAACCTGATCTGATATGATCTGACCTGCCTGCTTCCACTCTGCACACTTCGAGCAGGTTTATATGAAATCGTATGAAGCGAGTTTTCTCGCATTGCGACAAGTAAGCAAACCCGCCTGCCTGCCTGCCTGCTCGCATCAGCGTTTACTCTGTCCGCAGACTAACGCAGCAGAACATTGGCAAAGAGATTAAGGGCTATTAATTTCATGCAAATGCAAGTTTTTACTGGGCATCTTAAAGCGCAAATGGTTAAGTTATCTTTGCGAATCATGAACATTCCTTCTAAGTGGCATTCAATAGTTAGTGCATATTTTTAAATATTTTGTAATAAATGCATGGTTTTGCATATTTTACAAAAAATGCTTATTTTTGCATATTAATTGGGCATATTTTTTATGCAATAAATTCATGTGGTTTTTGCATATTTTGCTTTTTTTGATTTGCAACCATTAAAATTCAATACGAAATATTTTGGAAAAAGATAACTTTGAATTATAAGGTACTTTTAAATGCATTTTATTTTTTTTAGAAATTAATTTTATATGTATTTAAATTTTTTTTTTTTTTTTTTTTTTAATTAAATGCAATATTTATTTTTTAACCGATAATAAAAAATAAGAAAAATATTTTTAATTGCATATTTTACCTTTTTTTAGCGAATATTTAAGAGTTTTAAGTGCATATTTTATGCGCATATTTTCGATTTTTATGTTCAAATCGTGATATTTTGCAAATTTAAGTATTATTTTATGTGATTTCGGAGGGTATTTTTTCCATCACTTTAACTCGAAATTTTTAGAAATATTTAAGGAACTAGAAAAATAACGCCAGTATTTTATGCCAGGGCCGTAGTCAGGATTTACCCATGGGAGGGGATCTTGATGAAATTTTTTTGCAAAATTAATATATAGGTACAATGATTTGTTTCATTTAATTTTTACTTTAAGTTTGCAAAAACTATTACACCAGCCAATATATTTAGGAAAAACATGAATTTTGGAGGTTTTTGCAAATTGGCTTAGCTCACTGGCGATTATCGTAAAACAAAAGATACAAAATTTGTTGATATTTCGTTGGATAATCTCAAAATTTTTGCTCCGCTACCGCACATGACACGATAGTGTTGATATATGGATTGAAGAGCTGATATTTTTTCTAAAATACTATTTATATGATATTTTTTTATTTTATGGTGAGTAGTTCAGATTCTAGATCAATAATACTAAACACGTGCCAAAAACGTTAAACACCCTGTAAATTAAAAATGTTACAATATACGAGGAAACTGAGTACAGATTTGAATCCAGGGTTAAACGGACATATACGAATAAGAATGGGTTTACCAGATACGAAATTTGTAGACTAGTATTATTTATCCAAACATATCTGAATATAAGACGACTGCTATTATTTTAAAATTCCAAAAAAAGTGCAAAAATATTTTGATTGATTTTTCGTGGTATTTTTTAATGCGTATGGGATTTTTTGTGGGATTTTTTTAATGCATATGGGATTTTTAGTGGTATTTTTAAAACGCGTGGTATTTTTGTGGTAATTTTTTATGATCGTGGGGTTTTTTTTGGTATTTTTTAATTGCTGTGGGAATTTTTTGTTTTCCTTTAGCATGGGAATTTTGGTGGTATTTAATTATGTTACTTTGGGAAAAAGGTAATTTTCGTGGGAATCGTTCCGTATTTTGGCTGGCAACCTTGCTCCCAGGTGAGACTTTAAAAAGGTGTAAGAGGGAATAAAAGAGTACTGTCGGAAAGCTAAAACACCAAACTAAATAAATCATCAAAAAAACTTACTAAATTTCTCTACCTAATATTTTTAATTATTTTATGATAAACGGCAAAAGCTTCTGGTCGAGATCTCGACCGCTGCACAGTGCGCTTTTTTTAATTTAAGGATGACATTTGGGTTTTTTTTTAAATTTTTTAAAAAAAATATTTTTATTCATCAGATTATAAAACATGTATTATGAATGTGGTATTAAAAAATTGATGTATTGTATAGTTTTTTTTTTATAAGATTCGTCAAAGTTGAAACTTTTTTGAAAACAATAAGCTCAATAAAACCCAAAAAATAAAGTCAAGTTTAAACAATAATAACTTCGTGCACAAAGTATATTTCAAAGATTTTGTTTTTTAGACTTTTTTATGTGTTAATCGCCATTGAATTAAATAAAAAATACAATAAAAAATTTTATAATTAAAAATTTAAAATAGTTCAGTTGATCTCGTCATATAGCCGGTGACGGTCGTTTATCTTGTGTTGTTTTTGTTATTGTAATTTGTTTATATCAGTTTTTATAAATCTCCGTGTGTGCTGTTTTGTAATTGAAAATTATTATTAGTGTTAATAAAGTGAAGTTCATTTTTTTTATGGTGTAGTATATTAATTTTTTAATGTTTTATTGTGGTACATATATCGTTTTATTTATCGTCATAGTTTGATAGTTGAGCTGCTGCTTAAGTATATACTTTTTTCTTTCTCTTTTTTTTCTTTGCGTTCCTCTTTGTGCGTTATTTGTTTATTTGCATAAACTAAGCACAGCGAATTGTTGCAGTTGCTTTTAAACTGTAACATTTTATATTAACCCATTAGCACTTAGTGGACATTACTTTTGCACACATATAATTTTTAACTTTATTTTTTCGCTATGGAATATTTTTCCGTAGAAAATTTTGCTGCTTGTTCTTTAGACGAGCTTTGCAAAAGTCAAAACATTCTGAACCATATGTTTAGTTGTTCTGGCCCATGTGGGCGTTTGTTCCATACATCATGTGCTGGGATCTCTAAGTCGTGTCTTGATGATTTAATCTCACCACGATCAGGTCTTCGCTGGTATTGTGCTTCGTGCAGGGTTCTTTCACCAGATAAGTTTTTCTCAAAAATTAAGCTTTTCGGTGATAGTCTTAACGCTTTAAATAACAATTTTAAAGAAATTGTTACATTTTTTAATGAAGTAAGCACCTCATCCAGCACTAGCATTTATGATGAAAAGTCTTCATCGGTAAATATTTCGACCGCATTGTCTCAGACTCTTCCAGCCTCTTCTTCTGAGACTCAAATAATTTCATCTAAAAAAGACCTAAATATTTCGAAAAAAAAGAGAAATAATTCAAAAAATAAAAATAATAAGCGGCGCATGACGCTTCCAGCCACTTTAGAAACGAAGCAGATCTCGGCTAAACCAGTGTTTACGCCAGTGAGAATGGATAATATAGTTATCACTCCATCTCCTCCATTTCTTTCTCCCCCGGCTAGTGACATAACTAATGAGCGCAATAGTTCATTAAATTTAAGAGCGTTGTCGAGGAAAAAAAGGTTTTCATTTCACGCCTTCAGCCCGACACAACAAGTGAAAATGTATTGACGTTTGTCAAACATAATCGTTTAGTAAGTCAGACTGCTTTCTGCTCATGCAAAAAAATTGGCAATAAACCGTCCCACGCATCATTTATTCTCACAGTGGCTGCTGAAGAGTTTGCAACTGTTCTGAGCTCTAATCTGTGGGCTGATAATGTCTTTGTTTCTGAGTTTAAGCCTAAACACAGGTCTAGAAGGACGAATAATATCACCAGTCAGACCCAAAAAAACTAAATAGGCTTTCCCTTTACTATCAAAATGTAAGGGGATTGCGTTCAAAGACGCGCGACATTTTTTTGTCAACTCAGAATTTTTCTGAAGATATTATCGCGTTAACTGAAACTTGGTTGAACGGAGGAATTACTGACTTAGAACTGTTTGACAATAGTTTTGAAGTATATAGGAAGGACAGACACGCTGACAATAATTCTGCAGTTGGTGGTGGTGTCCTATTAGCTGTAAGGAACTTCTGTGTTAGTTCCTTTATTGATATTCCCTGAACTGCTAATATCGAACTTATATGCGTTAAGGTTGTACATTGCAATTCTAATGTATATGTTATTAATGCATACGTTCCTCCAAAGAGCAGTGTAGAGGTCTATGCAAGCCTTGCGGATTGCATAGAATTTATATTAAATTTACTTGACGTTAATGACGACATTTTATTGTTGGGCGATTTTAATTTGCCTGACTTAAAATGGCATTCTTCTGACGATGAAACACATTTTTGTGCATCTAATTCGAAGACACGCCAAGAACATATATTTGTTGACAATATATGTTCTGACTTACAACAAGTTAGTTGCATTTATAATAGTCTGGAAAGGCTGCTTGACCTAGTCTTAACTACGGACAGTAACAATGTCATTGTTCAGAAGGCACTTCATGCCTTGACTACTATTGATAATTACCATCCACCTTTGAGTATTTGGTATAAATCCGATAGGGAGAATATGGTAAATTCAAGCTCTGTTGACACAGTTTATGAATTCAATTTCAAAAAAGCTGACTTTTTGGGGTTGAATCATTTACTTTATAGTAAATTAAATATAATTACAGAGTACATAAATAATAATAGTCTTAATAGTTCAATAAATTTTTTCTATACGGAGCTCTTTGCTATGTTTTCTCAGTCTGTACCATATAGTCTCAAATTTGCGAAAAATTCTGCGTACCCTTGGTACACAAAGGATTTAAAGACTCTTCGCAACAATAGGAATAGGGCATGGAAGAAATATGTTTGTAGTTTTGACTCAAATGACCTAGAAACATACAAACGTTTGTTTCTGGAATTTGAGAATTGCTCAGCTGCATTATATAATGAGTATTTGGATAATATGAAGCTGAGTATTTTGTCTGATCCAAGAAAATTTTGGGATTTATTAATGTTAAGAAGAAGACTGATGATTTCCTTCTTCTTTCAAACTTCAGGATGGATTTACTGACGATTCCACCATTATTTGTGGCTTATTTGCCAATCTTTTTAAAGAATCATTTTGTTCAGATTCTTTTAATCCTGATTTAGCGTATTTTGATTATATGAACAACGCATCCAGAGTTTCTTTGGGGCATATATCTTTTATCTCAGAGGATATTTTTAAGTATATTGAATCAATCGATGAGGATTTTAGCGCTGGACCAGATAGAATTCCTGCCGCAGTGTTAAAACAATGCGGCTCCATTTTATGTCAGCCACTTTCGTTACTTTTTAATAAATCAATTAATGAAAGTAATTTTCCTTTTTTTTTGGAAAAAATCTTATATCAGTCCTATTTACAAAAAAGGTTGCAGGAATGACGTCACTAATTATAGGCCTATCGCTAACTTGTCTTCGATTCCTAAACTTTTTGAGCGAATGGTGTACGATCGAGTGAAAATTCACTGTGGGCAAGTCATGACAACTCGTCAGCATGGTTTTGTTACTGGCAGATCCACTGTGTCTAATCTCCTTGATTTCACTACATTCTGCTTAAAATCTATTGATTCTGGTAGCCAAGTCGATTGTATTTACACTGACTTTAGCAAAGCATTTGATAAATTACCACATAATCTAATTTTATTTAAACTTAAATTAATGGGATTTCCACAATATTTTGTAAACTGGATCAAATCGTATTTGATGGAGCGATCTTATCAAATACGGTTCCGAGGCGTGTTGTCTTCTGAATTTGTTGCAGAATCGGGTGTTCGTCAAGCAAGCCACCTGGGTCCACTTCTGTTTATTTTGGCAATTAATGATGTTACCCACGTCATCAAACACTCTCATTTGCTTATTTATGCAGATGATATGAAAATATACAGAACAATTGATTCTAAGGACAATTCAGACCTGCTCCAGTCAGACTTGAACTCCTTTGAGGTTTGGTGTTCTAAAAATAACATGTTTTTAAATCCAGATAAATGCCAAACTATGACCTTTTCGCGTAAAAGGAACAATTTTATTTTTGATTACAAAATTAAAGATACTGCTTTAAGTCGTGTAACTACCGTCAAAGACCTTGGTATATGCATGGATTCTAAATTGTCGTTTAACATGCATATTGATACAATTTGTAAAAAAGCGTCTTCTATGCTTGGTTTTATAAAACGGTGGGCCAAAGAGTTTGATAGCTTAATAACAACTACAACTCTGTACTATTCAATCGTGCGTCCTCACTTGGAGTACGCAAGTCAAGTATGGTCCCCACATTACAATGTGCATGTTGATCGTATAGAAAGAATTCAAAAACGTTTTGTACGGTTTGCTCTAAGAGGCTTGAGTGGAACTGACACATTTAACCTTCCTCCATATGAGGATCGTTTAAAATTATTAAAGATGCAATCTTTAAGTGAGAGAAGAAAATCTGCTGATATCGTCTACTTACACCAACTCATAACTGGTGTATTCGACTCTCCAGAGCTTCTTTCTCTTTTAAATTTTAACACTAACCGTAGAAGCAGTAGAAACTCTAACAACTTGATTTATTTACCATTTAGTAGAACAAATTATATGTTAACTGCTCCATTAAATCGCATGAGTACCTTTGTTAACAACTGTAACGTGTTTGATGTTAACTTGTCGAAAGGTCAACTCAAAAGTAGATTGAAAACTAATGAAGGATAAGATCTATGTAAACGCATGGTTAGTTGTTATGTCTTGTGTTTGTCCCTGAGCCCAACCCATATTATGGTGGGTAAATTTTTCTCCCTTTTGGTTTTTTTTTTGACCACTTCTATCGATATCTTTGAGATGTTTCAATGATATTTGGATTGGTTCTTAAAATGATCTATTGCGGAGAAAGTGTGAAAAAGCTGTAGTAGCTGAACTCTATTGTTATTGCATGTTAAGAAAAATCGTTGAAATATGACAGTAAATTTTTCAAGGAATGAAAATTTAAGTAAAATTTAATAGAAAATATCTAGCTAATTCAGCATTACTAAGGTCGAAGGCTATAACTATCATAAAATGTCGTACTTCTATCTTCTGTTTCTGTAAAAAGCTGCTGCATCTAGCTGCTATTAAGAAAGACCATCTCATTTGAAAAAAGTCTTAAAAATCAAATTTTGCCCTAAAATGCTCTGATTTCCAAGACAATTTGTAATTTAAAACAAGTTGTGACCTTATTTTGTATGAGCAACCAGTTTTTTAAAAAATTTTTTTTTAATTTCGTTAATTTGGTAAAAATTTTTTTTAGGAGATATATCTAAGTTATCCGATTTGAAATATTTCTAGCATGACGTTTAAGTGAAGTTAAATAAACTTAATTTACTCTTTAAAAACATAAATAAGCAATTTTATGCGGGTTTTTTTTTTATTAAAAAAAAATATGGTTTGTATGGAAGGTAGGCGATACAGTGGACCTTGAATTCTAATTTGTTTTGTGCTGTTACTTAATTAAGGCTAAAACTCATTTGTGCAAAATTTCATGGCCCTAGCTTTTATAGTCTCTGAGATAATACAAATGTCATCCTAAAATCGAAAAAAGCGCACTGTGCGCTGGTAGAAAATGGGTTTAAGGCTTTTAACTTTTTTTTATTATTTTTTAATGATTTTCCATTCCAACGGATGTTTTAACAAAATATCCTGAGGAATAGAAAAATGTAGCAAGTTATAATGTTGAACTTAATATTGTTGAAAATAAAATGTTGTTAACGATTTGGCAGAACGAGCACACGTTTATATATTACACGATTGAAAAACTTACTTACGGATTTTTTAAAATTTTTGGAAAAAAATGTATTTATTTGTTTGTTGTCGCTCGGCGATAGATTTAAATTTTTTTAACCAATTTTGACCAATTTTTAACCAAGCTCGTTAGAAAGTTAATTTTATGCTCAATATGATAATGGAATTGGACAAACTTTGGGAGCGGCACATCGCCTTTCCGTTATCCGATTCCTAAAATTGGTTGCAGAACATGTTTTTATACCTAAAGGAACATTTCTAGGGGCAGTTATGCTTCATAGCTTGAAGTTGAAAAATAAGGAACACCCTAATGTCCAGTGTAAGTTTACAAATATTTACGGAAGCGAAAGAGGAGGTCGAGTTAAGAAAAAATAGTATCCGTAACTTAAGAGTTACGGAGTTAATGGGTATTTTATAACTTTTATTCATACTATTGTTTCTAGTAAAAAAACTAACTCACGTAAAACTTATTTCAAGAACTCATTTGAAAGACAATGGAATTGCCTGAATGGTAGTTTTGTTGAGTCCTTTATTGAAAGCATTCCAGTGTTTTCCAGGAGAACTTTAAAAAGGCATTCCATGGAATGGAAATGTTTTTGTGGTTAGGGTGGGAGTTTAAAAAATACCAAGGAATATATCCCTTTCCCGATTTTCTCGCGATTTTGGTTTTGGGAATGAGAAGTGTTAGGATTTTGTTGGGGTTTATTGGAATCCCACATAAAATATCCCTTTCCCCGATTTTCACGGCATTTTGATGTTGGAAGTAGGAAGTGGTTTGGTTTCGTTGGAGTTTTAAAAAATTCCACGAAAAATATCTAAAACATAAATTACAATTATTTATAATTATTTTTTACTTTGATATTATTTAAATGCTATTTGCATGTCTTTCAGAAGTAGTTTATGAGAATGCCTTTTGAAAGCGCTTCTTGAAAAGGCTTAGAAAAATCACAAATGGATCTATAGAAAGTCTTCTGGAAGCAGTGTTCGTAAGAATGCATGACACATTTGTATCAAAAATTTTGCTGGGACCTATCGACTATTTCTAATAAGAACATTGTTTATGTGGCATTCCTTAAAAAAATCAACATGTTTTTTTTCATAAAAGTTTTTTATGGTTCATTTTAGTCAAAAATACTTGATACGTATTTTTTATTTCTGAATTTTACAAGGAATTTTCGAAAAATAATTTTTTTATTTTTCATTTTTTGAAAAGGACCTTTTTTCAATCGCTTATACTGCAATTATTGACGAAAATAGAAAAAAATTGTCCTAAAAAAGAAATTTGCACTTTTTTTATAGCTTTCGAATGTATATGTAATTATGTAATAATGTTCACTAAAACGTAATCATTGCGAAATTACGTTTTTTTTTTTATTGCGAAAAATAGAGATTTCCAACATATTGGATTTTTTTAAATTAGGAATTATTTTTTTTTAAATCATTTTCTTGTTTAGAATATATTCAAGATTTATACAAAAAATTTAAAAATAACAAGTTAATGCAATCGATGTATTTAAAACAATTTTTTTTTACAGCACAATGTAAGCGAATAAAATTATGCTTATTGCGTCCAGTTACTATCATAATACAGGATATTGCCATAGTAAGATATACTTATTGCAAATCCAAAAACAATTGGTTTGTTTAGCACCATTCATTCTATATGGGTTTTCAGGACCATCTTACAATAAACCAAAATTACATCGGTGATTCGGGCCATGCCGGATGCCATACTCCAAAACGTTATCGAAAATATGGCCGAAAGAGTGAGATATCTACGGAATAGTCGCGTTGAACATATCCGCGAAATAATTTTTCACACATAATCCCATTGTGTGAACTCTCGAACGAAATAAAATATTTGGAAAAATTCCGAACTATTTGAGCTTTCTTCAAAGTCAAAGAACCACACGTCTTAATGGAACATCCTTTATTTCAAATTTATCAATTGAATACCGTTTCATCTTTTTCTTAAAAATATAACGCAGTTATGTGGATGGCTTATCACCTACTCACCGACATGTTATCCGAAAAATTATCCGTCGAATCATCGTTTATGCTGCGCATATAAGAACTGCTCGCCTTAGGTGTGGCATAAGAGTCCGCCAACATTAGCTTAAGACGTCCAACCGCTTCATTGTAGGCATAGTTCGTATAATCCATGGTTTTGCTTTTCTTCGTAATGCCTTTCGAGGATTTCATTGATATATTTCTAAAGAAATTAGAATGGTTTTTAATTTTCTATCATAATACATTTTGCTAAATACTAGCATATTTTAAAGACTAATTAAGAACTAGTGACGTTGCGTTGACTTTGCTGCACAACATGCGGTTCACAACTGAACGCTAAGTGTTATACATAGACTCTCTTTGGTCCTTTTTTTATGTTGTGTCCTTAATATAGTAACGTTGGCAACACTATACAAAATATTGGCCAAGAAATTTCAATGTTTTGGCCGTTACGCATGGCTGATCACCAATACGTCTGAGAGTGTAGTTTGGAACTTTGTAAAGGAAGTGTTTATGTACACTCTCTTTGTCTTAAGAGCGAAGAGCTTTGTTTTGAAATCCTTTAATTTCATTTATTTGTTTATTTGTTTGCTAAGCCTTAATAGGCTTTATAGCAATTAGCAATTCATGTGCCTACTTTATGGTTAGTGGGGTTGTTTGGCAGAGTCTTGTGGGGGTTGTGGTAAAAACCATCACCTAATCGAATTTTTTTAGCATTGTCAGATTAGTTGAATTAAAGAAATATAAGTCAATTTAGTTTGGAAATTATAAAAACTGTTTTACACCTTTTCTTCTCTTACTTCTTTGCTTAAAGCCCAAAATTATTTAACAATTCAATTTAGAGATAACGGTTATGTGTAATCTATTTAGATAATGTTATTAAGGCGATGTTAAAAGACTGTTTGGTTTGTTTTGATTTACAGCAATGCTTTAAACATTTTTTTCTTAACAGTTGTTTTTTACTGACAGAATTACGTGCCCTCTGATTGTAAAAAAATGGCTCATTGATCAGAATCCTTGTGCTTATCGGAGGCAAACCAAAACACAAATATTGTAAACATTTTATAAATGTACGAATATTTTCAATTGAATACTTGAACATTTTTGAAGTGAAAACTTCTTTAGGCGCGTTGAACGATTTTGGTAGAGGGTAAACCTTTGTTTTGCATCATCGTGATTTTCCGAGGAACTCTCGTCATCAATACAGACAGCGAGTAGGTTTTCAAATGACGCTCTTGGATCTTAACTACCAGGCGCTCAGCAAATGTAGCAAACAACCATCAATAAGTTCCTCTGCTGACAATCGTTCTTCCCTCTCCCTTTGCTCCGCTGCGAAACATTAGCTGCATTCCCGTGACACTAGATCAGATCAAATCTCAGTAAAACAACGCTAGTTCAACTTTATAACAATTTGTCACCACTGTCTTGAAACAGCTGTTTTAAGAACAATAACAAAAGAAAACAGCAATACCAAAACGCCCATTGAGCGATGATACGTCAAAATACGAAAATGAATAGTTATTTAGATTTGCCAACTGTGTTCGTTTTGATAAAAAATGCTTGAAACTAGACAGCACTTTAAGATCAGAAATAGAGCTAGAAATCGAGCTGGTTTTAAATTTTGTTTTTATATTGTGAATAAAATAGAGCCGCGCTCTAGATCAACGACCACGGGAATGCAGCTATTGAATGTTACTGTTTTTTTTCATGGTATATGTAGAGCTAGCTGTAGGCTAAAATAAAATAAATTTAAAATTTTTGATATTTGGTTTTTGTTTGACTGGCAGTGAAGTCTCTTTTAATGCCTCCATTTGAGATCTTTCTACCATACAAACAAAAAACATAGCAAGCAAAGTGCTGTTTATTTTCCGCCGCCAATTCGGTTCATCCCGGTTCTCCGCCCTTACACTACCTTGTCTAATTTTGCCATGCTTGCTGCATTTGCTGAGCGCCTGGTAGCCCATATCCAATAGCGTGTATTTGAGTTTCATGACCAACATAAAAACATTTGTAGTTTTATAAATGTCGCCAGCATATTATCTGACTGGGACCATGGTATAATAAGTAATAGGTAGGAGTGACATTTCGTATTTCGACCATCGAATGTCAAACAAAAGAAAACAAAATAGAGAACGTGTGTCACACATATTGGCCGCATTCAGAGGAGTCACCTGTTGTGAATTTATCATTTACTTGCAAATTTAAAAAAAAAAACAGTTGCAACTATTGAGTCCGCTGAAAGCTGCCAATGTGTGTGAAACACGTTTTTTATAATGTTTTCTTTTGTTTGAAATTCGATGTTTGCAGCTCGTGAGAAAATAAGTAGTTGTCAAGGCTACCTAATAGTAATTTTATCATGAGAGGGACTGCATCGTCCAAAAATTTTCTGTTTCCTATTTCAGCTACCATAAGCCTATAGTATCTTATTTAAAAATAAAATGCAATGATTAATGACGCAAACAGTGAAAATAATGTAAATTAAATTCAATGAAATTTATGTAAATACAAAAGTTATGTACGTATACGTATTTTAATTCTATATTCATTATTTCAGTAAGTTTAATTTATATTTTTGTTTATGTTTTACTTTGTTTTTTATATTAAAACCTATAATATAAAATATAATGAATTGATAAAAGATGAAAATAATGTGCATTAATGATAAACCGGATGTACGGATGAACCGAATCAGGGGCAGAAAATAAACTGCACTTTGCTTGCTATATTTTCTGTTTTCCATGTAGCAAGATCTCAAAAAGAGGCAGGCATTAAAAGAGACTTCAAGACACATCAAACAAAATATCATATATAAAAAAAAGAAAATGTATTTTATTTTAGCTACAGCTCTACATATACATTGAAAGAAAAAAATTAAATATTCTTTTTGAGGATTATTTTTCAGTCAATAGTGCTCCCTGTATTTTATTTTTATATTAACAATATTCAATTTAAATGTAATAATATAGTTTGGTGTAATTATAAAATAAATTGCTATCTGAATAAAAAATATTTGAAAATTCTTATATAGCAGTAAGGCGGTCCGTGGCAGGAAAAAGTCTTCCAGCGAACAGTAATATTTTATATATAGGTTTTCGCTTCGGTCGGCAGTCCCCTCACTGCTGTACTTTTTTTTAATATAAACACTTTTAACTTTTCTTTATATTAAGAAATCAATGCTTTGATAGAACAAAGTTTGTTGTATTCTTAAAGCTTGAAATGTCATTTCTAAGGTCGCGTTCATAATGAACGCTTTTTGCTGAGCTGAGAGGTTTTGCTGTTTGTGTATAATAGGGTGGGTCAAAAAAAATCAATTATTTTTTTACAAGTGACACGGAAAAATAGATTGCTAGACACCCTAAAAAATTCTCACCAAATATGAGCTCTTAATTTTCATAGGAAGATGCTCCGCATCGCAGTTTTCTTTTTCTCAGTCCAATAGAAAAAAATTCATACCTCATCATTAATTAACTGTACAGAAAAATGTTTTCCAAAAATTTTGTAGGAAATTTAATGCTCTACAAAAAAGGTATCCCATATTTTTGTCCGTAAACCTCACCATTTGAATGATATTGATGATTAAAGTTTGATTATTTTAAGACATTATTTCATTTTTGTTTAATACAAAAAACTAAGTAGATTACTATAAGGAAGATTTAATATAATCCAAAATGTTCGTAATTACTTTAGACACACAACTGCATTCTTAGAGAGAAATGGGGACGTTCAAACTATATAGAGAATTTTAACACAAAACTAAGTTTTATTAATAGTCTGGTATGAAAAAATAGATTTTTAGCCATAACTTTTGATTGCAAAGAGATAATGGGGTAATTTTTCCACATAAATTATTTTTGAGACTTGACTTTTTTGTAAAAAATATAAAAACAACATTTTGAAAAAAATAAATTTCGCGAAAAAATCAAAGGGGGTACCCGTACCCTTGTTGTTTTGATGACAAAAACAGTAAAATAATTTTTGCGCTTAGCTGGAAGAATTTTTGCAAATAAATACGTCATATTAAAGGTAGTCAGATTTGCTATTTTTAATTGATTTCATTTTTACAACAACAACAATTTTTGAGTCATTTTTTGAGTAAAAAGTCAATATTTTGGACATTTTTTGACATAATCATAAAACATATATACACTGACTTAACGGTACAGTTCAACCTGTTTTTGTGAAGTGATTTTATTGAACTTTCGAACAAAAAAAAATTTGAATGAAATATATTAATAGACAGCGGAGATATTTGCATCGAAAAACCAAACTTTGATTTTCATGTCATTTTTTCACATTCTTAGGTAACAATGTTTCATGAAAAAGTCGTTGTACCAAAAATTTCTACAATTTTGAAGATATGTCAAGATATGTGCTTTTGATGTCAAAATTACAAAAAAATTTTAAAATTAAATACACAAAAATTTCCGATACTAAAAAGTTTTATAATAACTAAATTACCGTTAGTTGGAAAATTTTAGAGGGGGCGTGGCAAATACTAAGTATGTAACATTTTAAGTTGGGATTCACTTAATATGTATACCTAGTTTGAGCAAAATCCGTTGAGCCGTTTAGATTTGTATAAAGGCCAAACAAACAAACAAACAAACAGAAAATGAGTTTTATTACTATAGACTAGCTGTTATAGACCCGGTGTTACTCGAGAGTCATTTATATAAACATTTTAACATAAACTTCCCGATGAATTTTTTTTTTAAAATCTGGAATAATGAAAAACATGTCTAATTTTATTTGAAAGCTACCGTTAGAAAGGTAATTGAACGAACATTAATCCAAAAAAGTTTTGGAAAATTTTTGTTGTTGGTGGTTCCATCTCTTCCGGTGAACTAATTGAATTCAAAGAATAAGATTGTTTTGTTTAATAAGATTCGTTATGCTATGTTCACATTGAAAGCTAAATGCGCATTTAAGAAATCCACATTTACGAACGGCCCTTTACTCGTTGTAGAAGTAACACTGACAAATATATACATATAGTAAATGCACTAAATACGCATTTAGCTCTCAGCATTATTCAATGAATAAAATGATGTGACAATATTTTTAACTCTCATGCCATCTCACTCACTCACCTCACTAAAGTTTAATAAGAATAAAGTCTAATCTTTATTTTAATATGTATAGATCATCTTGGATGTGAAGTTTCTAAATTCTTGAAGAATACAAATTATAAAGAACTTTCATGTTGAAATAAAAAAATGAGGAATTGCTAATTTCGTTTCCAAAGCTTGTTTTTGACGAAACTAATGCTAAATTCACACTGAGAGCTAAATGCGCATTTAGAGCATTTACTCTATATATTTGTCCCTGTTACTTCTAAAATGAGTAAAGGGCCGTTCGTAAATGTGGATTTCGTAAATGTGCATTTAGCTCTCAGTGTAAATATAGCATAAGATACCGTTTTGCTTTAAAAAGCTTCACTTACTAAATTTCAAAAAGAAATTATATTTAAATCAATAAGATTTCCTTATTAAACTCTAAAAATAAATCTTATTAATTTAATAATTTTAAACACATAATTTTAATAAGACTTTCCTATAGTTTAAAAAAGTTTTCTTATAAAAACAATAAGATTCTTCTTAAAACTTTGTGATTCTACTAATAAAAACGGACAGGGTTTTAAGAAGATTTTCTCTATGCTATCAATAAGGCCGTCTTTTTCGATGAAAACCATAAAGAAATTTTATTGATTGAATTCTAATTTATTGGTCGTTTTGGATCTGTGATTTTAATGTTTTCTTTTAAATTTAATAAAAAATTAGATATCAAAAATTCTTTATAATGTAGACTCTTGAAGTTTTTCATTCATTTTTTATTAAATAAATTATTTAATAAATTAGTTTAGATATTAGTTTATATTCCCAACAAAGGACACGATATTTTTTCACAGCCAAACTTTACGCTAAAGCAGCTTAATCATTATAAATTTGACAGCAGATATAGCAAGAGTTGGAAATTGCTTTCCGCCAAAAGGTTTACAGCGACTGAAAAATTAAATGTTACTTCAAATTCTTTTAAACCTTTAGGAAACCAAAATTTGGATTTAAAAAAATGGCAGCAAACATAATGAACGGCAAGAAAAGTGGAAAAATGGTGACAAAAGTTGAAAAATTAAAAAGGAAGTAGAGTTTTATAAGTATAATAAATAGTCGTATAATACAAAGTTTAACCCATTAATGACAACGTATGAAATGTATCATATGTGATGAAAGCATATTTCAAAAATTTCTTAAAAATCCGCAGCCACTTTAAAGCTTTTGCTTCCAACAGTGTGAGAAAGCCAAAAGTATGCTTTTTCCAAAAAAAGTTATTTTTTTAGACATTAAAAAATTGGCATTTAAAGCCTTTTTGTTTATTGTGCAGTATTTCAAAGTAAAGTGAAAAATGCTACTCAGGTTAGTTATTTTTTTTATAAACATCAAAAAAAAAAAAAAATAAAATTAATAAAGTACATTAGGTTAAAGTTGAACGCCTACGCTACGAAATTAAAATTTTCCAATTTCTCATTTTTTTATATTTTTTGAGTTTTTTTTTTTAATTTTTCTGCTTACAGGCGATACTTAGAGATGCGTTTTACGCTTCGCCACACACAAATCCTTTGAATATTTTTTATATTTCAGAGTTTGCCGTCTAATATTAATATAAATTTATGCAGAAAATTTCAAAAACAAAAGTCAACGTGTTCTGGTTGTGAGCATTAATGGGTTAATTCCACTTTTTTCAGTTTTCGATTGGTACGGTCTTGAATTCTTGTTCAATTAAATAAATAAAACTAAAATATTTGTACTTCTTTGAAGGGAAAAAATCTGTTACGTAACGTATATCACGTAACGTATCATATTATGGTTTGTATAAAAATAATTAAAAATTTTTTCAACGAAGCAATTAAGAATATGTAGCAACATGATTTCAGATTATATTAAAAAAAAACTTTAAGAAAAAAACTCGTGCACACTTTGCAGATTTTTTTCATTTATATTGATGCAGACAAAAATCACTTATATATGTTGTCACGTAACGTATCGTTTTTGGAGCTTCTATCTAGGAGCCGAACTTTTGACAGATCTTAGCTTTTACACCTTGTATAGTGCGCTTAGTAAACTGTTAAAAAATCAAAATAAGAAAACTGTTAGTTTAATTTTTCTTTGTTTTTCCACTCATTAAAGTCGTACGACTGTCACGTGCGTAGCCACGGAACTGCCCATTTTTAAAGTGAAAAGCAGCACTTTTGACATATTTTACTTTTTTACTATTGAAAAGTTTAAAATGATGTTCAAGCAAGAACAAAATTATACAATATTTATGGAGAAGATATATTAACAGAACGCCAGTGCCAAAAGCGGTTTGCAAAATTTCGATCTGGCAATTCTGATGTTGAAGATGCACTACGTGCTGAAAGGCCAGTTGAAACTGATAAAGAAACAGTGGAGTCAGAAAATTATGGAAATCGACGAATAACAACTTGTGAAATAGCTGAGAGATTAAATTTATCGAGTTCGACCGTTCACGATCTTTTTAAATCCCTAGGTTTAATCTCAAAGCTCGTCATAGGCATTAAATAACCTTTTTTGGAAAAGTCCTTTCGGATCATCCCTGCAAGTGTAGATTCTTAAACTGGCCTTCCATAAACACAGGTAGGCTGAAAAAAAACTAAGAAAATGCAAAAACTGCAATACTCGTAAAATTGCAATTTTGGAGGGTATTTTTCCAACAGTTTCGAATCGAATTTTTTAATACATTAAGGTATGGCATCAAAACTGACGAAAGTATATTATTAGTATGTAAAATTAGCCGCTGAATTCATTTCGAAATTAGATTTTTGATTAATAAATAGAAAGTTCTTCCATTCGTGGGTATGTAGCAAGACTTATTTTTATAAAGTTGTTTGTGTACGTTTAATTGGGTCCCTGGATGGTTAAAATTTACAAAAGGACCCGGCAGGTGGCACTGCGATCGTATAAATAGCCATATACTCCTAAACTACCCATACATTAGCAAGAAAAATTTTTCATTATTAGATTATTTTCAAAACGCTCCAATAACACTCACTGCCATATACTGTCCACCAAGATATAACCTTAAGTGTGTCGACTTTTAAAATTTCTTTCAAGGTCTAGGTGCAAAATTTATTGCTGGTGGGGACTACAACGCCAAACACCCTTGGTGGGGCTCCAGATTAATCAATCCAAAGGGCAGAGCGCTCTATGAATGTATCAACAGTAAGAAATACTCAGTATTATCTACAGGAAAGCCTACATACTGGCCAACAGATCCAAGGAGGATTCCAGATCTAATGGATTTCGCAGTGTATTCTGGTATACCACAGCCTCTACTTAATGCAATGCACTCGGATGATTTGAGTTCTGACCACTCCCCAATTATTATCGACTATAGTACTTTCCCAAGTATTGCTCAAAGCAAATATAAAGTAATAACTCCACAAACTGACATAAAATCTTTTCAATACTATATAGACAAAAATATAAACTTAAACATATCCATAAAATCAAGTAATGAATTAGACAAAGTTGTTCATAACTTCACGAACATCATTCATGAAGCTGCTTATTTGTCTAAGCCGGATAAAAAACAAAGAAATTTCCACTCAGTGAAACTGCCAAATGAAGTTGCAGAAATGCTTAGAAATAAAAGAAGACTTCGAAAAATCTGGCACGCTAGTCGAAATCCCAACGACAAGCGAAACTTAAACAAAGCCACCAAAGACCTCAAAGAACATCTTGCTGACATAAAAAACCAGGCCTTTAAAGACTATGTGAAAAATCTAAATCCAACGAAATATGATGAGCACCAGTTATGGAAAGCCACAAAATATCTTAAACGACCACCTATACGAAAAGTTCCTATCAAAGACCAAAACAATGTATGGCACCGAAATGACAGAAGCCAAGCCAAATCATTTTCTGAATATCTTTTTAATATATTTCAGCCTCATTCTTTAGCGAGTGCTTCTGAAGTTAATGAAATTACTGAATTTTTGGATGCTCCATGCCAAATGGCCCTTCCTATAAAGCATATACGACCTAATGAAGTCTTCAATGAAATTAAAAATCTGAAAAATTCAAAATCTCCCGGATATGACCAAATCGATGGTAAGACTATCAAACTTCTCACGAAAAAGAGTGTCGTACTGCTTACATTAATTTTTAATTCAATTCTTCGCCTAAACCACTTTCCGACTCCTTGGAAATGTGCAGAAATAATAATGATTAACAAACCTAACAAGCCTGAAAATGAATTGACGTCATACCGCCCAATAAGTCTACTGGTTATATTCTCCAAAACGTTTGAAAAAATATTTTTACGTAGAATGTTACCAGTTATGGAATCGCTTAACATCGTACCAGAATATCAGTTCGGGTTTAGACATAATCATGGCACGCCAGAACAATGTCATCGAATAATTAAAACAGTGCGCGATGGCCTTGAAACAAAAAGATACTGCTCATCTATATTCTTAGATATTCAACAAGCCTTTGATCGTGTTTGGCATACTGGCCTATAACACAAAATAAAGAAACTTCTTCCTCATCCCTACTATATGATCCTTAATTCGTATTTAAAAAACCGCACTTTTTATGTTAAAATTTGAGAGGAGATTTCAAATATACAAGTCATAAATGCTGGAGTTACTCAGGGAAGTGTGCTTGGTCCGGTACTTTATACTATCTACACGTCTGATATGCCGTCATCTAATGGTACTTTAATAGCAACATATGCAGATGATACGGTTGTTATTGCAACTCATGAAACACCTTCTGTTGCCTCCGACTTTTTGCAAAGCCACATTAATAAAATTGAAAGCTGGCTGCAGAAATGGAACATAAAAGTAAATACCGAAAAATCTGCACATATTACTTTCACAATGAGAAGAGAAGAATGTCCACCTATTAAAATCTACGGATTAACAGTTCCAAAAAAAGAAACTATCAAATATCTTGGCTTATATCTGGACAAGCGGCTCACATGAAAAAATCATATTCAGGCCAAAAGGCAATTACTTAATAAAAAAAATAAAAAACTCTACTGGCTACTTGGACCAAAATCTGAGCTTACAATAGAAAGTAAAATTAGAATTTACAAATCCATCCTTAAGCCCATATGGACTTATGGGGTTCAAATTTGGGGAACAGCAAGCAATTCCAACATCGAAATACTGCAAAGGTACCAGTCTTAAACACTTAGACTAATAGTCAACGCACCATGGTTTATTTCAAATGAAGCAATCCATAAGGACCTAAGCATTCCCATGGTTAAGGACGAGATCAGAAGTATTAGCTCGAGATACTTAGAGAGGTTAAGCAACCATGTAAATCCACTAGCCATTTGTCTACTTGATGAGAGTGATGAAGTCAGGCGACTTAAGAGACACCATATTTTAGACTTGCCTTTTAGAAAATGATTGTAAATATGCATACATGTAAATAGTATATATTGTAATAGTTAAAAAATTAAGTTAAATTTAATTCAAATTAAATTTTGTAAATAATGTTGCTCTCAATGGAGATCAACTTTTGTATGTATTATTATTACAATAATTACAACATATTTGCTTATTGTCCTAGCTGATAGATTGCAAATAAAATTGATAGAGAAAAAAAAATTATTAGATTTTAAATTATTTTTTGTTATAATCTAGGTTTATTTTTAAACTTCATGATTTCTATTTGTTGTCATTCCATATTTGATTGGTTGTACATAATGTTATCCATTGTACTAGAAAATAACTTTTTCTTATTTATACTCATTTTTATATCTAATAAATAAATAAATATATCAAATATAAAAAACAAAAAAAAAAGAGTGTAAAGAGATTTTCAGGCACGATAAGTGTTTTGGCACTATCTATTTTGATCTATCTTTAATACCAGAGGGCACTGTGTTTTACAAAACCCCCAAAAACTCCTAAACTGCTCATATGATTAGCATGAAAATTTCTATAAAGAAGTTTTCAGCTACAATGATTTTTTGGCGCTATCAGTTTCGATCTTTTTTTAACACCAGAGAGCGCTGCAGTACAAATAGTTTACAAAATCGCTAAAAACTCTTAAGCTCCTGATTTTAGTATTGTTTAATGCATGTCGTGTACATTTTTATACCCCACGTATGAAATTTGAATACCGAAACGATAAAATCTCTTTACATCTCACAAAATTAACCTAATGACTTCAAATTTTGCACGTATGAAACTTGTAAAAGTCGACTAAAAACCACGTCTACCTCCCATACAAAGTGAGTTTACCAAAATGGTAAAATCTCTTCCAATTCCGCAAAAATGAATCTAATGACTAAAAATTTTGCACATAAACAATTAATATGCTCTTTAAGTATGAAAATTGGAAAAATCGAATGAAAGCCATGGCTACCTCCCATACAAAATGGCTTTATGAAATCAGCAAAATCCCCTTAGATTCCACAAAAATTACCACAATGGCTTAAAATTTTTCAAAACGGAAAATTCACTCCAACTTTCATACAAAATTACGTAATCATAATAGCAAAACCTTTATGGATTCCAAAAAAATTAATGTTGGAATTTGATGTTCTACACAAAAACTTTAATAAATAACAAGGACTGTGAGTTTCAAATGTGATATATTTGATTAAAATACGGCAGTGGGGGTATTTTAAGAGAATACTTCAGTCCAGTCTAAGAGAATTCCTTACTAGTTTTCCTTTTTTATATTATTAATCATTCCGTTATCATTATTTATATGTTTAAAAAATAATCCTTTCGAAAAGTGTTTGATTAGAATTTAAAATTTTTGATATTGATTTGTTTTACCATTCAAAAATATAGAAATATTTTAGAATATTACAGAGACGTGGTATAGTTCTGAGTTTCGGAGTCCCTATAATTAGTCATTGAGTCACTTTTTCATTTTTTTTTTACAGTTTTACTCCGGTATTTTATATTTCATTTTTCAATTGCTTAGTAAATCAAATCAATTTTGCACAACAAAGTTATAAAATTCTTTATAAGCTCATTTATGCTGAATAATTATGTTGAAGCCTTGCCTTGATTTCGCACGTTTGCCTCGACCCGCAAAACTAACACTGCAGCAACTATCCTTGTCAGCAAAATCACCGTATTTCCGTCTTAAATTCTCCGACGTCAATAGCGAAGCGCTTGAATCCTTGAGAGCAGATTGTTTTCTCGTTTGTGAATGCGCACGTTCACTATTAAGGATACTAAAAGGACGCGTATGGAATCCTTCAGTTTTCATTTTATTAACACAAAATGAATGGAAGGAGCAATTCTCTTGGTTTTCTTTAAACTATTCCCACTGTTAGTTTAAATAAAGTTTTCGCCTCTGTGCGCTCATTAATTTTTTTTTTGCCTTGATTAATTTTGCATGCAAGCCGACAATTCAACGGAAATTCACGGTTTAAACTTAAAACTATTTAACAGTTCCGTTTCGCAGCTAATAGCTTTCAAAGTTATTCCGGCGGAAGCAAGACTGCGGCGGAAGTTGTTGTCGTTGTAGTCGTTGTTTTCGCCGTCAAACGACTTTAATCAAGAAGTTAAGCTCACGAACTGCAGCGGCAGGATCGTCGGAGCAAGCTTTTATAGACTCGGTTTTTGCGTCTGCTACTTCATGGATGGGGCGGGGGCGGGACTGATCGGGGTTGTATTTGATGGATGGTGCGGCTGTTGGTTAGGTTGGTGGTGTTGCTCTAGGATATGCCTGCATTTTAATGTCTTTCGTACCATGTTGTGCAGCCGTGAATTCCTCAGCATAATTTCACCATTAAACTGACTATAAATAGTCACGATTTGTTGTATTTTTTATTGTTGTTGTTGTTGCTTCCTTGAGTAAGCAGTGGCTTCCGTAAGGGATGTCGTGATGGGTTTGCTTGCTTTGCTTGAAGGCTTGAATTTTTTTTATTCATATAAAAAATCTTAACAATATATTGATTGATGATAAATTGAGAGTGTGTTAAATGGCTAACATATAAAATAAAAAGTAGTTTCAAGCCGCACAAAAGCAGTTAACCTTATTATTGCATATAAAAACTTTTTTGCTTAAAAGCTTTTAGAATTGGAAAAAATGGTTTGCAAAGAAGCTTTTCAAGATATGACTTGAAATTGGTTATATTTAAAAAGTTATTTTATTCAATTTACATCAAATAAATGGTTGCAACTTATGTTTGACGCCCCTGTCTGCCACACATTTTCATGAAACTTTGAAAATAATCAACAATTTCATTCAATTTCTGTTTGATCAATAAACGCTAATGTGTATTTCGACTTTTGTCGCTGAACAAAGCGAAACATTTCAATATCTAGTAGCTGCTGGAGGTGAGCATTTGTTAGGACAAATAATCGATTATTGCTATTCAATTAAAAAAAGCTTGGAATTTCCACAATAATAGTACAATTTTTTGCTATTTTCATTCTTAAAAAATATCAAATCACAATAAAATATTAAATTTTTTCTTCATATTGGAGTTTTTACACTCAGTTTTTTTTTTAGTTTTTGGAGAAACCGATTTTTTATTCATTACTCGAATTTTTTGCTTTCGGTTTTTTTTAAGCCAACAATATTGGGTCATTCGAAAAACCGGTTATTTCGAGTCGGTTTATTCAACATTTTCGAACACTCTTTTAAACTTGTTTTTCTCATTTAATGTTATGTATTAAAGATTATTGAACAATAAGAATTATTTTTAGTGTTTTGTAAAGTTTTTCCAATATTCTAACGATTATATTTTATATCATGTATAATTTAAATTTTTTACGTGTTTTTTTTTAAATTATTCTCTTGTAAAGAAAATCCTCTATTTCGGGTCATTCAAGAAATCGGTTATTGCATTATGCCGAATATTTGAAAATACTACTTTATATCCAATAGCTGCACTCAAAACATTAATTAGTAAAATTTATAGGAATGATATTCGTAAACAAAATATTCATACGTTCTACAAATATTCGTACACTATACAAAGTATTTCTATTGTGATATCTTTACGAATTCATTTGCAAAATGTTATTAATACCTGATGTAGTATCTACGAATATATTTGTTTTATTTACTAATGATATTCGTACACAAAAATAATAATTCGTATTAGTTCATTGTACGAATATTCGTAAATTTCTGGAACGAATAACTTCATAATTTCTTTCATTACATTCGTACTAATGCTTTCGTACTATTTACGAATGAAAAAGAATATTAGTAGAACAAATTCATTCGTAGGTTGACTGTACGAATTACTAGTTGAGTTTAAAAAATTAAAAACCGAAATTGTTCAGCCTTGTTTGTCGAACAAATACAGAATATAAAGAACTGTATGATTGTAAAGTGGCTGTAGCCATCTGGTAGAGTGTTTGGATTGTAAGTTAAAGAGTCGAGGTTCAAACTCCAGCACAGACCGAATGTTTTTTCGTTAATAGATATTATGATCATTCGTAAATGTAACAAATGTATTCGTACAATATACATTTGTTTTTGTACGAATACGAATAAAATATTCGTAATATGTACTACGTATGTATGAATCCTATTAGTGGCTGAAAACTACGAATAAAATTCGTAGAATGGATGCAGTTATTAGTAATATTTACACACAAATATTTTTGAGTGTGAGCAGTTCAATCCCTTAACGTTTTCACAATATCTGAATTATAGGAATTGAGAATCCGAGTCCCTGAATCGCAAGATTGCTCGCGATTATGAAAACTGAGATTCCCAGAAAATTTAATAAATACTTTTATATATTTAAAATTTTTATAATAATTTTTGTATGATTTTAAATGATAAGTAACGATTGATAAAAAAAGGATAATGTAAAAATAAGCTCGATTACATTCGCATAAAACAATTAAAAACATTACATAAAGATAATATGGATAATAAATAAATGAACTCTATAAACTTTAAACTAAGCCACAAAGGAGCCAACAAACATTTCCTTTGACTAAATAGAGCATTTGAAAATTCATAAAAAATGTTCATTTTAAATTTTTTAAGAATATGATCCGCAGATCTGATATGATCGGAAAAAAACGCTTAACAATTTTTAAACTTAAATTAAATAAATATATTCTAAATTTTTCTTCAAGTTAGTCGTAAATAATCGCTTTCCTAAGAATTTTTCATGAATAAGTTTTTTATTTTTATAGAAAATATTTCTATAAGCTTTTATTATATTTTAATTGGGAAGGATAAACATAATAATTAAAAATTTTCAACAAAAATTTAAATGTGTAAACTTATTTGGATACAGTTTATCGACTTATATAATTATTTTAACAAACTCTTTTTAGAAACTCAAATGATTTTCTGTAAACAATAAAAAAAAATTTTATTTTTCTTTTGTTTTAAAAAAAGATAAAAAACCAATACAAACAATGTTTGGTCTTTAACCTGAAAGAAAAGGGATGGATTACACTATGGGCTAAAATGGAAAAAACTCTGTGAACGGTATGTCACTATTTTTTTTCTTATAGAATTCGGCCCGCTGAACATGAAAATTGCAATAAAAATTTTTTTCTATGGATATAGCTCAATACATTTTACCATATCTTTAGTTTTAATTGACCTATTATAATAACTATCAAACTGATGAAAAAATTAAAATTTGATTCATCAATTTTGCTTATCTGTTGAGTAGTTTCCACACAATCGAAAGAAATTTAAAAAAAAATAATTTTTTCCAGTGAAAAATAAAATCGAAAAATCCTTAAAAAAAATTAGCAAAAATAGTAGACTCTAAAATATGCACAGTTTATCATTTTATGCACGAAGATGGCACTTTAAGGAAAATAATAAGCTACTTATGAAGAAACTTTATGAAAGAATAACGAAGTTAGAGACAACATGGTGAAGGTACCGGTAATACTGAATTTTTTACGTTTTTTTAATTTTATTTCAAATAATTTTATTTTATTTTTTGTAAAGTTAATGTTTAGGTTAAATTTTATTAAAGTAATGTTAAATTTTAAAAGTGATGTCGGCTCTTTTTTTGTTATCGATATTCGATAGTTATGCTGCCTAGAATTCGTTTGGGCAAGTTGTTTCTGATTTTTTAGGGAACAAAAGGAACCCAGAATACAAAACAATCATTTATGATTTCATTAAGAATTATGCAAAAATTGGTATGTAATACTATTTTTTTAATATTATTTAGCTCTTTACACTTTATTTCCTCTATTTGTTTTTTTTCATACAGGCGCAAATATGTCACAGCAGATCTACTTTTTAAACTCCCACTTGGATTTTTTCCCTCCAAACCTTGATGACGTCAGTGACGAACACGGTGAACGATTTCATCAACAAATTAAATCCATGGAGCGACGATGTCAGGGATCTTGGAACGTGAACATGATGGGCAATTATATATGGTTTCTCATTAGACAAACAAATTCTGATAATTATAACAGACAACAAAGGAGTCTAAATTACCATTACTTTAATAAAATTTGACCTAAACAATCCTATAACAAGTATCACTTTGTTTTTTAGTAATTATAATGCACCCGTTTACGTGTATCAGCATTTAGTGCTGTTCAGAAAACAGAAAAAAGTAGCTCGGCCTTTTTTAATTTAGGCCTAAATCCGGTAGGATTATTTATGTGCGCCGCGGCTAGATGTATGAAGTTCATATGTATGTAGAATTTTCAAAAAAATTTCATTATAGATATATTTTCATAAGGACAATACATATTTTGAAATTTGATAGCATGACTCAAAGCGTCAACGAATTCTTTATAAGAAACACTGGACAAAATTTTCTTTATGAGAAATTTAATTTCTTCGAAAAAGTCATATTTAGATTTTATTTGATTTCACAAAGCTCGTAATTCGTAAGCTACGCTTTGAAAAGAACCAAAATTTTGTACACGTATTAGAATTTTTCGAGTCTTAGAGAAATAAATAAAATTTAATGGATAACACTTTGTAATTGTCGGCTTTATGTGAAATGTGAAGTATGTTTAAACAATTCGTTATGATTTTTACATTATAGTTTTTTTTTATAATACATTTTTACTGTTGTACAAAATTCCATTAAAAAATTAATGATGCCATTTTTTAATAAAAATTTTGTGTTTAATAGTTTTAAATTTTTTAAATAATTTTTTTTATTTTAAAAGTTAAATAAGAATAATTTTTTTAGAATTCTAAATCACAAAATCGTTATTGAAAACTACCGTTTTTAATTTTTTTACTATATTTTTGCTAACAGTAAAACTGTATAAAAAATAAAATACTACATTGTACGAAATTATAATAATCATACGGAACATTTCACATAAAGCAGACATTTCACATAAAGTAAAATTTTTTTTTAATAAATCAATCTTAAATTGGATTTGAGCTTTATGCTAAATAATTTCATGAAGCAACAGGTTACAAGGACAATAAGTTCCTTACAGAACAAACGACCAAGACGACTAGACAGCTTTTTCGTTGATCGCTACATCAACTCTCAGTAGTCTTCTGTGGCATATGCAGTATACTCACTTTAACACAAGGCACAATTGCTGCTTAATCAAAGCGGAATTATGTGTGCTTTTTGCCTTTCAAAGCAGTGTTTGAAAATGCAAAAGTCCAAAAAAGTGACTACATGTAATCTGCGAAGATTTTAACCTGTTAACTTCTTTGTCACGAATCAATCTAGGCTTAAAAAATATTTTGTTATAAATCCATTCAAATAATAATAATATTAATAATAATAATAATAATAATAATAATAATAATAATAATAATAATAGTAATAATAATAATAATAATAATAATAATAATAATAATAATAATAATAATAATAATAATAATAATAATAATAATAATAATAATAATAATAATAATAATAATAATAATAATAATAATAATAATAATAATAATAATAATAATAATAATAATAATAATAATAATAATAATAATAATAATAATAATAATAATAATAATAATAAT